>JADLZK010008734.1:0-324454 GCA_015847255.1 Hyparrhenia diplandra
ATCTTGTTCAAGAGGAATAATCGACCTAATAAGGGAAGAAGAACGCAAGAACCGTGAAAAAGCTAATACGCTTTTAAGGAGGGAATCAATGTACCTGGACTGGTCGATGGTTGAAAGTTACAAAAATCGACCTTGCAGTACTCATTGAAAAGAATGTTCGACACAAACAAGGGAATTGTTGCGAAGGAAGAAGCTCCTAGCTTTGACTTGAGCCCGAACAATCCTATCATTGTGATTTGCATGAGTGTTACTGATAGGAATATGTAGTGGTGAATGTTGGGCCAGTACTGTCCAAGACGTGTCGTATGTGATCTCATAAACATCTTCCATCTCAGATAACATAAATCACCATCAGTGACAAACCCCGCTATTGATAACATCATGGAACTAATATCGACCACAGGTTGAATATATCTGAATTCATAAAGTAGAATAGAAGAGAATTGTGTATTGTTATTTCTTAAACTGGAAGGCTCAAATCTAAATGACTCGCATTAAACTCCAAAGAAACTGATAGTTGTACATCAATGGATCATGTTAACTGTACAAATTACCTGGTTGATGTACACTGCATAACCGAGCAGGAAGTATATTAAAAAAGGATCAAGGGTGCAACTACAACGTATAGACCAATCCAATCAATATTGCAAGGGGAAACAATGGCACGACTCGAAGTAAGGGAAGCCATAAAGATATGGTTCCTCACCGTGTCCAAGTGAATGTGCCTTAAAAAAGTTCCCATGTCAACAACAACAACAACATAGCCTTTAGTACTCAACAAACCAAATTGAAGAACCTCCAAAGAAAACCCCCGACATCCCTTTGGTCAAAATGTATGTGATGAAGAAATGTGACTGCATCATAAGGAAGTATGAAAAAAATAAGGGTATGCACCATTTTCCCTAAGCCAAGTTTACACCGTAGCATCTCCGCTATTTCAAGAAACAAGAATGTTGCATCATTTGTTTTGCGCTTACTCGTGGAAAAACAACACTTGCTAGACGGTTAAGGATGTTCTTTTGCGCGTGAATGATTCTCCTATGGTGACGAAAGCAGAGAACCCGAAAAGAACACTGAGGAAGAAAACAATTCCAAGCAAGAAGTAGAATACCATGTTGTGTGCCTTAATTTCTTTTTGGCTGTTACTTAATGCAACCTTCAAATGAAGCCATACCAAGCATCGCAAAAGGAAACAAGTAAATAAAACCATTTAAGATCATGCATGAAGGAAGATACCCCCACAAATGTTTTAATTCAAACCCGGTCTACAAGATAATAAATTCACATATAGCAACAATGTAGTGCCAACTGAAACCACAATTAAATTCAACTTTCTTGCACTCACATAAGCCGCTTTTGGGACTTTTGGCTGGGTGGGAACCATCTTTTAATCTTCTCAAATTGCACTATCCCTACCATCGGGATGGTGAAGAACATCGTTAGCAGGAACGCAACAACCAAGACTCCCAAGTTTGAACACAGCCATGCCCAAAATGGAATGGACAAATTTTTCCATATTACATAAGTTGGTTCAGGAGCATAAGTTGTAATCATTGACAGTGGATTGACATGTTGTTGCAACTCCGCAGCTTGGGAAGCCTCCAACAGGGATATGAACGAGACAAAAGCTACAGGTAGCTCCTACAGTTAAAACTAGTATTAAACCTTTTATAGAAATACCAATGTGTCTGTTTTGCTACATAAACTACTAAGAGACACTCTTGGCACAGGCAAATGCAGTAGATGTACACAATTACCTTTTGTTTAAGCATATTTTCACACTGTAGGAGGCGGATAGTCTCTTGCACATTTTTCAGTTTTTCTTCATGTTTCCGAATGTTTGTTGCTTCTGATGTAAACTTGCTCCAAATCCGTCCCAAAAGATTACATTTTCTTGTCTCTCTTTTCCTGTGTATCCGTTTCTCAATGGAGGATGCCAACTCCTGTATTGATGATTATATGACTAGGCAATAAAAAACACTATCATGCTAACTTGCTGAGTATGTTTTGACTGAAAAAAAAAAAGGTTAAGTTTCATATAAATATTGCATTAGGAAAGAATGACGCACAAGTAACGTCTGTGTTGCCTAAACATGGATCAATTAGGTGGAATCCCAGAGGTCAGCTTGACCAATGGGCCGCTTGATTGAAAGTCAAATGTTATAAGTCTTACAATGGGTGGCTGCTACTTATATAGCATGGCCTCTACCTAGTTCCTAGAGGGTTTCACCTCTATGCCATTATGAAAAATGCACCGAACCTGTGTGGCACTAGAAATTTTGATTGAACCTACGTGCCTGTATACCATTCCGTCAAGGTTTGGTGCTAACAGTGTCAAACAAACACGTGAAATGACCATGTTGCCCTACTGGGGGGGCCGCCTGTGAGCCCCTCTCACCTCCCTTCTACCTCTGCACAGTCACCACCAATTGGGACCCACATGTCAGGTAAGTCTTCCACCTCCATCTCTGCCCGGCCGCTGCCATCGCGCGGGCGCGTAGCCACCTCGAGGCGAGCCGGGCATGGCCCCTAGCTGACGGACGCACGGGCACCTCTGGCCCCGCCGTCGTTGCTTCAACGCGCGGGCGCGCTGGCCCCGTCGCCGCTGTGCCCTGAAAGCACGAGCCCCAGCACGGCGCGGCTAGCGCAGCTGGCCTGACGCGGTTCGGCCATTTTCGGCCCGTGCGCTTGGAGCCGTCGGGGACGCTCTCCGCGGCGCGCTCGCGAGGCAGAGCGATTGCTCGCCCGCGGCGTCCTGCACGCGAGAAGAACACGCTCTGTACGATCCTAAGAAGAAAGGCGAGAAAAATAGAAAAGAAATTTTTACAGGTTCCTGTTGTTAAAGTGCAAAACACAAAGAAAAGGTGGAAGATCCTGCTTTGGTTTTTGAAAAGTCAAGGGCTCCTGATGTAAATGTGTTTTCTTTTTTCAGTTAACATCCGGTGGCACAATGGACCGCAAGACTTTTCACGTGTTCCTTGCCGAGGTGAGAGGGTTGACAGACGGGCCCACGGTAGGGTAAAATGGTCATTTCACGTGTTTGTTTAAAACCGTTAGCATCAAATCTTGACGGAATGGCAGTGGTGCAAGTGAAAAATGTCATGGCATGTAGGTTCAACTAAAATTTCTAGTGACTGTAGTGCATTTTTCATAATGGCAAGAGGTGACTTTCTTTAGAGAGGGTTTTCTTGCATAAAAGCAAGATGCTTACCTACTTGAGCCAAAACAACTCATGATCAACTTGAGTGGTAAGGCAATTCTACTTTGCAAAAAGTAAATTGCAGGAAAGAAAGGAAGATACAAGTGCTAGTGCTAAGGATAATTACCGTCAGTCTACAGTTATTTTCACATAATTAAAAACGTGCTTAGGCACGGTCGCTAAAAAATAGTTGTTTTCCCATAATGCTGGCATAATAATTAAATTGCTGGCAAATCCTTGGTCTGTGGATTACAGAGCAATAATCTGCTTCGAGATTCCAATTGCTGGCATAATAATAAATAGATAACAGCCCTAATCCCATGCCACCAATTGGGGAGCCAATGTACGGCAAGGAATTCTTATTAGGTATTAGCTGATGTTGTGATTACATGTTATAAAACCCGGCAGAGTTTAATTAACTTTCGCTGGGTTGCCTCAGAATACAGCAGTGCAAGTTTTTTCACCTTTCCCACTCCTTTTTTGTTTTTTTGACAAAACAAACTTCACATTTTTCGCGTCACGGTGGCAGCCCATCTATCTAGTAATACGACAAGTTTTCAAAAAGGTTCCAGAGTCTAGAAAATTTGAGATTAATAAGAAAGATAAATAATAAATACAATAAAAGAATTATGTCAAACGGTCTATATATATTAATATAATAAACATAACAAAAAAGAACCCATAAGGATCTGTTTAAATCCACCAGTGTCGGTATACTAGTTTGTCACGGGATGACATGAAACTAAGAGCTAGTACTAGCTAATCCAATTCCTAATAATTCTTAATCCTGCTAACATGACCATAGCTAACGTTGGCAGTTTGGCACACAGCAGCTCAAGCAACGAGGCCGACGTAGTCGACCTCCACGGAGCCCAGCCACAGCTTCCCCTCCTCTCTGCCACGTCACTCAGTGTGACACCCTTGGTCGCCGTAAGCTCCTCGACGACCTCCACCCCCTGGGCGTCTAGGCGGACGCCGACGAGGTGCTTCGTCGCCGGCGTCGCGTCCAGCCGCTGCTTCTCTTGGTTCAGTGCCACCCAATAGCCACCCTTGCTGTCCCGCCTCACGTTGTCGGGATACCCCGGCAGGTCCGCCAGCAGCTCATACTGTCCCGCCCTGGCGCCGCGGAGGAAGTACCTGAACGCCTGGCACGGCACGGTGTGCGCGACGACGACCTGCGTCCCGTCGCGGCTGACCGCCACGCCGTTCGGGTACGGCAGGCCTTCCCTGAGCACGGTGACGCTCTTGGTCCGCGCGTCGTACTTGAGCAGCCGCCCCGTCGCGTCCGCGTTCATCATGATCTCCGTGTTGAACCTCCTCGGGTACGTGGTGCTCGAGTCGGTGAAGTACACGTCGCCGGTGGCCTGGTGGACGTCAAGGCCGTTGACGAAGTTGAACGGGACGCCGTCCGCGCCGGTCGCCAGAACCTCGGCCTCGCCGCCGCCCGGGCCGACCCTCATGAGCCCCAAGTAGGCGTCGGCGATGTAGAGGTCGCCGGTCTTGAAGTGGAACTGGAGGCCCAGGGGCCGGCCGCACATGCTCTCGGTCTCGGCCGACGGCACCGCGCCCGCCGTGCACAGGGGTATCTTCCTGTAGCTCGCGCTGTGCGCGAACGTGGTCCAGCCGACGGCGCTGCCGCCCCACTTGAGGACCCGCCCGTCCGAGACGCCGGCGTAGGGCCCCTCGCCCTTGCCGTCGAAGGCGAGGCTCTCGGCGCCGCTAACGCCGCTGGGTAATGGGAGTTGGAAGCTCCAGCGCGTGTCGGTCGTCTTGACCTGCGCGGCGGCGCTCGGCGTGGCTAAAAGGGCTAGGACGACAACGGCGACGAGCCACGTCACCGGATTGAGCCGCCGAACCATGCTGTGCTAGATTTTGTCGCGATGATCTACGACGCGCGCAGCGTGGGCTCTCGCAATCTCGTGCAGCGTGCGCTAGATTTTGTCGTGTGTTCTTTCTGATGATGTGCCTCTCACAGCGCCGTCAGGCTCGCGTTTTATGGCCCTGGAAGCTGCTCGTTGCGCCTGCGCCTTCGGACTCGGCGCGGCAGATTTCGTTTACGAACCGGACTGCTGATCACGAGAGGGTTATGTTGGTGCCTGTTGCGATTTTGGAAGCTGGCTCGCGCACGCGGTTTTGTACCAAGCACGGTTCGGACCCAAACGAGGCGTGTTTCTCTCTTCAGACGACCCCGGTTAAACTGAAAACATCGCAGTTCCAACACACACACTCTTGGTCTTTGGATCTCCAACACATCATGATCAAGGTTCGAGTGTATAGTAGTAATGCGGGGTGCACTCCAGTGACAGATCGGGCCGCCACCACTGGTGGATCCCGTGCGCGGTCTTGAAGGTCCGGCGACGGCCCGCGGTTCACCGTCTAATAGAACATTGTCCAATACAAGAGTACATTGAATAGTCCACGAATAGGAGGCCAGATATTCAAATCATGGGGTACCAATAATCTAAATAATAATGTACGATGGACATGTTATGAATAAAAATCAAAGAATCTCTTTTTTTTCCTCCTTTAATTATGGCTGTATCCATTGTCCACGACATGTAATTTGGTGCAAAGTTTGGCTAAATTCAAGTCTTAATAACCAAACAATGACTGTCCATAACCTCAGGCGGAGTTAGGGGCACGGGTATCGTGATCTTAAGCTCGGCCGGGCTACCTTCGACTAGATGGCTTTGGCTCCGAAGATAGACCAAGATCGTGCTTGGAGCCAACTACCAATCAGAATCGCACACGAGGTTATGGCTTTCTTCAAGGCTTCAACTTTCATCATAATTGGTGATGGTCGGACTCTATTTTGGGAGGATAAATGGATCAATGGAGAAGTCGCGACAAGAGATCACGCGCCTTTATCAGCTGGTGTCCAAAAGAACACGCTGCTCCATGACCGCCCATGATGGGCTAAATGATAGAACCCGGGGACGACGCATCTCGGGTGGTATGTCTGCGGGGACTTAATCAAAGTGAATACCTCTATCTCTCGAATTTGCTGAGGGACATCCAACCGAACGACCAGCCCGACAAAACAGTGTGGCGTTGGACGCCAGATGGATAGTTCACGGTCAAAATCTTTATAAAATGCTCCACTCCGGATCGTGACCTTTGAGGGACACAATCTCATATGGAAAACTTAGGCGCCTCAAGATTAAAATCTTTCTCGGGTTGGCCAAAGCGCAGGCATTGGACTGGTGATCATAGGCTACGTCACGGACTTGAAGCACGCGAGGAGTGCTATCTGTGTGATCAAGGACGGGAGACCATTGACCACATCCTCGTTAAGTGTCCAGTCACCAGGGACATATGGTTCCATATTTTGTCGGCATTTGGATTGCATTGCCCGCCGGCTACTTCTTCTTTACGGGTGGAGAGGCGGCTTCGATCTCTTTTCACCGGAGAAAAGCGCAAAGGACTTGACTCACTTTTTCGCGCTCGTTTTCTGGAAAATTTGGAAAGAGCGCAACGCACGGTGTTTTAGGGACTCCACTTCCTCGATCATCGATGTCCTTCAAGTTGTTCAGGCGGAAGCTGATAGATGGATTGAAGCGGGAGCAAATGGGCTTCGAGTTTTGGCTCAGCCATGAGTTTGGTGTCTTGCTCCCCGGTTGTTTCCTTTTTATGTAATCTTTATTTTAATTTTTTCGGGTGTTCGGTTTCGACATTCTTGTACATAAACTCTGTTTCTCCTTAATACAAAGATACACACACTCGTGCGCATTCTCGAAAAAAAAAAACAGTCAACAGGTTTTGGATTGTGCCATCCATTCTGGTCTTCTTCTTTTCGAATGGAAATGGCAATGCCACCAGCTACCACCAATGTTGGCAGTGGCACCTCAGCCTTGGCCAACTCCTGCAGCTGCTCCCTGCTGCAGTGGTGACCGTTCCCAGCACCGGCAACTGCCAGGCACAAATGGTGTTTACTTTTGTGGTACAAGTCTACAAATGGTGGTTCACTTTTTGTGATATCAATGGAAAATTAATATATTTTGAGAGTACCCCAAGATGTGTATGAACAGATAGGCCATAACAGAATAACTGACATCAACCATAAATACGCACAAAGTTCATAGTAGTATTGTTCTTATTTACAAACAGTAGTAGTTCTTATTTACAACTCTGCGAGACCAGAATGCAAGACACACTGACAAAGAAAAAAAATCTCTTTTGCCAGCTTCGGCCCTCAAACTGCTTTATTTGCCAATGTGTTTGGCTAAAGTACTACTTACATACATTACAAATATGTTGATAAATACCCCGAACATAATTAGGACAACCAGGGAGTTGATTTGTTCAGGGACCTCCAGCAGGGTTCTTCACAACAAGAACTGGACGCTTAGAATGATGTACACAGTAGTTACTGACGCTCCCAAGAAACAACCTGCAGCGACGATAAAGGAGTGGTCAGGAAACAGATGACCAAGTGTTCATGATTATTCTTGATGGGTCTCATGTGCCGCATAACAGAAGCCAATCCATGGAATGGAGCACAGTATTTTCCTCAAGATATATTGGGTCTCTTTGGAGGAATCATTACACAAAGCAGAACTTGGTAGAAATGATTTGTGTTAACTGTCGCCCAATATAATGCTGGAGTGACTTAAATAAAGAACATTTTGGAATTTGGAGAAAAGAACTTACCACTGTCAGTATATAGTAGTCAATCGAAGAAATATCCTAACTACTCATTAAGCATGTTGTCAAAAAAAAAAACCCTACTCATTAAGGCGGAGCTGAAAGATGGGCTAAACAAGGCTGCATGTTTCCCCCACCTGAATTTCATTCATGATTTGGCTCTTAAAGCCTGATAATATAGTTACATTTTACATGCCACATAGGGAGGCTGCCATGTTCAGTAAGCCAGAACTGGAATGTGGCTCAGCCTTTTTCACAAATGACTTTGCAAAGTACTCCTATATTTGGTTAACTAGAACTAGAATGCAGCAAGTAGGTGTATATGGATCCATTCACTATGCAACTTGCCCTCTTCTTGCAAGTGCAAAGATCTTGCAAGTTACTTTCCCGTTTCAGTCAAATGCATTGTTTAATTAACTATCATGAATGGAACTTGAGAATATTTGATTATATTCACAGAAGTAAATTCACACATGAATATACCTAGCAATTACTTTGTGCTGGCAACGGGGAAAATAAAAACATAAACATAACAACTAAATTCAAGATATTAAACTATATATACCTTTGTATTGGTCCCCGACTGTGGCTTCCAAGAACTAACAGATCAACATTGTTCTTCTCAGCTGCTTCACATATCACCTCTTTTTGCATCTCCTACCTCAACAATTGTCTCTACAGCAACCTGCAATGCAATTCAAACAGTAATGGTACTGCTAGCTACAACCACCTGCAAACGGAAGGTAATGGCAGATTGTTGCAACGAAATGACAATATATTTGTACTGAACACACGCTACCGCAGTGTGGAATAAGGTAAACAAAATCTGTTCAAGCTCAATGCCTCAATCCGTACCAGTTTTTCTCTTTGTGCATGTTAAGGAATCATAACTACAATTTGTTCTGTCGCCAGGGATGTGGTCACAAATACGTTTCCAGACTTCCAGTGGAAAATTTTCAGATAAAGTTGTTTTTTATGAAGTCGGATAATAAAATTCTTCAAAGTTGCAACCTGAATCTAGCTGTAACATGCTCTGTAGAAGTTCGCCCAAAAAACTATTACTAAGTTTGTAAATAGATAAATCAGCCGAGTCATGACACACTAACAAATTGGGGAAAAGGAAACCGGATCTGCACTGTACATACCCCATGCTCGGCACAGATGGCCCTGGCCTTGTCGAGGAGCGCCTGCGTGAGCTGCCTCTGCTGCTCCTGATGCGACTTGATGAGCTCCGGAGCTACCGGGGGAACGGTGCCCACTGACAAATCAGTCGAATTAACCAACGATCCCATGCATTCAATCGATATCGAGATGGGAGTGAGCTAGCAACGAAGGAAGTAGTCGAGACACCACGAATCGATCGATACGTACGAGGTGCGCCAAAGGACGCGGCGGAGACGTATCCGAGCGGGAAGGGCGGCTGCACGGTGAGCACCAGCAGCGGCGGCGCCAGCGTGGGCGCCAGGTTCCGCAGCACCCACTCCAGCGCGTGGCGGCTGCACTCGCTCTCGTCCACCGCCACCATCACCTTCTGCAGCCTCTGCTGGTGGTCACCTTCACCTTGCCGCCCCTTCCCCTCATGCGGCGCTGGCGCTGCCATCGTCGTCTGCTGCTAGTACTAGTGCTTTAGCGCGCTGTCGGTGCAAGTCGAAGCTCCGCAACGATTGCCAGAACCCTCGGCTCGATCGATCTGGCTTCTCTCTGCTTTCAAGTGGCCTTTTTTATGGATAGTTGGATGGATGGATGGATACGGCCAGAATGCTCCATGGATGGATGGATGGATAATCACGATCGGTGGCGGCGGCTTCTGGAACTTGGCAGATGCACAGGCCAAGTTGGCGAAGTCAGCCACATGTCGACGAGGCCAACGGAGAGCAAAGCTCGTGGATCCACGATGCCGGACTCAGATTCAGTAACTTTACAGAGCAACGTTACAACGGAGCGGACCGGACCGGTTCTGTTCGCTGTAAATCTTCATCGGTATGCTCTCGATAGAGTGAGTAATTCAGTATCGTTGATAAAAAAATAAAAAAAGGACTAAAGTTAACGTCTCGACGGAATATAGGAATATATGGATAGATTGCAATACAAATGTAATATAAAAAGTAAATAATGATTTTTAGCATAAACGTACAATTGATGCATTACAATGTAATACTCATATAGTTTTTCGTCAATATTCACAACAGTACACACGAAATTATACGCTGCAAAATATAAATTCTAGTACTCCCTCAGTTCGAATCATAAGTTGTTTTAGATTTTTTTTCATCCATTTTGCTACGTATTTATACATGTTATTATTATATCTAGATGTATAGTAAAATATATGTATCAAAAGGATCCAAGTGGCTTATAACACAACACAAGAGTACTGTATAAGTGTATATATGAAAAACAAGCTGGGTATGCCAAGACTTAGAAAAAGAACAAAGTGGCTTATAACGGAACACAAAGAGTATTGTATAAATGTATATATGAAAAACAAGTTGAATATGCAGAGACTGGGATCAAGGATGTGGAACCATGTATCATTTTGTCCACATAAGCCCCGTTGGGATGTCTTTTCATCATTGAAGGGTTTGTTTGGGTCACTCCAACTTCGACTCTATTAGCAGCACTAGCACCAGAAGCGTAAAATAAGCATTCAACAATTATGTAAGGAGACAGACTTCTACATGTTTGAAGGAAGAGCAGAAGCCCTTTTCAGATACGAACACATACTCACAATTTGTTTTAGCTTTATCCTCTAACTCCGGTAGAGGGGACGTGCTAAATACTTCTTAAATACCTATGATAGCTTGTTTAGATGCGTTTATATCCACCTTAATTAATCTAGATGTATTGAATTGGGTTGAGATAAAATCAAATTTAATTCACTGTAACATGTATAAAACCGGGGTGGATTGGAATCCGTTCTCCTCTGTATACGAGTGTACTTTCTTCGGCTATTCGCCCCACGCGGTTTTTCCAGCTGACGCCGCGCGTCTTTCTTATCCTGCCACAAAAAACACGGCCCACGGGCGCAGGGCGCCAGGCCGCCGGCCGGCCCCTCTCATCCAAACACGTCTAGCGCCCTGCTTCCGCTCGGCTGCCGCGTCCGCCGCCATGCGGGGGCCCCCGTGCGCCCCACCCGTCATCCCTCTCCAGCGGCAAGTGGGTAGCAACCGGCGGAGTGGGGAGGTCGTTGGGGAGGTCGTTGTCGTTGGTGCCACGCCCCACGCGCTGAGCCGCTGACTCGGACGTCGACCCGTACTCTACGTCGAAAAAAGGCACACGCCGCCCGTCCTCATTTCTCACCCGCTTCCTCTCCTCTCTCACCCACAAGAAACTTCGTCGCCGCCGTCTCCCTCCTCTTTTCTCCGTCCCTCCCGTCCCGTCCTAGCAAAATCCTCCTCCCCGTATTCAGAGCCAGAGAAACAACAAAGGCAGGAGGAGGCCGCCGAGCTACGTGAGGAAAAAAATTTCCTTCCTGGGAGGACGAAGTCAGGAGTCGGTACACGCACGCCCGGGTCAAAATCGTCTCCGGTTGTTGTTGGTGCCGCTGTCGGAGGCGAGCAGGAAGGGGAGAACGAGCTTGGACAGCTCAGGGTAGGGAGGCAGCCCGTGAGAAGGGCGCCTGATCGACACGTGAAGGAGCCCGCGCGAGGGTAGGGGAGGAACCAAATCGGGACATGGACTCGGAGCACTGGATCTCGCGCCTGGCCGCCGCCAAGCGCTACTACGCGGCGCAGCTCGGCCACGTCGACGGTGAGGACGGACATCCCCGCCTGTTTTTTTCCACCCCCTGCTGGTTTCTCCCTTCCCTCTTCTCTCAGTAACATCACGCGACGGCCGGCGATCCGTCATGGTGGTACTGATGATTTGCGGGTTCTTGTTGGGGGTGGTGGTTGCGCAGATGTGCCCGGGATGGGGACGGAGGAGGTGGAGATGGAGATGGAGATGGAGGACGACGGCGACATGGAGATGGAGATGGAGATGGCGCTGGAGCTCGGGGACCCGACGTGGCCGGAGGTCGCCTGCCCCTACTGCTACGAGGACCATGACGTCGCGTCCCTCTGCGTCCACCTCGAGGAGGACCACCCCTACGAGCCCCACGCCGCGGTGAGTTCAGTCACCTCGCTCCTTCCTTTAGATAGTGGATTGTGAACCTGAGCTTCTTCCTCCGATTGGAGCTGGAGAAAACGTTGTAGCTTCTGCTTATCCGTGTGCATGCCTGAGGCGTTGACCTGATGAATCAGCCCATGAGCTCTCGTTTTTGTGGTATTAGTAACCTTGTCAGAGGATTTTGACTATCCGTGTGCCGTCTAGTTGGCAGATGCAGTTTTTGGGGAGCCAAGGTTCAGTCAATAACTGAACTGATGCTTATGCCTTCGTGCAAAGCAGAGCTCTTTGGACTAGAAATTGTGGGTTAGTAACAAATAGAATGTTCAAGTAGGGCCTGAGAGCAAAGAATGTAGCTTATTTCGAGTTTAAGTTCATTCCTGTGCCTCAGACTATTGGTTTAATGACAACACAATTCATCTCAGCTCAGCCATGACCTTCGGGCTGTGGCGGGGCTGTCCTAGTCACCATCCTCTGCCGCCTTTGGGATGCGCAAAATTGCGTAATTTTTTTTGTGACGAGCGTCCCTCACCCTCGTGTTATAAAATCAGCTTGTGACAACTTTGTCATTTGGAGCAAACGATTCTCTCCTGAGTCTCTTAATTTTGATTTGTGTTGTTGGCATATTTACCTTCAGACTTACAACTCTATGATCCCCCATGTGCCCGGTAAACCTGTGTACCCTTTTCTGATGCAATCAAATTCTAAGTGGCGATCCCCCCACTCCACCCAAACAAAAAAAAAAATCCTCTAAGAAACTTTGTTGTTACATGAGTGCTTGAGAAAGGTTTAGGATGATTGGCATTATTTGATGGTAGATGAAAAGGTGCCAAGAGACACTAGAAAACTTATGGGAGAAGTTTCTCTGTTAAAATGTGTGACCTGATTCCATTAGTTTGAGAGGCGATAGTTGGGATAATGGATTCAATTATTACATTTGGCTCGTTATGTAATAATTTAAAAAAGTCACCTTCTTGTAGCAAGGATGGTGCGACCTTAGTTTAAGTCATCTTAGGTGGTCCTAAATAGCCTTTCTTTATCTGATCGCCTCTATGACAAGTCATTCAAAATGCGTACCTCATACTGCTTTTATTTATGCTGTACTGTTAGATTGCTAGCAGAGGTAGTGTTCTAATTTTCATTTTTATCCTCTCATTTCAGCCCTGCCCCATTTGCTCCCAAAGGATTACAAGAGATATGCTTAACCATATCACCATGCAACATGGTTACTTGTTCAAGGTTCACCTCTCTACCTTCCTACCTCTCTCTGCAATGACATTCTTAATAAAATTTGGAAGCCTTCTGACACCGTACATTTATTTTCCACTTACAGAATGGTCACAGGTCTCGCCGATTTATTATTCCCAGCGCCATGCGATTTCTTTATTGAGCCGAGATCTACGTGGTACTCATTTACAGGCTCTTCTAGGGGGGTGGTCATGGCCACCGATCAAATAACACAGTGACCACAAACATTTCTAGTGATCCTCTTCTTTCATCGTTTGGCCTAAGCTTCCCAACATCAGATGCACCAGAACCATCAAAATCAGCATCTTCTATTCCAGATGGTGCCTCAATACGTAAGGGAGACACCAGTTCAGCCTTGGGAATTAAGGTATATATTACTCCTGATACAAGTTTGCTAGATTCTTTATGGACTATTTTTACAATTGTTTTCCACAAATTTGAAGCTATTTTATTAAATTGCTTGCATGTCTGTTGAAAACAATCTCTTATCTTTCTACTATCTAATTACCTTGCTTACATTGGTTTCTTGATATATATGCTGTTGCCTGAGGTTTGGAATTGCACTATGGTATTTCTCACTTCCACAACCAACAAACTCTTTATCTTTCATGGAAATAATCTTTAACTTTAAATTGAATTAATTGGGCAAGCGGTTCTTGATATTTCCAGCACCTCTGCATTAAAACTAAGTTGCAAGAAGGGTACACTGACAGATACTCCTGGCATTAGACAAAGGATTTCACTTCATAGATGTTTATGTTTTTTGCTTCTCATGATGTATGCTGTCAAGCAACAACGTGCTTTAGTGCTTCCAAGTTTCAAGGGCACACCTCCTTATGTATTGAGGTACAGGAACTTCAACTTATGTTCCTTTTCGATTGCAGTATTGATTCATCTCTCACAAGCGAGGAAAGGGAGCAAAAGCGGAAACAGGCCACCGACAGAGCAACCTTTGTGCAGGGCCTAGTGCTGTCTACTCTATTCGGAGACTGATTGTTCAAGCAGTTCTAGGTTCTTGCACTTGCTAGATCGCACTTACCCTGCCTGGTCCGCGTAGTCAGATAGTGCTCCACCCAGTTTGGTGCATCTAACTCTGAAGGCAGGGGAAATTCGCCTCAGGAAACCTAGCCGCGTTCATCTTTGTTTCAATGAAGTGCGCAGTTGATTCTACCATGATACAGCTTGATTTAAGCTAGATGTTGTTGCACCTTTGTTTTTACCAATTTATCAGCCAGCAATTCTTATCTGTAACACATTGTGTTTGTACCAACATACATAATAGCTGTAACATCTGCTTACACAATGCAAGAAAGGCAGTTCGAGAGCAGTTGCCAAAGTTCAGATCTTTCTTGTTGTAGACCGCTTCAGTATTCTCAGCTATGCTTGCATAATGGAGACACGAATGATGCAGTTGAACCGAGGTTGTAACTTGTGTGGGCGACAAGCTGCTGTGGAAGTTCACGTTGGCTGACCCGGTCGGCGAGCATTGATCGGAGATCAAGAAGACAGCACCAGTAGTCCAGTACTAAGGCTGTCGTCGAAGAAGACGTGTGGAACAGAGACTTGAAAATGCTGCTTTTGTGAAAGCCAGAACCACGCTCGCCGCGGGTGAAGCCGTGAAGGACCGAAGGTGAACTGTTTCCAGCGTCAAATCAGCTTAGTCGCGATCAGATGATCGCAACGCCTTACTCCCTCCATCCCGTAAAAAAAAGTCGCTATAAAATCTTGGCTGGCCAAATTTTATCAAGTTTAACTGGGTTCATATAAAGAAAAGTAGGGTTTTGTTCTAAAGGTTTTCATGTGTTGTGTTCTAAACCAAGAGTCAAAAGGGGTATCTTTTAGGTGCACCTCCAAACCTCTATACTAGCTATCCAAATTTTTAAAAAAAAAGTAGTACAAATCTTTTGAACTAAAAGAGGTTTGAAGATGCACCTAATTGTCACCAATTTGCACCCCCTATTCTGAAATACCACTAGAAGCTTTTTTATTGCTTAAACTTCAAATTACAGTTCTATCTCATCTGATGTTTTTGTAGTTTTACAAAGTCAGGTGGTAAAAGAATGCCGGAACCCAAACACAATATTTTCAGATACTATTTTTCTCAAAATAAAATAAAAAATAAAATAAAATAAACAGATACCAAATTTTGAAATGCGTACTGGAAACTAATGTTTCCGGTAGACCTGAATACCCGCGGTGTCCATCCAGATATCAAACATGGGCTCACCGACGAAACAAGACGGATACGGCCGAACGATATATTTTTTTGGAAGAAGTCCACATTACTTCCCCAACTATCATGAGAAAGTTCGTTTTTTTCCTCCCCTCAACTCTAAAACCGGACAAAATCATCTCCTCTAACTTTTCAAACCATGCATTTTTCCTCCCTCGAGCGGTTTTTGCTACAGTAACAGAGGGTTTGCTACAGTAACCATGGTTTGCTACAGTAGAGCACGTTTGTCCTTTTTTAAAAAATCCGGTTGAATTTTTGAAAAATCATAGTAAATCATAGAAAAATCATAAAATAAAAAATCCGGTTTTGTTGGACTCCATGTGAGTAGATCTACACAGTGAATATACAATATGGTATACTTTAGTTCGACAAAATAATTATAGAAGCTGCAGCTACGAATTATTTTAATTAATTATATATTCACCTTATAGAACTTTTATACTAAAGCATATCATATTAAATATTCACTGTGTAGATCTACTCATGTGGAGTCTAACAAAATTGAATTTTCTATTTTATGATTTTTTTGTGATTTTCTATGATTTTTCAAAGATTCAACCAAATAAATAAAAAGAAAAAGACAAAATTTTTCGTAGCAAAAACTTTGTACTAAAGCATATCATATTATATATTCATTGTGTAGATCTACTCATGTGGAGTCCAACAAAACCAGATTTTTTATTTTATGATTTTTCTATGATTTACCATGATTTTTCAAAGATTCAACTGGATTTTTTAAAAAAAAAGACAAACGTGCTAGTACTGTAGCAACCCACGGTTACTGTAGCAAAACCGCCTTCAAAACCGCTCGAGGGAGGAAAAATGCATGGTTTTAAAAGTTGGGGGATGTGATTTGTCTGGTTTTGGAGTTGAGGGAGGAAAAATGAACTTCTGTGATAGTTGGGGGAGGTAATGTGGACTTTTTCCATTTTCCTTTGTAGCACGAGACGAAGACGAGGCACATCAGCGTCTCGTGCGTAACATGCACAAGACAGGATAGATTCAGCCCAGCAGCGCACACATATATGGATCGGCCAATATAACATTGCCGGCAGTAGCTTAGGTGTACAGAATTACTCCTCCCAAAACGCTGAGATATGTGCAGGTAAAGCAGAAATAGCACTCCCTTACAGTACAGCAAAAGAGTAGGGAAGAAACCACGGCATAAATAGCACTGATGATGAAGTTTTATACAGCCTTAACTAGAAATCTAAAGGCTACCAAAAATCTGGAGTAATGAATACGGGGCCGAATCGACATCTCATTAGACTGACTATCATCTCTACCACGAAAATTCAAGTGTACATCAAGTTAAGAAGAATCGGTGAAAAATAGAATGCCTGTACAGGGAAGAGCTAGTATCCATCTACTCTACGCCATAAAGCTTGTATAAACCTGCAGAGCAATCTTGAGGTTAGCTATCCATTTGAACACTAAATGAATTTAATTGACAATGCACAGTGAATGTACTACATGAATTTAATTGACAATGCACAGTGAATGTACCTTAAACCACGAAGACAACCTAGTCCTCCGGAATAACGAAGCAGCTCACTTGGGGAATTTGTCAGTTGGAATGTGTATTTAGCTGCAAGAACAAAAAACAAGTGCAAACTCTCTTAATCTGCAGTTCAGTGTGCAAGATCATCCTATTTCCAACATGGCATGCAAACATAACTATACAAAAGTAAGGGAGACAGACATCAGTGGTTCTTAAGGGTTATAAGGGGAGGAAAACAGGCATCTTATTATCTTATAACAACTCAGAAGTCTCCCACAGCATAGCTGCATTCTAGACTTCAAAGAAATATGCAGAATCTTCAAATCAAAAGCATAAGATTTAATGCAGAAGCTAGCATTCCAGAGGAACAAGGTTGAACGATGGAATAAATAAGGACAACAATGCATATTCTCAATCAGATACAAAGTGGTCCCAAATTGTTACTCAAATATCAAACAGACAAACATAAATCTAATCAGAGCCAAGAGGATTTCATCAGAAACCAGGTGAGAACATTTCAATCCACTAAAAGATGATAACAGGCTTTATACAATGTACTTTTTGTGCCTCCTTTGTTTCTATAAGTAATGACTTTGCTGTGGAGATCTCCCTCACAGTTCTTTCATTAAAAAAAATGATAATCAGCAAATACAGAAGTGCGGAGATTGCCATAGCCAATACATGGGAACAGGGTTTGAAACAATCATAGAAGCATAGAATTCTCAGTCTTTGATTTCAATAAAAGTGGAGACTAATCTTGTTTCTAGAAATGCTGGTTTGCAATCATATAAATCAGCCCCAACCAATACCTAGTGGCTAGTGTCCTAAATGCACCGTTTATACTCTATAGACAATGTTGTCAATAGCAAAGAGAAAATATAAGTTTAATGCATCCATAACATACCTCAAAAACGCATGTGCCTTTTTGCCAGTAATGATTTGGGAAATGTGAAGTCCCCTGCTGAAAGCTTCATTGAACAGGATCCTTGTTTGCATTTCCTGAAGCCCAGGCAACCATGATAGTACAGCCACAGGTGCCATAACAATTACTCCAAACAATATGTCATACAAACGTGCCACAGTAACCACAGTTTGCCAGACCATCTCAGATTTCCTCAGATATGGCTTGAATACCAGAGCAATAGATACGATTCCCCAGCCAGTTGGCAGAAAAGCCAAAAGACTAGTAAAAGTATCAACAAACTGAAACTTTGTGAATTCTAACAGCACAACAATAGCAGCCACTGTGCCCCCAACAATGAGTGCCTGGACAAGACGATACCGTATGTGCTTCTTTGCCGAATATCTGTCTCGAAAGTAAGCCACTGTCACAAGAGCCACAAAAGCTAGTAGGATGCATGCCCATGAAAGAAGATACACAAGGATGCTTCTACTCTGGCCGGCAATGTGAAGCCGATAAACTATTGCATACTGAAAGAAGAAAAATCGAAGGTCTAATATGATTTCCAAGATGCAGCCCCATAGACCCGTTGTCCGGAGATGATCAGTTTCATCCTCCCACCACTTCTCCCAGCTTTGATCTGACTGAACTGAGATCCCACCCCGGAACCAGATCCAGTTTAGAAAATCCTCGAAGTCATTAAAATTCTTCAGCCAGTCAAAACCAGAGGGATTAAAAATGAAGGGAGCAAGAATCCATGACGACACAAGAAACCAACTTGAAAGTGTCAGCAGAATATACACCAGTGTATTCCCAGATGCACTGCCATAAGCTGCATAAAGAGTCAATATCACACCAAGTTCTATAGCTTTGATGAAATGGCTGCGAGCATAGAGCCTATAATTTTCAGCAAACTTCTTATGCTCTACAACAAAGCCTCTGCCAGTGGCCCGATACTTCGCTCCTCCGTGAAGGATCGTCCTCCCAAAATAGTGTGTCTTTGTTCCCATGGAGAATGTGTAGAAAACAGATGCAAACTGTAGCTGCATTTTCATGAAATCCCACACGGCAGTGAGGAACCCATGCTCAAGTGAGTTTTCAATAATCATGGGTAAAGCTGTGAACAGGCCTAGCTGTATGACAAACTGCTGATTGAGGACAGCTCCCAGGGCTGCATTGTTAGAAGAGGAAGTGTTCTTGCTGATATAGTCCTCAAGCCCACTGAGTGCAAGGTAAAAGCGCCCCCATACAAATGCATAGACAGTTAGCACAACCATCATTGTATTGAAATAGAATCCAACAGTTGTATAGAAGAAAGAGAGCATCCGGAAGAAATCCAATCGGTGGCCCAGCCTGTAAACATCTCGGCTCAAAGTTTGTTCACCATTGCCACTAGCAACCTTGGCTTCAAACATAGAGACCTGGTTGAGCCCCACATCTCTACCTTTACCAACCTGGATATACTCATGGTGTGTAACATTGCCACCACGGAGGGTACAGTTGAAACCAGCAAATATATCCTCACTAATGTTGATACTTTTTGATGCTTTACTGATACCACCTCGGCCCAAAAACCAAAGACGGTCAAAAACATCTGGGTGGCCATAATGCATTCTGACTTTAAGTGGATCAGCCAGAACACGCTGCCCCAGAGTGACAAAACTTGTCTCCTGAGCAGACATGAACCAAGCAAGGGAAGAAACTGAACCTGTGAAGACATGTTCCCGAACCCCAAGAATTTTAGGCTTGCGAATTCCATAATAACGATTGAACTCTTCTAGCAGGTTTCTCATCTTTAGAGCTTCTTCAAAGTAGTTGTCTTGGTTCATATCAATCGTTTGAACTGCATCGCCCCTTGTGAAGATGAGTGCATGATTCTGATTTAGTGGCTTTCCTTCGCCAATACTCTTGGATAACTCTCCAGGCAACTTAACCCGATAGATTTCAACCTCCCTCTGCAGTTGCTGATCATACTTCACGAGAACAGAGAAGTACTCTTTTTCATTGCCATTGACCTGCCTTTCGTCAACATAGGCAACACGTAATGCTTCATAATTTTTCATTAGCTCCAATATTTCAAAAGCATTGGGGTCATTCTTAGCTTTCTGCTCTCCATATACCTGGCATGCAACTACATATGTATATTTCATGAGGACAGTCCCATACTCACTTCCTTTAAACAAGGAGCTCACACTACTGCTTGCTCTGCTCAATGCACGAGAGGAAGATGCCCTGCTGTCATACCCTGACCCACCAGCAATCCCATCATGCCTTGAGGATCCAAATCTTGAGGAACCCATAGTAGCTAACTCCCTTGACCCAGTCTTCAAGTCATGTTCAGAGGCAGAATCCAGAAAAGTCAGCATTTTGAGAGCTTCATAGTAGTACATCATTCCCCTCACTGCAATGCGTGATAACGTCTGTCCCCTGTATGAGACCCAGCGCCGAAGATCCCTTAGCCTTTCCTTCTCACTGTACAGCTCATTAATATCAGACATCCCCTCACGTTTCATTCGCTCTACAAAGTACTCCCATTCATCCGGATAAATCTGTTTTAGATAGTATAATATTGAGATGCCATCTTCATTCTCTTTATAGAGTTGGTCCTTGCTGTACAACACCTCCTCCTTATAATAAGGCGTCAAGACACTGAAAGCAATCATCTTCTCAACCTGGGTTGCCCTTGGTATGTTCATAAACAATGAATTGCTGAAAAAGGCAATCCTCCGACGAGCTTCAAGGTTCTGTGGGACATTGATCATAGAGTCCCTGGAGGTCAGGATGGTGTGCATGCGTCTAACTTGCTTATAGAAGGTAGCATTCTCCTCTTCAGGAAGCACAACTGCATCCACAAAGAGAAGCCTGGCGGGCCTTGACTGTGCAAGACCTTCATTTCTCAGCTGTTCCATGCTCCTCTTCTCAGCCTGGAAATCACGAACGACAACATCATAAAGAGTCTGCAAGGCATTAACTATCTTGGTAACATCTTTGGTGGGCTCGAGAAGGAGACCCAATAGAGCAACAAGCCTTGTATGGATATTAGGCAGCTCAGTCATCTTATACTCCACAGTGAACTTCTCCATCCTCATGGCTCCATCAAAATCACTGAACAACTGTGTAACAATGCCATGCTCCTCAGTCCCCTCCTTGATGATCTCAAGAAGCAAGTGTTTTGCACTATCATAGACCCCTCAATCACTGCACAACGACGATAATCGTTCTTGCATATCTTCCTCCATAGCCTGCGATCAGGTCCTTTGACCTCTTTTGCCTGACCAAGTGCAAGGGACAGCTCATTACAGAGCAAGAAACAAGGCCAACGGATCACACGCACATTCCACAGCTCAGGCGGCAGCTCAAGAAGCTCAACCTCACGATCACTAACAATGTCTTCCTCCCGGAACTTCCTTATTATCTCATTCCAAATGAGTGCAAACCGTCGTGCCTCCACCTGATTTGACTCAATCTTCCGAAAGGAACGGCTGAAACCGTACCTTAGCTGCAATCGCTGCCAGAAATTGCGAAGACGGCTGGGTAAGAAGCCCCCGTCCAGCTGCTGCTCCTCTGGCTGGATGTTGAATGACATAGCACTTGCAAAGAACTGGAACCGAAGTCGCAGCTGTTTCATGTCCCTGATCTCCCCCAAATGTGCAAAAAGCCCCACAAATGCACCCGCCAGAGAAGAAAAGATAGCATACCAAATCTGGATATCCATGAGGTAGATCAACACCACTGGTAACCAGAGCACAAACACCGCAAAACGATTGCTTTGGCCAAAGAACTCATGCCAAGTATACTGGATTCCACTCAGCTTGTATATCTCTTTTGTGGGTTTTACAAGTGGCCTGATTTGGAGGAAATAGCTGAAGGCAAACTTGACGGCAAGCAAAAGCACCCAGAAGATGGAGTACTTGACATTGTCAAAGGTGCCCTCACGTAGCCCTCGGCCAACAAAGCTGCGGCTATGGAACCACCAGGTCAGGGCATAACAGATCTTCCAGTTTGTCTTCTCCAAAGCGTTCCGCGCCCAGGGCACGATGAAGAGCACTACAGCAAGGACCTCAGGGATAACAAACGCTGCAGCTGCATAGAGGAAGCTCCTGATCCGTGAATCGGCTGCTGACGACCACTGCCCATTGCTTGTCCTCTGGTTCCAGATCCTCTTGTACAAGACAGCAAACGCAAGGACCCATGCGGCTGCAACAATGGCCTTGAGCACCATGCGCACAGCAAGCATGCGACCATCCCTGAACGCGCGGCGGAACTGCGTGCCGATGTCGAGCAGGGACTGGAGGAACCTGAGCGCGGCCCAGGTGATGAAGATGGTGAGCACGCGAACCTGTGTGTCCTTGGACCTTGAGCCCCGGGACGAGAGCAGGTCATCCCAGGGCCACGTGGCGCCCTCCCACGCCACGATCGCTGCGGCTTGCAGGTAGAGAATGAGCATGACCCACAGCCTGTCGAAGCTCCGGTAGATGTTCCAGAAGGAGCGGACCTCGACAAAGCCCGTCTTGCGCACGCGGCTGCGGTCCGGCGGGGTGCGGAAGAAGTGGCTGGACAGCTCCATGGGCCAGCGGAGGCGGTCGAAGACGTCACGGCGCCAGAAGTACTCGTTGATGTCATCGTAGTTCCTCCAGGCGGCGTGCGGCGCTTGGCCGTCGCGGCTGGACACGCACTCGGCGCGGACGACGTCGTAGATGGGCGTGACGACGCGCGCGAGGAAGGCGTTCTCGCCGTGCACGGCGGGGTTGGCGGGGCGGCCCGTGGCGGCGTCGATGAAGCCCTCGAGGATGCGGTGCAGCTCCTCGGCCATGTGGTGGTAGATGTAGCAGAGGCACTCGGGCATGAAGCGGAGGTTGGCGGCCTCGCCCCAGACGAGGAGGTAGAGGCCGGCGTAGAGCAGATCGGCGCGCGGGTCGGCGTTGCCGGGGATGTTGGGGCGGCGGCCGAGGAAGCCGCACCAGGAGGCGTAGTTGCGGAGCAGCTTCTTGCGGATTTGGCGCGCGATGCGTGGCTCGAGCGTGTCGCCGGTGAAGTCGGCGGAGGAGAGGCGCATCTGCGCGTTGGCGAGGAGGAGCACGAGGTGCTCCCGCTGGTTCCTGACGTTGTCGCGCTGGAAGCCGAAGAAGGCGCCGAGCCAGTCCATGAGGTCCTGGTCGGCGCGCCACTGCGAGAAGGGCGGCGGGCGGAGCTCGCCAACCGCCCGGAGCGCCCCCACGGCCGCCCGCACCTCGGGGAACCGCAGCGACGGGTGCTCGACGAGGAGGTCGTGGATGGGCAGGATGTTGTAGGGCTCGCCCCGCCCCGGCGGCGGCGGCTGCCGCGCGTCGCTGGGTGCCGCGCGGCGTGGTCATGCTGGCATTGGGTGATGGATGGGTTTAGGGCTGGAGGGCTAGATCTGGGGAGGGAGAAGTGGAAGGGATGGAGCTGGATTCTCTCGAAGGAAGGGAGACGGCCGGACGGGTTAGGGTGGGGTTTGGGGATGGTTTGAAAATTGAAACCCGGGGCGACCGGCGTGGGGAAGGAAGGAAGGGGATGGACGAGGCGACGCAGTGCCCAGTGGGTGGGCCGCGGACCGGCGGAGGAATTGAGAAGCGCAGGCGCGGGCTGGCGGCGTGGGTTGATTCCCTGATGTGGGAAACGCGAGTAGGACGCGAGTCACGCGACGCAAACCAGGGCGAGCTCGCGTGATTAGCCGGAATCTAAGCGAAACGGTGAAATGATGGTCCAGCTCTGTGTTTTGTGTGTCTCGGTTTTGGAATGGTTTGAGGGTTTACTTTTGGTAATAACAAAACTAATGACGAAGGATACTTCCATTTCCATATACACTCTGTTATAATTAGGTATAGTATTCAAGTTTGTTCGTTTTGCCTTTTTTGCGAACTAGTTTCATGCAAGCTGAAATGTTGAATGAATGAACGGTAAGATTGTTTCTGCCAAAAAGGGAAAAAAAATGGCATGAATAAAATACTTCTTCAGCACGACTCTATATAGCCGTACATTAAACACCTTTGACGACGTGTATAACCCTTGATCCCGTCATGAAATAAGTTTGTTCATATATAGTTTCGAGAGTTCAATTCTCTCGTCATCGTATGAGTATGAGACATGAGAGCATCTTTTTCTATACTCCCGTTATAGGAAAGGACAATTCTATCGTGACCCGCCGGCCATGTACTTGACATGCTACAACGTCGTCGATAATCCTCGGATGATGCTATGATATAATTTAGCATTACCATGTTTAACAAGATGCAATCAAGCTATGTGTCTTATGAATGGTTTTGCTCATTTTATGTTATTCCCACAATTGCTCGACTAAATCCTCCCAGAATTTTCTCATGTGTTTGATTTGTCTTCGATAAACTCATGTTTAGGATCGAACTCAACTCAACATAGTGGGCCATCATAAAAAGCCATCTACAAACCATGTAACCAACTTAAATAAAGACAAGGCAATTCATATGCACAATGGACGTCTAACATAGCAATTATGTGTCAAAATTTGCATTTCTTATGAAGCCATGGCAAACAAACACCCAATGGCCAGGAGCAAAGCTCGACAGAAGTATTAATTTACCATTGTTTAATACTAATTGACTCTTTCTGTAGAGCATTTTTCTTGCCATGGTGGATGCATGGTTTATCCAGGGGCAAAGGTCAAGGCTATGCACGAACATGGTTTATCAATTTAGTGGAGATGCTCTTAGGGCCTCATTTGGAATGAAGGAGTTTTTTTTTTTTTTCATGCTTCTATGTAATATGTATGTTTTTCATGTGAAAACTAACTGATTCTTAGCAACTCCTTGTGTCAAAAAATAATGCAATTCTACGTGAGTAAAAATTCTTATGTTTGACTAAAGTTGTAAAAATTAATATCAACATTTATGCCTCAAATAGTTTTATTACTAAAATATATTTAAGAACTGATTTAATAATATTAACAAAATATATAGGGGTTGTTTGGTTTAGTGACTTTTTAGTCCTTAGACTAAAAAAAAAGTCTCTTTTAGTCCCTACCTAACCAAATAGGAGAATTTTTTGAAGACTTTTTCTCTATTAATCTCTAAAAAACTTTTTTTGGAGGACTTTTTTAATTAGTCCATAGTAAGACTAAAAAGAGTTTAGTCCCTACCCTATGAACCAAACAGCACCATAGACCATCTGCAGTTGCAACGGTGCCACCCACAAAACAAAATTGCAAAAGCACGTTCAACGTCAGCGGACCGTTACACCCTCGGGCGCTGGCGCCGCTCGCTCCAGCAGTCCAGCCGGGCCGGCCGACAATCACACCGCAGACGCGGTGTCCCGCGCGCGAGGCCGAGGGCCGCGGCACTCCGCACTCGTTTCCGTTTCAACTTCAGCGGCAAGGCAACCACATCTGCGCGGAAGGTCCAAACAAACGTTCGTCCCCGGTCGCCGAATTCAGAGCCGCGAAGCATCTCTGGTCAGTCCAGCCGTCCTCTAGTCGAGTCTACTATCTATAGCAGCGAAGAAAAATAAGGAGAAGAGAAGCATCACCTCTGGTTTGTTGAGATCCCGATCATACGGGCACGGCACCGGGGCTGGTCGGCTGGATCGAGGGTCCGCGCTGCCATGTGAGCCGCGGCGGTGGGGCCCGGACCAGACCACGCCTCGGTTCGTTGAGCTGCAACGGCAGGCGCCTCTTTTGTCGCCTGCGTGCGTGAGTAGCCGGGAAAACGACGGCAACCCGCCAGACGCGGCACGGTTGCTTCTTGCTTGCTTGTGAGCCCGTGTGCTCACCACGCAAACCGTGTGGAAAGCTACTAGTAGCTGTTACGCTCATGCCTTGTGTGAACGAGAGAATCGTCTCACCTCGCGGGTGTGGTGATCCATCGTTTTACTGACCGACCGTGTAACATAACATTCTACCAGTTTATATCATCTGCTTGTCGGCTTGGCTATAAACTAGTCTGAATGACCAATCAATCCAGTTCACTGTCACTGGAAGTTCCTTTCGCCACCGCGGCCCGGATCCGGAAGAAGGCAGCTGAACAACCACATCTAAATGTTTGCCCAAACAGGTAGTGATGCCGTCGTGCAAGCATGATCTGCCCAGGTTGTCATTTCAGGACCGGGTTGTGACGGTGCTATTATTAACGAAAAACAGAAAGTACAGGGACTTTTTATCTCTATATATATACTAGATCTTCTTCTTTTTTGTGGGGAGAAAAGAAGGCGCATGTGGATTAAAGAGACCCATGTGATGGCCCTAGATCTGATTCCAAACAAAAATATGTAGTGAAAATAACCTGCCATTTGTTTTGCAAGAAGAGTGAGCTAGGAGTAGCTAGCTAGGCACATCACATCAACCATCCCTTTCAGAACTTTTTTTTTTCCTTCAAGAATCGTTCCTTTCAGATTCTGACTTCATCAGACAGGTAGCAAGATTACAGATATAACGTATGAGAGATTAACGCGTTGGATGAGGATGACAAACTTGTTGGTGGCTCCATGAGCGTATGAGATCTTTGTTTGTTTCATTGTTTGGATCGTAGTTCCAACCCGTCGCACTCTGAGAAATTAAAGCGGCTTCGATGCGACGAATTCTCAACGCGCTGGTGGAGTAAACTTTTTTTTTTTTTTTTGAAGAATAATATTGTGTAAACTTCGGCGCTGAGATTTGGCGACGTTGACGCACATAGTTAATCGATGGATTGATTCAACACGGACACGGTTATACGGATGATAACGTGGCGGTGCTCATAGCTGTTATTATTATCTTATATTACTCGACTCTACGTGGGCATGGCTCAGTTATGAAAAAAAAAAAATCATTACCATATTCAGTTTACGAGGTCCGACTCCGAGCATCCCCCATGTTAGGCTTGGCCGCTTGGGCCCGAGATATTTGAGCTGGACACATTGAAAACCAGGTCAAAGAACGATGGAATGTTCTGTGCAGATACGTGGATTCTAGTCGATGCCGATCCAGGATCGAACCCACATGGCACTAAGTTAACCTAGGAGAAATACTAAGTTAATCACCCATTTTTGGTACTACAATAAAGCCACTGTATTATGGATTTCGGGGAGAACTGGAGAGCAATTGCCAATTGCAGGTCTGTGCAGGTCTTTGCCCTCTTCACATGCACCGAAAAAAGGCAGCCTGTAGAGCGATTCGATTCGGCTGCAAGCATTGGCATGTGGCAACGTAGCGCAAAACCGGCAGACACCTTTGCCGCTTTGCGCATGCTGCCTGCCCGCGGATTTCTGCTTAGCGCGGGCAACGCGGGAACGCCGGACCAGGATTCAATCAACACACGGCGCCAACGGGGAAAACAAAGCGAGAGCAGAGCATATTCAGTGACCAATCGGTTGGGTCCGGGCACCCTCGTCGTGAAGGAAACCTGAAAAAGAAGTGAGCTTGCAAGTGGGGATTCTGCTTTGGAGTCTCCGAGCATCTGCATTATAGTAGGGAGTATTTGCTCTTGCTCCGCACTTGCCGCCGCCGTCGTTTTTGACGCTCCGGCCCTCGGTACCTTTGCCCGCTGCGACTGCGAGAGAAACACAAGAGAAATTGACCGTGCAACTTCTCTCGCCGGAGAGTTGACCGTGTGACGTCGTTGATATATAGCGCGTCGGTCTCGATCGGCTCCAATTGCCAAGTGGAGATTGTTTTACAATTACGAGCACGAGGTTAAAGAGCGCTAACGATTTAACGTGGACACATCATGAAGATACCAAGTGGGGTGTTTGTGTGCTGTAGTGCGCCCACGCAGTGATGACCGATCCAGTCCACGGGATGCCATCTCATATGTGTTGGGCCTTGAGGACGGTTGGGCCTCTCCGTGGAGCTATTGCGGTCCCTCTTGATGTATTCATGGATGGAAGATCATGGTCCATTGCTTCTACATAGGTCAGTTTTGTTGATCTAGCCGGCTAATTCGGTTGATTCAATAATATTTAGTGGTCAGTTTTGTTGATCTAGCCGGTTAATTCGGTTGATTCAATAATATTTCATGAGAGAGAATAAAGCTGAAATAAGATAAAAATTGGTTATATAAAAAAAACAAGATAAAAATTGCTCGAGAAAATACAATGTAAAAATACAAGATGCCTTTATTACTTACTTGAACTTATATATCGATACTACTATTAATAAAGCAAAGAAATTTCTGCCAATTTTTTTACCTTTTTTTCCTTGCACCCCTTTTCCTTCCGCCTAGGTGTCCAACCAGCCTTGTGGCTTTGTGTGTCCGTTCATTACAGAGATGGAGACAGATACGAAAATCCAACCAGCCCTGCGGCTTTGTATGTCCGTACATTATGGAGTTGGAGACAAATATGAAAAAGTAGAGGAGTCCTAAACGCCAGCATAGGCGAGGACGGACAGACGAGGCTAGGGTGCTTGTAGGATTTGGCCAGGACAACAGCGCATAGTGGCTTTCCCCGTGCGTGCAGGCGGGCTGTGTGCGGTTGTGTCCAACGCCGGCAGTAGCAGGCCACAGCGCCGTAACGGGAGTACGGGACAAACTATCTCTCGAAATATCCTGTTAGGATCATCCTGTGGATAGGCCAATAGTTGGTACATATAGACAACTGGCTCCTTATCGACCTTAACATGATATTAGAAATACAAATTTTTTTACGTGTCATCAAAGAACGTCACAAAGAAAGACCCGTAGCAGAGAACATAGATAATATAAAAAGGAAATTTATATCTGTACAAACAGTTATGTGCTTTTTTTTTAGAATACAGTTATGTGCTTTGCATGAGAGAAAAATCAACTTATGTCACGAATGTATTGGTCATCATAATACAAATTACAGATTTTAATTTTTATATAAAAATAATAAAGTGTATATAGATATGTAATATTTTGTCATTATTTTTCATTATTTTTTTTTTTCATTGCAACATTTATGAGACATTTTGCTAGTAGTAATAAAAACCAATTGAAGAATTTTATTACTACTAAAATTAATTCATCATTACATATATAGTTTTTTTTTTTTTGTATAACTAGGCCTAAACCTAGAGCAAGCGTGCAATGGTCTAACTAACATAAACACTTCACAAAGCACTTATGCTAATCACCTAACCTAGAGCGCCCCTGTCGCTTGTTAAAATAGCATCCGATCGTTGTTTCACCGGAAGTATGTTGCAATAGACCTAGTGGCGAAGCTAGAGCAGATTAGAGGGGTGGTGTACTTGCTCGTGGGTGCATATAGGGTCAAATTTTAGAAAAATACATTGTTTCAAAAATTTTGGGTGGTGCATTTGCACCCACTAGGGTATACATATCTTCGCCCCTAGCAGTAGTGTCCGGTCATTGTTGCAGCGTCCGGTGCAGAGTCTGGTGCTCATCCATCAGTTGTATCCTCCTCTCTTTGTGTCTGGGCTTCTACTTCTTGTGTCTTAGACTTTGCTTGATCTTTTTAGGTTTTCAACACATGTTCTAAGATTTTGCTTGAGGTGTTTACTATTTGATCAATAGATCACTTTGTTGCCTTCGTTCAAGTCATATTTTCACCTTACTAGACTGCAAAACCAACACTTGCAAATCCATTTGTTCATCAAACACCAAAAACCAAAGTAAATGGGCCAAGGGTCCATTTTCCTTATAGTGACCCTTTTGTAGAAAGACCCAAGATGAGTAAGGGCATGTCTAACCTGTAAACTAATAGGGGTCGGGAGAAAGATTGCCTCCTATGTATACCAAACCTATAAATAACTCATGTGTGGAAAGGCAAGAGGCACTTACTTAGCACTCTACCCTCTCTCTCCAATTTTTGTTTTAAATCTCTCAAGTTCATGGCGAAGGTACACAAGAGATCCTATATACCAACAAATTCTTGATACAAAAATTATAGTAACCCTTTTGTATAAAGACCCAAGATGATTAAGTACATGTCTAACATATAAACTAATGAGGGTTGGGAGAAAGATTGTCTTAGCAATTTACACTCTCTCTTTCCCAATGTTTGTTTTAAATCTCTCAAGTTCACGGTGAAGGTAGACAAGAGGACCTAGATACCAACAAATTCTTGTTACAAAAATTAATATCAATAACAATGCGGTTAAAGCAAATATGATCAATGATTTTGTATACATATAGTTCCATAAAGTTATGTCAGTTATTTTTTATATTATTCTTGGCATTTTTTTAAGAATCTTTCAATGAGTTATATATGCTTATGATCGTGAGACATAAATAACTCATAAACAAACACTTATGTATTCAAAAAAATATTAGGGGTACTATTGACTCTATTATAAGCGAGTAAAGTCTGCAAAATACATAATATTCTAAAAGCCTTGTACATGAAGATTTAAACAACAGCCAAAATATATGAGAAAGTGTAAGTGTGTTTAAAAACTAATGATTTTATCTAATGATATTAAGCCTTAGTTCCATGAAAGATTTTTTAAAAAAAGTTTCTATGATAAGGCACCCCTCAATTCAAAGTTTATCAGCTTCGAACTCAAATAACTTTGATTCTCTATCTGATTAGAAATTGAGTTTAGCTAAAAGCTGCACTATAAATGGGATGCAAATCTAGATACTTAGAACAAGATAGAGTGCTAATATGAGAAACATAGATGTAATTTTTTTTTATACTATTATAGCATGGGCACATGAGAAGGATTTTGTTTTTTCTTCCTGTATTTGTAGTAATAGACTAGGAAAAATACCTGATACCTAATATCTGTACCCGAATTACCTGAACCCGGAATACTCAATTCCAAGTTCGGATAGAGATTTTGATTACCTAAAATTAGTTTGAGTAATTTGAGTAATACATAAGAAATTGGAAAAAGTCCAAATTACTACCACTGTGTTTTCACTCAAGTCCGGATAACCCCTAATGTATTGTTTAGTTTATTTTACTCCGATGGTTTTGCAAACAGGTGCACTTAACACCTTTTGGTACTAATCCAATCGGTTTTGTTGACGTGAAGGTGGTTTTGCAATTATTCATGCCACATAAGCTATTGACATGGCTTGAAAATTCTAGACGCACATAACCCCTATGACCAATCTCTTGCTGACTGCGGCATACATGAATTATATGTACATACATGAATTATCTGTACGTACATAGTACTCCATTGATAAGCTAGCTAGAAGAAATGGAGGCCTACTGCATAATTCATTATGTACATATGCCAAGATCGATTTTTGCCTGACTGCTACTTTGGTCCTCCATTTTTTTCTTGGGTTCTTTAGGGGCCTACTGCAGGATATGGTCATAGGGGTATGTACGTACGTATAATTCATGTACGCCTAGAATTTTTTGGCCATGTCAGCAGCTTATGTGGCATGAATAATTGCAAAACCACCTCCACATCACCAAAACCGGATTAGAGTAGTGCCAAAAGGTGTTAAGTGCACCGGTTTATAAAACCACCGGAGTAAAATAAACTAAACAATACATTAGGGGGTTATCTGGACTTGAGTGAAAACACAGGGTAGTAATTTAGACTTTTTCCTAAGAAATTTATACGAGTGAGGAACCGAAGTCACAAGTCTCAAAGAAGATGAATGAGGCAAGTGCCAATAGCGTGTAGGAGAAGAAAAATAGTGAGTCCGAGTGTTCGTCACTTGGCCTCCCTTTGGAAGGCTTCGATCGCTCCCTTTTATAGTTGAAAGGGAGGGCTACGGCTTACAAATGTTGTGTTTGTTTATTCTGTGAAGTACGTCCAAGACCTGCTCGCCAGAGGCCTGTGCTGTCGTGCGGTCACCGTCTTGATGTGATGGTCATCCTTGTGGGCTTGACTTTGGTGGAAAGTGCCAGTGTTAGAGATGGCGATCCGAGGCTCTATAGGGATATTGTGGCCCTATTCGGATTGTCAGACCGAGACCTACAGTTATGACACTCTGACGAGACTCGTCAGAGTTGTCAAGTCTCAATAGTCGGAATAGTCGTCAGTATGGTAAAAAAAATGCATATGATAACTTTGCCGACCCCATCCTGGTGTCAGTAAAGCCTGAGCAGATGTCAGTCGTGTTAAAATTAGTGTGAGTAATTCGGGTAATACACTCCATGTCGATGTTCTGACAACTGGGTCTACCAACAAGTGTATAAGTGTTGTGTGCTCCCCAAACCAGATGGTTGTGCAAGATGAACACAAGAGATTTATACTGGTTCAGGCATGGATGCCCTACATCCAGTGTGTGGTATGGCGTTGTATTCTCATGCACAAATGTGCTCATAGTAGGGCTTACAAGCAAACGAGTGAGGAACTGAAGTCCCAAGTCCCAAAGAAGATGATTGAGGCAAGTGCCAATAGCGTGGAGGAGAATAAAACATTGTGTCCGAGTGTTTGTCTCTTGGCCTCCCTTTAGAAGGCTCTGATCACTCCCTTTTATAGTTGACGGGAGGGCTATGACTTACAAATGTTGTGTTTGTTTATTCTATGAAGTACGTCCGAGACCACCTTGCCCGAGGTATGTCTTTGTCATCATGCGGTCGCAGATCGATGTGACGGTCGTCCTTGTGGCCTTGACTTTGGTGGAAAATGACAAGGCTGGAGATGGCGATCCGAGGCTCGAATAGGGATATTGTGGCCCTCAGGACTCGTCAGAGCTATCAAGTATCAATAGTCGGAATAGTGGTCAGTATAGTAAACATTGCATATGATAACTTTGCCCACTCCATCATGGTGTTAGTAAAGCTTTGGCCGGATAGCGGTGTAACACCCCGGTGTTACTTACCGGTTAAGCCATGGTTTGGACAAAAATAAGCTTCTTTTTTATGCTTGATCACGTTGTCGGTCGAAGAGGCGAAAAGAATCAAAATCAGGGGAGTTTCCCTTTTTTGTGAAACCCTAAACCCTAACCTTTCTTTACCCCTTTTTTTGTTTATTTTAAAATCTAAGCAAAATTTGCGAAAATTTCCAAAAGCCAAGTTGTAGATCTTGTTTTGATGTACAAAAGAGGTGTACAAAGTTTTTGAAGTTTTTGAATAAATTTTAAAGTAATTTTGAATTCAAAATTATCCCTTTCTGACCCTATTTCAAAAGTCATATTTAGAGGTAGAATTTGAAAATCTTTCAATTGTGAAAATTGTAGATCTTGAAATTTTAAGCAAAGTTGCTTCTTGGAGATTTTTGAGTTCAGTTCAAATTTTGGAAGTAATTTGCAAAATTCAAAAGTTAGGGTTTGGGTGCTTCTGATGGCGGGCATGGCTGCCCATGCCGGCCTTATTTGCGGCGTCGCCCGTGGCCATCTCGCGTGTTCGGGCGCGTCCCGCGAGCTACGTCCTGCTTCTACGTGTTGAGATGAAGTCCCTGCGTGTCCTCGTCGAAAGCCCCTAATCGCGCCTTATAAGAGACCACGGCGCCGGGCGAGCTCGTTCTTTTCGTTTGCGCCGCCGGTCACCTCCGCCGCCCGCACGCATGTACGCCGCCACCGCGTGTGTCGCCCAAATTGAGCACGCAAAACATCATCGCAACGAGCTTGCGCACATCTTTTGAGCGGGTGTGCATGCCCGCCATTTGCCGGAGTAGCCCGTGGCACCGCCGTCTCCTCCCTCCGCGGCCGCGAAAGCGCCGCCGAGATCTCGCCGCCGTGCTCGGTCCGCTCCGGTGATCTTTTTGTCTCGTTTTTCTTCGTTTCTAGCTCCGCCTCTTGGTCCCGATTCTGGTCGGCTCGATCGTTTTCGTGGTGGTACAGAATCTGTAGGGGACGCCATCGCTGCCGCCGGATCGGCGCCGCCACCGCCGCCACCGTCGTCGATCCATCTCCGTCTCGCCCCCGTTGCAACCATCGCGAGCACCAGTCGTGGTGAGCTGCCGCACATGCCGCGGTCGTCCGTTCGTCGATTTGCGCGGCCGTCGATCGGCCGGAACGTTGGCGTGCCGACGAGCTCCGCCATGCCGACCGCCCCGCGAGGGCCGCACCGGTTGGGGACCGGTTTTGGTGCGTTTTAGTGAGGGGTTTGGCTCGCCTAGGTTTTGCCGCTTAGGTTGCCTTGCTCGCCGCGGAGACGGCTCCGGTGAGTCGCGTCGCCGTCCAGGGCCGCCGGCCGTTGGCCGCCATGGCCGCCGGCCATGGAGCTGTCGTGCTCAAGGAAAGGAGAAAAGGGAGGTCGAGGTGCGGGATGAGAGGGGAGTCGAGGGAAGTGCCGCCGCCGGGGGACTCGCCGGCCGCTTAGGAACGCCGGCCGGTCAAGCCGGCGGGTGCCGCGGTCGGCCATGGCAAAGACAATGTCCGATCCGGGCCCCGCTTGGGTGAGCGCAGAGAGGGAAGGCGGGAGAGAAGTTGGGTCGGCCAAGATTGTCGCGGATTCGGCCCAATGGCATGATTGTTTTTAAATTGTTTTGTCAATTTTGTTATGTTTGAATAGTGCGATTTTGTGAATTTCATATAAATTCATGTAGTGCTTCAAAAATTCTGAAAATTTTTGTAGAGTCTTCCTATGAGTATGTCTACCCATGAAAAATTTGAAACTTGAGTTTTGAATAGTTTTTGCATGATTTAAAAATACAAATTTTAATTGAAAAATGCATCTTCTATGATTTTTAGAAAATAAAATATTTATTCAAAAATCATGAAAATTTATTTGGTGCTGTTTTATGATGTGATCTACTCGTATAAAAAGTTTGGAGTCATTTTGAAATGTTTAAATTATTTTCTATTTTATGCTTTATTTGTTTAATTAGAAAAAGAGAGTAGTTAGTGTAAATGACCTAGGTTTGATGTGTGCTTTGGGATTGTTTTGTGAAACTTGGATCATACCACAATCAAATGGTCCTTGAGAACTCCTTAGACAATGGTGATGATATCTTATAGAGTAGTTCAACAAGTTGGTTTTGTTGGGTTGCAACTTTATCGTGAGGGAAAGTTGTACTCAAGTGTTTATTATTTCATGCATCATCAAGCATCATGTTTACCATTCCATCACGCTAAAGCATGCATCATCATCTACGTGTAGAGTATACGAGAGTGAGTCGGATCGTGTTGATGAAGCTTTGGAGAAGGTGTTGATATGGTTCGCGATGATCAAGCTTTCGGAGAAGATCCGTCCGTCGATAAGGATGATGTCAAGTTTGACTTCGACAATCTTTCTCTGAGGATCTGACTTTCCCTGTAATCTGAGCAAGCCCCGGAGCATAAACCCTTCGCTATTTTATAAATGTTTTATTCACCTTAAGTCTAGTGCAATGTGCATTAAGTTAGTAGGAGTTGGTTGATACCGTTCTTTGCATGATTACCTTGATCTGATTATTCGAATTTATCCCACTAGTATGTGTAGGTCGATCTTTTTATGCTTAGTAATGCCTAGACTTCGGTAGAAGTCGAGTGATGGTTTCATCATTCGCGAGATATAGGTTTTATCTTTGTTCCTCCCGGCTATGGAAAAAGAGAACACCACGATGGTGGTTCATGAGAATAAGTATGGTAGTGATGAATTTGAGATCGGACGGGCGTAGGTTGAAAGCCGGCGGGATACCTAGCCGTGTGCTTGTCCCGTGTTGGTCGTATAAGGACCGTCCGTTGTTTGGATTGTTAAGTTCGGGACTTTTTGAGCGCAAGAATGCGCTGAGGCCTTCTCGGCAAAGGCACGGCTGCTGGTTGTCACCCCGGTCGGTCGACCCTAACTAACCACATACTCCGGTAAGCGGATCTCGGTGGAGCCAAATCGGGAATGGCAACCACGCATTTGGGAGTGGAGAGATGGCGGGAGTAGCGTGTACCCACCCTCTTTGGGTAAACCGTCATTGTCATTAGGGATGGCGGGGTAGGGAGGTGGAGTACTATACTCTCGGGGCGCTTGGGCCTCGTTCCCGTTTTGGACAAATCTGAAAGAAGGTTGATATATGCAAGCTTAAGTGCTACATATGTCGTGTGTGGTTAGGGATCCCGGTTTGGGTATTAATCGGTTCATGAATCGCCGTTGCTTCTCGGATATGGAGACCCGTTCTTACGCCCATTCATCGTAGTAAATGATGGAATATGTTTTCGAGGAAAAAGAGTTAGAATATGAAAAGTATGTTTGCTCTAGAATAGGATAACCTAGAGTATATGAGTTACTAAGTTGAATTAAAAATATTGAAAGTAAGGATTCACTTATAGTAAGCTTTTTACGCAAAAGAGTCTTTGATTCTTGCTAAAACCTTACCTTGACTCCTAAGACCGGCATTCCCGAGTCTTCTCCCTTTTCTTGGTCGGGTAAGTCTTGTTGGTACCCCGTACTTCGGGGTTCTTTGACCCTTGTTGCGGTGTTGACTCGTGATGTTAACCAAGGTTATGTCGGTGGGCACGACATGATCTGGTTGTCTTCTAGTCTACTCGGCTTCCATAAATTAATTAAGTTAAGTTTACTCAAATGTAACTTACTCACATTTTGTAAAATTAATGTTATTATTCTTCCGCACTCGATCTATATTTTTGTAATAAATGTTGTAATGTTGTAGCTACTCCTTTGTTGATCCTGGTATGAGAGTGGTGTATGTCGGGGTTTCCGGATGACACCGACAGGCTTCTTAAGTTATTGGGTGCATCCGCACATTTGTCGAGGTCTTTGGGATAAAGACAAAAGTGCGGTGGGCCCGGTATTTAGGAGGTTACGTCACGGCGATGCGTGCCAAAATTAGTTTGAGTAATTCGGGTAATACACTTTGTGTCGGTGTTCGAGAACTGGGGTCTACCAACAAGTGTATAAGTGTTGTGTGCTCCCCAAATCGGATGGTTATGCAAGATGAACACAAGAGATTTATACTAGTCCGTGCATGGATGCCCTACGCCCGGTGTGTGGTATGACATTGTATTCTCATGCACAAATGTGCTCATAGTAGGGCTTACAAGCAAACGAGTGAGGAACCAAGTCCCAAGTCCCAAAGAAGATGATTGAGGCAAGTGCCAATAGCGTGAAGGAGAATAAAACATTGTGTCCGAGTGTTTGTCTCTTGGCCTCCCTTTAGAAGGCTCTGATCACTCCCTTTTATAGTTGAAGGGAGGGCTACGACTTACAAATTTTGTGTTTGTTTATTCTATGAAGTACGTCCGAGACCTGCTTGCCCGAGGCTTGTGCTATCATGCGGTCGCCGTCCCTAATGTGACGGTCGTCCTTGTGGCCTTGACTTTGGTGGAAAATGCCAAGGTCGAGATGGCGATCCGAGGCTCGAATAGGGATATTGTGGCCCTATTTGGATTGTCAAATTGAGACCTATAGTTATGGGAATAGTGGTCAAGATAGTAAACATTGCATATGATAACTTTGCCCACTCCATCATGGTGTTAGTAAAGCCCGAATTGGATATGATAACTTTGCCAAAATTAGTTTGGTGTTAGTAAAGCCCGGGTAATACACTTTGTGTCGGTTAGGCGAGAACTGGGGTCTACCAACAAGTGTATAAGTGTTGTGTGCTCCCAAACCTGGGATGGTTATGCAAGATGAACACAAGAGATTTATACTAGTCCGCACACGTATGGTAGACGCCCGAGGTGTGTGGTATGACATTGTATTCTCATGCACAAATGTGCTCATAGTTGGGGTTCACAAGCAAACGAGTGAGGAACCAAGTCACAAGTCTCAAAGAAGATGATTGAGGCAAGTGCCAATAGCGTGAAGGAGAAGAAAACAAGTGTGTCCGAGTGTTTGCGAGTTTGGCCTCCCTTTAGAAGGCTCCGACGCTCCCTTTTATAGTTGAAGGGAGGGCTACGACTTACAAATTTTGTGTTTGTTTTTTCTCGGGGCTATAAATAGAAGTGGTGGCCGCCTTGGAGGTTTCTAAGCACCTTGGGGACTTTGTGTCCATGCTTGAATGTGCTAGAGAGCCCTCCCACTCACATATGACTTGATATTGTTCATCCGATTGAGTGAGAGATGGAGTTCTAGAGGCTCGAATAGGGATATTGTGGCCCTATTTGGGTTGTCAAATTGAGACCTATGGTGCTTGGGACTCTTGGTGGTTGCCACCTCCAAGAGCTTGGTGGCAAGAGACTTTGTTGAATCTCAACAAGTTGGAATGGTGGTCGGTGCTCGGTAAAAAGGATTTATGATAGGTTGCCCTCACCTCATGGGTGTTAGTAAAGAGCAACTCTAGTGGAGAGTGTCATTGAGTCACCACACTTGGGTGTGGGTTCTTGTGGTGCTCTATGAGGGATTGGCTTGAAAATGCCCATCTTGTGAGCCATTCTTAGAGCTCCCACCGTGGGATTTTGCTCGGGGGGTTTCTATGCGAATCATCAGTGGGTGAATCGTCAAACCGTGGAACCATCAAAGTGTTGGTCGAAGTCCGAGGGAGAGGCTTAGGGGGAAGGTGAAAAGCTTCCCCGAGACCGCCTGTAAAAAATCACGGTGTCATGTTGTGTCCACTCTTCGTGGTGGTTTGCATTCTCACTCACAAGCAGAGGTTTACTTTGGTATATATCTTGTGCTTGACTTGTGTAGTGTTGTTGTAACTATCTAGCTTGTTTAGTTTGTTTAGTTACGACTTAGCTTTTGTCCTCGGGGCTAATTTGAGCCTTTGGTGGTGTGTTGCCTTGTCCATTGTTTCTAAGCACCTTGGGGGTTTTGTGTCCATGCTTACTAGAATTGTATAGAGCCCTCCCACTCACATAGTGCTTGGTATTGTTCATCCGATTGAGTGAGAGATAGGAGTTCAAGCTAAGCTTGTGACCTCACTCTTCTTGTGTAGGATATTAGGTGAGGTGATTTGAGTCATAGATGGTGCTTGAGTCTTGGTGGTTGCCACCTCCTAGACGGCTTGGTGGCAAGAGACTTTGTTGAATCACGCAAGGAAGCTTGTGCGGTGCTCCGAAGAAGGATTTGTGAGAGGTTCGTGGATCACCTCATGGGAATCGTGGAAGAGCAACTCTAGTGGAGAGTGTCATTGAGTCACCACACTTGGGTGTGGGTTCTTGTGGTGCTCTATGAGGGATTGGCTTGAAGATGCCCATCTTGTGAGTGATTATTGGGCAAAGCCCTTGCCGTGGGATTTGGCAGGGCCGCTTGCTTGCGAATCATCAAGTGGGTGAATCGTCAAACCGTGGAACCATCAAAGTGTTGGTCGACACAACGAGGAGAGGAGTAGGGGGAAGGTGAAAAGCTTCCCGAGACCTCTGTAAAAAATCACCGGTGTCATGTTGTGTCCACTCTTCGTGGTGGTTTGCATTCTCACCACAAGCTTCGTATTTACTTGGGGTATATATCTTGTGCTTGCTTGTGTAGTGTTGTTGTAACTATCTAGCTTGTTTAGTTTGTTTAGTTACTTTGCTTAGCTTGTGTAGCTGGGTAATTTGAGCCTTTGGGTTAGACGTGTGTTGCCTTGTCCATTGTGCATCAGTGAGCTTAGGGGTTTTGTGCTTGTGCTTACTAGAATTGTATAGGAGCTCACGCGTGCTTGAAGTATTAGTGCTTAGGTTTGTGTGACCTTGCAATAGAAACAGTTAGGAGTTCAAGCTAAGCTTGTCACCTCACTCTTCTTGTGTAGGATATTTTGTGAGGTGATTTAGAGTCATAGATAGAGGGGTGGAGTCTTGGCTAGACCGATAAGTTTAATTCCACATAAGTTTCGGTTAGCCAGTACTATTAGTTTTAGTAAGGACTATTCACTCCTCCTCTAGTCCCCATCTCGACCCTTCAGACTCCTCTAAGGAGACGTATTTGAGGGCGGGACCTATAGGAGAGTCTATGGTTAGCGGCTAGGCTAGCTTGCTTCTGGCCCTCCGTTAATGACTATGCTAAGCCACTACTATGCTTAACTTGGGTACCCCCAATTATGGGTACCGACACTCTGGTACCAAAACTACCCAAACTACACGAATATTTGTGGATCACATGCCCCTGCACCAACAACCCTGTAGCCAAGCCTTGACGCACGTCGACGGCGCATAATGCCATGCCCCGATTGCGCTGCAACCACCATAAAAAAAACTTACTTTGCTTGCATTTTATGTGTGCATATATGCTTTTCTTCTGGAGTTTGATTCAGGCAGATGCAATGGGAAGGAAATCGCGATTGGAAGCGGATCGCGGACAAAGGGACATGACACTGCATGGCGAGTGGTGCCACGGTGGGTCGTCTAGGACAAATCGATTGCGTGGTTAGAGAAAGCGTTGAATCCTATTTGTATACAACAAAGCTTTACCAACGTTTGATATGAACTCAATTAACAAAACCTGTTAACAAAACTGAACACACGGTAGGCCAGTCGAAAAAAGAGTTCGACAAAAAAAAAGGCTAAAAGACGGGCCAAGACGGATAGAAGGCGGACAAAAAAAAAAAATAGGAGGTGAAAAAAAGTAGGTGAACAAAAGTGACCTCTGTTTATTAATAGGTATAGGTATATAGATGTAGATATAGATTATGCTTTCGGAGGAAAGTGAATCCCTCTCAAAAAAAAAAAAAATAAGAGAAGTATTTTAATAATAATAATAATCTATACCTACTAATAATCTATCTATATATATATATATACTAATAAAAATAGGAAATTTTTTGTCCACCTTTTTTTCTGTCTGCCTTCCGTCTAAAAAAAAAATTCCGTCACCTTTTTTTCTTCCGTCCTTCCGTCCGTATATCCTTTCACCCGGACATGTTGCCTTTTGTACGCATATACGATTCCTACTGCTGGGCTTGGCTGAGGCAAATTGTGAGTGCAATATGGAGTCTAGGCCTATGAGTATTGTGGAGGAGAATTGCTGGTCCATATCAAGAGCTAAGGAAAAGAAGAAAGATAAATCCTTTACACATGGAAAAAAGTAAAGAAGGTTGGTATGATGCATAAAAACTACAATGGTTGATATTGAGTCATAGGAATACATGTGTAGTATGAAAAAAAAATAAAGCTATAACTTATGGAATATTTATTTTATAAATAATTACGCACTTTCAATGAAATGAAAAATATACAAGGTGTATTTTAATTCGATACAAGCTTAATAGGACATTGTTATTTATTCTTAGTGCTAACCTATATGTTATGGATGTCACGGTCATCACAAAATAAATTATAAAATCTTAAAGCATATGTAGGTATGTGCCATTCACGTTATCGTTTTGCATAAATGTGTAATAGGTTTTTTTTTTCCTCCCGTTGTATCCCACGGGCATGTTTGGTAGTAATAATAAAAAGGAAAAAACAAAGTCCGCTCTCGGTACGTTTCGTGGGCCGCGGATGAATCCAACAGAGCTACGACTTCACTCTTCCTACCGGCCTGGCCACGGCCGGAAGCCCCGGCAGCAAAACTTGGCCGGCCCGCCTGCTCCACTCCACGCTCCAGCCAGCCAGCGCGCGCCTCAGAAGCCCAATCCATGGCTCTCGAAGCCACGAACGCGTGGCCTGTGCCGCCAGCTCGGAAGCGAAGGAAGAGGAAGGGCAAACGAGCCGTTCTCTCCTCCCCCCGCGCCGCCGACGCAAGCAGCCGCCACTGCCGCAGCCCCAGCCGCCGCCACGGAGATGGAGGCTGAGGCCGAGGCGTCCGTCCCCGCCACGAGCTACGTCTACGATGCCCTCCCGGGCCTGCACTTCGCCTTCTCGCCGGAGGAGGAATCGCTCGATGACGCCGCCGCGCCCCGCCCGGCGGCCGCCGCCGCGGGGCAGGACGAGGATGATGCGACCGCGACCTACGCCGTCTTCCGCAACGAGATAACGGCGGATGGGGATGCGCTCGCGGACATCCCTGCTGCGGACTTCTTCTCGCTCGACGTCTCCGCACCTGCCTACGTCGAGCCCGTGCGCGAGCCGGCATCGCCGCGAGCCCCGGCGCCCGCCGCTGCTGCTGCGGCGACGCCCTCGAGCTCCCGTGCGTTGGAGGACCAGCCGGCGCAGGGGTCGGAGCGCGCGTGGTTCAGAGGAGGGAGGCGGTTCAGGAGCCCCATGCTTCAGCTACACAAGGGTGAGTGAGGGTTTTAATTTGGTCCTCTGCACAGTGGATTTGGTAGCTTAAATTCTGGAATTGTTCTGAATTTTGTGGCTTCCCGTGCTTAAATTATCGCGCAATTAAATAGACTTTGCTCGGCTGTGGCATTAAATTATTGATTGATGATTGATGGAGTGAAGTGATCAGATATAAACAGATTAAAGATCACATTTTATTGAGTAAATAAATCAGAATAGGTCCACACAGAGCTTCAGGAACCTCTAGTGTCTACTTGAAATCTGCATGAGGCTTTTGGTGCTTTGGATTAAAAAGCATTGCAATGGCATTCTTCTTCCACAGTTAAAAATCAAACAGATACAAATGATGAACAAAACTACTCTAACTACAGTTCAAAACTATAGTTCACTTTAGGTTTCTCCTAAGTCAGACTTACTTCTCTAACTTCGATGAAGTCTATAGAAAAATACAGCTAGAATGCCAAAATAGTTACATTCAATCGTCCATTAAATATATCTTGATAGTGCATTTATTTGAACTTGCAGATATGTTTTTCTAAAAACTTGGTCAAAGAGAAGTTTGACTTAGGACAAAGCTAAGTGAAGTACAGTTTTGAATGTGTCATGGGCAGCCAGCAGGCTGCCGCTCCCAAGGATGGCAGCAGCCCGGTTAGTGGCTAGGAGATCAATTGGAGATCAATTAGCCCTTGATGTTAGGAGTTACTGTTAGTGATTGGATTAGATCCATTAGCCCTTGATTTTAGGAGTTATCGGTTAGTGATTGGTTACCATATTGTAATGGCCGGCTGGCCTATATTAGTCCCCATCGGTGGGCAATGAAAAGGAAGAAATGAACAATGAAGAAACAATTCTAGTCTCCCTCAAGCTCTCAAGCTCTTGGCAAAGCATAAGGCCTAGTTACCCCCAAAATATCAATGTGCATGACATCTGGTATCAGATAGCTTTGGTTTCGATCCATTTTCCATGGCTTCTGCTGCCGACGATGCCTTAAGCACCCTTGCTGAAGGGCTCCAGCAGGCGTCCACAACGATGCAGCACATCCTGGCGCTGTTCGAGGCGAGGGCGGCACGTGAATGCCTGGAAGCAACACGCCTACAGGCAGCAACACGTGGTCTCCTAGCACGCCGGCAGATGCAATCTCTCCACCATCTCCACCTACTGCCGCCGCCGACCACCCTCTTCGTCGCGCCGACCACTCCAGCCGCCGTTGCGCTGACCACCCCTTCTGCTGTATCCATTTCGTCGCCACGGACGGCACCCACCATGGCTGTTTTGGCCAAGCTCATCAACTCCCTCACCGCACCCACCAGTGACTCGCAAGGACAGGTCGCTGCCTTGCCGCAAGAGCTTTCAGCGTTGCCATCCTTCCCGGGTTCAAGGGGCTCAGGCCACAGCGACCACCAGGGCGACCAGCTGGCTGCTCGTCTCTTCCCATGGGATCCAGGATGAGATGGTAGGCAGCTTTCCAGCTCGAGGACGAGCTGGGTCTCCAAGGGCGGGGGAGATGTCATGGGCAGCCAGCAGGCTGCCGCTCCCAAGGATGGCAACAGCCCGGTTAGTGGCTAGGAGATCAATTAGAGATCAATTAGCTCTTGATGTTAGGAGTTATCTGTTAGTGATTGGATTAGATCCATTAGCCCTTGATTTTAGGAGTTATCGGTTAGTGATTGGTTACCATATTGAAATGGCCGGCCTATATTAGTCCCCATCGGTGGGCAATGAAAAGGAAGAAATGAACAATGAAGAAACAATTCTAGTCTCCCTCAAGCTCTTGGCAAAGCATAAGGCCTAGTTACCCCCAAAATATCAATGTGCATGACAGAATGGAGGGAGTGCCTTGTAGTGGTCTTCATGTATTTGGATGCAGAAACTGTGTACAGAGTGCTATGATGCCAAACACCTTTTTTGGTTCCGATAGAGCTGATTGTTAGCTGGAATTTGTTAGACAACAATCTCAAGGACCACTCTGATATTACTCTTAAGAAATAGTAAAGCTACTTATGCAGTGGATCCAGACATTCAAATCACATTTATCTTTAACACTTAAGCTAGTAGAACTTGAATAAGAACTCACAGATGTATAATATGGTTTTGTGATGGATAATTTGACTGTTGGAGTGCTAATATATTTGTTGCAGAGATTCTTGACTTCTATGATTTTATCTCACCTTCTTGGAACTTGAGATTAATAAGAACGCACAGATGTATATATATGGTTTTGTGATGGATAATTTGACTGTTTGAGTACTAAGATATTGTATATTTGTTGCAGAGATTCTTGACTTCTGTGATTTTATCTCACCTTCTACTGAAGAACAATCTTCACGAACAGCTGCTGTGCAAGATGTCTCTGATGTTGTCAAACATATATGGCCACAGTGCAAGGCATCACATTCTTTCCCCGTCTAGTTTGTGCCAAATAGCTGTGAACTATTTTGGTGATTCCCACTCTTGCGTGACAGGTGGAAGTTTTTGGATCTTTCAGGACAGGTCTCTATCTACCAACAAGTGATATAGATGTAAGCATTCTTCTTTCCTCTTTCTGTATTTCTAGCTTGGTGCTTCACTTTATCTGTTCCATTGTGTTGTATTAATTGCTGGATCAAAGTGCTTACTTTGTTAGTCAGTATTAGTCTCTATCATACTACGAAGAAGGAAGAGCTGAAGATTTGTTTTGTCTTCTAATTTTGTTTAACAGCACATTAGCTGAGGTCCTTATAGACGTAACTATTTACTATCAAATTTGAAGTAATCGAAAGTGCTATTACTTTAAGTAACAATATGATTGACGGATTGAGGTAATGGAATAAATAGTAGGGGGAATATATAGAAACGGAAAAAAGGTCCTATGTTTCTGCTGTTGCAATTGCAGAAAAAACAACAAACTGCCATATCGAGAGGCTGAAAAGTGGTATATGTGTCAGTTCATGCTAGCAATGTCGTCATGCATAGGTCACAAGGACATGCTATATTTGTATGGACCTATCTTCACCTTGTACTTTTTTCTCGAACGACACAAGGGAGTTGTGTGTCATTTCATTAAGAAGAGAAAGAATACAACGGAGAGACAACTCAGACAAGAGTTTGCTCTTAGTACAAGGGAGATAAATTCCTTGTATTTGCACTAGCTAATTCGATATTGACGGACCTACTTTGTTTGTTCTTTGTAACGCTCCCTCTTATTCACTTTGTCCGTAACCTTGAGAGAATGTCTCACAATCTTTGTCCATCGAGAGAGTGTAGTTATTACAATGTTTCTGTTTTCTACCCTGAATGAATTGCTTTGGAAAAAAAGAGAAATGGTTGCATCATGTTATTTAACAGGGGCATGTACAGTCATTTCACATTGAATTTTCTTGAAACACATACTGGGGTTAGTGTGCTGATGTGCTATGGACAAACATAGTGGCATGGATGGAGTAATTGATAAAGAATGTTTCTATGGTACATCACTTAAGCTTGTTGTAAACTTGCACTTCCCATGTTTCACCTCGACACACAGGATCATGGACCTTCTTTTGATGATATAGATGCCTATCTCTTTTATCTGCTTAAGTTCATATTAGGCTTGTTGTTGCAGGTTGTAATATTTGAGTCCAGAGTTAAGACTCCTCAAGTTGGTCTATATGCTCTCGCAAAAGCATTGTCTCAGAAAGGCGTTGCTAAAAAAATACAGGTCCAGTTCTCACCTTTTTTTTTTTAATACAGGTGGAAGAATCTCTGAGAGTTTCTTTTCTGCTTCGTAAAGTACTCATAACAAGAGTTTCTAGAGGGCAAAACACTATTTTTTCTCATCAAAGAAACTACACAGCTGTTATCCAATTGAATTAACCACGTGGGATGATAACTGGCTGGTTACCTTGGTAGGGAACGTGGGGAGGTCTGCCATACCTTAATTTTGCCATGATATCACTTGCCCTTTGTTGCAAATTGCTGGTCCTGGCCCCATGGCTGCTGACCTGCCATTTGCCATCTTCCAATATGAGCAGAGAAACAAACTGGAAAGAAGATAGTGATGGCGAGGCTTAGAAGATGAGGAGGGTGAAAAGTGTGGAGCCTTTGGCCTCATTGAGCTGCCTGACAAACACGTTGCACGAGCAGCACAGGCAGGATCAGGTGACCAGCACAGGCACTTGAGAAGCATGAAGCAAACAAACAAGCTAGAGACAGAAAAGTTTTGTAAGTTGCAGCAGCAAGTAGCTCGCTGCTGCTGCACCTAATTTGGTAGGTAGGAGTGAGTAATTAGCAATGCTCTAGAGATGCCAGACTTGAGTCAGTGAATTGGGGCATTGAACTTTTATTCCACTATTAGCATGGCCAATCTAATCCCTCACACACATCCGTCCCCTGAACTACCGGTGCCAACCTGGTTAGATATCCCCAGTGAATCAGTCGCACGCGCCAAGCGTTTACCACCCCCACTCCTGAAGGCTGAATTGCTAGCCCTAGTTGACGCGCCAAGCCGCCAATGCCACAACACGAACCAACCCTGTGATACCTCAATTCTAATCTTTATTTCTCCACCAGCAGTAACCAAATGCCATTGTCTGGAACATTGGACATTGCCACTTTGTCAACTATTCGTTAGTGAGTTGCTTATTTTGTCAATGGACTACTGTTTTTCTTTTGTGGCAGGTAATAGCAAAGGCACGTGTGCCAATTGTGAAATTTGTGGAAATAAAGAGTGGAATAGCTTTTGACATCAGGTGCAGTTTTGTTTTTACTGCTCTTAAAAATACTTCACTTCTTTTTCTCTTGTTCCAGTTCTCTATTATAATCTTCCTTTTCTGTTCCAGCTTTGATATGGATGGTGGGCGCAGGCAGCAGACTTCATCAAGGTACTTGTTCAACTGGGCAACTAACTACTTCTAGTAATAAAGGCAGCATGTACTCTGTTTTAAGCTAATCTGCGGAAGATGTTCAACATGTACTTTGTCTCACCTGATTGTTTTGGATTACTACAATGATCTTTTCCATTTTGTACTGTAGGATGCTGTGAAGAAGTTGCCTGCTTTAAGACCTTTATCTATGATTCTGAAAGTTTTTCTGCATCAGAGAGAGCTCAACGAGGTACAATTGAACAAAACTCAGTAGCTTGTTAATCCTTTAATTAAAAGGTAGTTATCTTTAATTGTTGGGCCAGCCCAGATTTCTAACAACCATTACACCCTTTTTGGTAGGTCTATACGGTGGAATTGGATCATATGCTCTTCTCACGATGTTGATCACACATCTACAGGTGAAATGGGATTTTGCTTTTTGATGTGGAAAGCCTTTTCCTTATGATCTTCCAAACAGGATTTTAATTTGATATTTGGAACTTGTATAAACCTGTAATCCTTTAATAAATGGTTTGAAAGCAAAGATAATGTTTTGTTAGCTGTTTGAATTTTCCTAAAAAATGTTGAAGTTCAATTAATAGAACTGAATTATTTGGCTCTAAACACTTGCAACACAACTATTTCAGCTGCATTGTACTTCACTCGAAGTGATCTTTGCTTGTCTGAAGTTCCATATTATTTGTGGGCCTGAAAATTCATTCTTTCTAATAAATCATTTACCACCGTTTTTGTTCTTAGTTGGTCTGGGGAGGAAAAGATATTCTCGGGTATCATCAGTCCAAGGAGCACAATTTGGGAATTCTTTTGGTAAGTGATACTTTTGTTATTATTGTTTCAGGCTCAGAATATTTTAAAAAAATATTTTCATATTGGCTCACTGCAAACTGTGAGCTTTATTTTCCTGCCTTGAAATTCTTGATTCATTGTCCCTTGAGATTTCTCTTTGTGAAGGTGAAGGAAAGTCAAAGGACACCCCTTTATATTTTTCCTGCTCTTTTTTATGGCAGGTCAGGTTTTTTTTTGATTTTTATGGACGCAAGTTGAACCATTATGACGTCGAATATCATGCAATTCTTCAAGGACCTTTTTCTTGAAGAGTGATAAAGAGTAAGCTGATGATTTACTAGATGAGTTTTTGGCTTTTGTTTTTATTAAATAAAATCTCACAGTGGGGGCCTCCCCTGCTGTATTTTTTTAAAAAAAAAAAATGATTTACTAGATGAACTTATTCCAGACAGCTCGCTGATTATTGACATGCAAATTTTGTCCAGCTGGCAACATATCTTGCTTTCATTTAGTTCTTTGTTTAAAAATATTCTGTTGCTGTTTGTACACTAGCAATGGAAACTAGTATGTGATTTAATTCCTTTTTTTCGACAAAGTCTTTTAATTCCTTTAATAATTGGAAAACTTGTCAGGTGGTAGGGCAAAATTAATTAGTTTCTCCGGGTTCTAACCTTTTTATACTAGTTTATTTCTGCGCTCTCTGAATCTTCTTTTATTATGGTTTTGTAGCTTTATGAATTATGATCGGCCACATCTATTAGCGATTCAGGATCCCATGGTAAAATACTTGTCCCTTCTTTTTTCACCTAACTTGAGGATCTTGAGTTTCAATGGATTAACTCATTCAATCATGATGTCCAGGCACCAGATAATGATATCGGAAAGAATTCCTTTAACTACTTTAAGGTAATTACTCTATTGATTTTGTACTCATGCTTCTGCAGGTACTGGAACTGTTTGATGCTTTAACTCATTTTGCCCTTTGCTATGATACTATTACTCTGGAATCTTTCAACATTACTCTGAAAATCTTGAATAAATCCCCCTTTTTTGCAGGTGAAATCAGCATTTTCAAAGGCGTACTCTGTGTTAACTGATGCGAACTTGCTTACAAGTTTGGGACATCATAGGAGCATTCTGGGTACCATTGTCAGGCCAGATTCAGTTCTCCTTGACCGGAAAGGCTGGAACAATGATGATATGTTGGCAGAACCCTGGGAACCGATCACCCAACAGTTTGACGGTGAGAATGATGCAGTGTATAATTGGCATGTGATAGATGAGGATGAACCATTGCCCAGAAATAGTCAATCCACATCCGAGGACACTAGTTCATCACCATCTAAAAAACGGAAGTCCTCAAAATCAAAACAGAAATCGCGAAAGAAGTCGAAGAAAGGTGCCTCAGGCAGTAGTGATGCTGCAGATGGGTTCGGAGAGGATAGATCATCCAAGCGGGAAGCAGGAAGCAGCAAACGCAGGAAAGGACCAAGGGAGTATGACAGATTCACGAATACACTCCCAAAGCACACACATGTCAGTAAGTGGTAACTAACAGTTTTGTAGTCACATTGAGAAGAGTATCATGTCACATTATGGCATGCGATGTGAATGCTGAAAATTATCAGCAGCTGCAGAAGCCCCATCGATGTGAATGGCGAAAGTTATTAATAGCTCCAGAAGCGACATTGTATGATTTGCTTGTTTGTCTGTTTAGTTGCTATACTCGTAGATCAAACTAGATTAAATGAAGATTCAGTTATTTTATTTATGCTTCAGCAGTTTTGGCGACTAGCTTGTATTCTCTTTGTGTTCAGCAATCAGCGAGATGAATAATATGTTTGACATATTTGATTTAAGGGCTGATGGCCTTAATCACTGAGTAATGCGTTCAAAACATATTATTTGCACTCAAGAATGCACATCAATCAATACTTTTAAATTGCATTTAGAAGGACAAGGTTGTAAAGAAAAATAGGACATTCTACTATTCGTACGCTCTACAAACCTGCGGTATGGAAATCACAGATTGGTAGTTCCAACGACCCCAAGCTTCCCGCATTACTGTTTCTGTATTGGTGCTGTACGTATGTTCTACAAACCTGCAGCGAGCACTGTTTTCTAGTTACTGTAGCACTTCTGTTCAGTAGAGCAAGCTAAGAAAAGTAGATGAAATGGAATGCGTCAGTAAAAATTTCAAGTATAGCTATGTCTTCATGCCATACACAACCAACTTGATCAAGCGTGACAGATTCTGTGAGAAAGCAGCAGTTGCTAATGTTGCCGCAAGCATCTGACAAGCTGATGTAAACCCGTCATATATATTCATTTAAGAAAGGCATATAAGTTCGGTTACAAGGAGATATGTCCATTAAAAGTGAGGACATATGCCAACAGTGATCACTCAGCTAACCTACTTCTCTTATTTCAGATTGACCTTCAGCTGAAAAAAGTAGAAGGACCTGTTCTAAACTGCTGGCTGATGGGGAAAAAAAAAGGAGCCAGATAAAATAGACCTGATGAGCTTCCAACTGGTATACTAGTAAGTTGTGGAAGCAGTGAAATGTACCATCGCGCATTGTCCACTATGCTGACCACTCACGAGGGGATGTAACATTGCTGCCAGCATTAAGCTTATCAACCACAGGTTGGGCTGCAGTTACCACTGGGAGTATCTCAACTTGATCCCGTGGATACCCTACCACACTAGCCGTTTCAACCATATTTCCAAAAGGATGATTGTGCATGATCTGTGGTCCCAAGGGATGATAAGCCATAGAAGCAGTAGCTGGAGGCTGAGGCAGAAGAGCTACAACAGTCGCAGGGCAGTTAGAAGGGTTCTTGTATGTGGAAGTGTAGGTCTGGCCATTTCCTTGAACAGCATAGGATGCAACACTGCAGTGACTGGGCTTGCTTGGTTGAGGTGGACAGGTACCCTGGCTGTGTAGCTGCACTGATTGCGGTTGTTGATGCTGGGCATTATGATCTGCTACAGGAAGTAAAATTGTATTGCCTTGGCCATAAAATGAATGGGCAACTTCATGCTGCTGCTGTGATGAAGAGTATGGAGGCTGCCCAGCTACACTTCTTGTAATTGGCTCAGTGTTAGAACTGGCAGGCTTTGGGGAACTGATGAATGTAGGAAACACGGGTGTGGCTTGAGCACTCTGAGACTGAGGAGATGAGGACTGTTGTTGAGCCATGTGTCGTGAAACTTGTTGAATAATGTACTGCTGCTGTTGCACCATGGGCTGTTGGGGATGCCATGTATGCGAATCAACCTGCTGGGCAGGCATCTGCAGTCTGTGATTCTGAGGCTGAGGGTACAATTCAGTTGCTTGACTAGATTTCTGAGGCAGCTCAACTTGAACCACAGCTTCAGGATTGTGGACAAGTGGCTGCACAACCTGAACCAAAGGTTCCAATGCCTTGCTCTCGGTGGATTTCGCATGATCCGGGCTTTGCACATAGTACACAGGAGCCTGGTTCAACTGCTGCTGATCATGCTGCGTGCTCAAGGTGACAGGAACCAGGTGCTGCAGAACAAACCCATTGCTGGTTTGGACCTGCATGGCAGGGGCCGGCACCCCGCTAACTTGGTGAAGCGGCAAGAGGGAGACCTCGTGGTTTGGAGCCTGTGTGCTGTGGTCATTTTCCCTTGGCGCGAGCATGGAGAAACCATTTGCCTCACTCTTCTGAGAGGGCGCCTCATGCGCTATCTGAAGCTTGCTGAGTTCTTTTGGAGTTTCAGCTAAGTCCTGCCTATCCTGAAGAACCTGCAAGGATTTGTGGACCTGGCAACCAAAATGCAGATCTGGTTATCAAAGATGTAGTCTGAGAACCAAGTGTGACAAATCTCATCTCTGGGAACCGTAAGTTGACTCCATTGAATGTACTAAGCAGCTTTCAGGGAAATAAACAATCAGTTAAACTCTACATGAAGCATTGTACACCAAGTATAGTAGTAAGTGAGAAATCCAAATCACACTGTCATTGTCTGCCATTACTCGAACGGCATTACTACTGGAGAAGCACCAACCGGTGCACCGGGATCCAATCCAGGATGCACGGTCGGTGTCGGTCCACGGAGAATGCAGGCACGGACGCGCTTGCTTACCTGTCTGAGGTTCTTGTCGACGCATCTGAAGTTGGCTGTGCTCGCCGTGGTAGTCCATGACGTCGCTGCGGAGCTCCCCGATGGACCTCTCGAGCTTGTAGCAGTAGAGCTCGAGCTGCGAGAGCCTGCCCCCGATGCCGTCGAGCGAGTGCAGCAGCGCGTCGGCCTGCTTCCGCATGCACTCCTCCACCGCCGCCATCACGGCGTCCTTGGGGTAGTAGTAGCAGCAGCCGTTGCCGCCGTCCTGCTGCTGCTGCGGCGGCGGTTGCCCGTAGGCCGCGACGAACGTCCGCACCAGCCTCTCGTCCTGCAAGCCAGCCGTGCCCCGGTGTCGGTAGGGACGGAGATTCGAAATCAAGAGATGGTGAGCAGAGCAGAGCAGAGTGCGGGCACCTCGCGGCGGCGGGGCTGGTCGTAGGAGCAGCGCGCGTCTGGAGGAAGGCCGAAGGCGCCGGAGACGGAGGCGGCGGGGCGCGCCGGGGAGGCCATGCGTGGGCGGTGTGGCTAGGGTTTTGGTGCTGTGAGGGGCAGGAGCGGCGGGAGCCTGAGCTGGGGTTGGGAATCCGAAGCGGAGGAGGAGAGGAAGGAAGGGGCGGGGGAAAGAGAGGGAGGAGTATGCAGAAACAGAGTTCGTCTTGGAGACGCTGGACGGTGGGACCAGAGAGAGAGAGTGAGGAGGCAAGGCAAGCAAAGCGGAGCGGTGGTGGGGCTGTGGAGTTCGAGGCGCGAGGAGGAATAAAAATGGGAGGGGGCAGCGCCGAGCAAGTGGGATAAAAATCAAAAATGGCAGGAGGTGGGGAAGCGGAGAACAAGCGTGGAGGACCTCGGAGAGCGAGACGGAGGATATGCTTGCCACATGTGGGCTGGAGATCTGGTGGGTGTGGATAGGGGAATGGGGGTGAAGATGAACCGACCGACCCAAGGATGGGGATACCGTGCCCGTGCTCCGCCGCTGCCGGCTGCCGCTGTGGTGTGGGATGGGATGCCTGGGCGAGATGTGATCGGTTTCCGATGACGCTCTGTTGGGGGCGCAGATTGTCTGAACTATCCGAGCCGTTTGTTTCCATCGCTGTCCGCCCCGTGTGCCCTGTGCGCGATTATTAGAATCCTACTCGTTGGTACACGAGGACCCTGCATCTATTGGAGGTCCGCCTCCTGGAGTACACACGGACCAGGCCTCCAGGACCCGTTGGTAAGTTGATGGCAGGGTGCCAGGGTTGGAGAAACCAGTGTCTGTCGAGATCTCATTGGTCAATGATGCATATCAGTCGACTACTATGCAATTTACTCCTGCATCTGAGTCGCACTCACTCTTCACTTTGGCTTTCGGCCGCTACATATTATAGTATACTTACTGTATAATTTAACATTTCCACTGTTCTAATGCACAACTTTAACTATATAGTTCCAATCCACCGTTCGAACGTAGGATTTTCTTTCTCCTAGCTTCTTGGGAGTAAATTGTGCCAAACCCTACTAAATTCTGAAAATGCAACTGGATTCTAGCTGATGCATGCGAATCATTTCTTCATTTATGCTGCAAGTTGAGAGATTAAAAATGCACCCTCCACCGTTTCCCAATGCTCCACGTTCATATTCATATCTCAATTAGCCGGGCGGGTTGTGGACCGCCCACGAGCCGCAAGGTCGTTCACCAAACTATTTAGCGAGTTATACGGACGTGTGGACTACTTCTACTTCCATGGCGCAGAGGTGTTCTTCCACTCTCGCATTGCCAAGCACCGCCCTCTTGTGGCCGTGGCGTCAACATGCCGTCGGGCACGTTCCTCTCCGGCGACCACCGCGTGGTCGCCGTCCTGGCAGGGCGGCTTCAGGTGTCCTACTCGGCGACTCCAGCGTCGACAAGGTGTCGACGCTTCGACGACACCTACATGCCCTCGCTCGCGCTCGGCGGCCACCGCCCACTCGCGTTCCTCAGCGGCGCCTACGCGCGCTCAAGCGCGTCATGATCCACCTCGTGGCGCCCCGGATGTACCACGCCGCACCGGCGTTCCGCCTTCACCACCACGTTTGACGCCGCCGGCCGAACTCGCGGCGGGCGTGCTGGCACGCAGCGCCGCGACCGCCGTAATAGTGCCTCTTGCGGGTTCTTGCGATTCTTGCGGGTTTGCCACTTGGCCAACGGGCTTTGCGGGTTCTAAACATTTAGTCCACAAAGCAATTGCGGCTGAACCACAATAGCCACAAAACGAAATTTTATGGGCGGCCTTGCAGATAGCGGTGACCCGCCCCACCTGCAACCTGATTCATATCGATTCTCACCCTCACCATGCCCCCTCACCAAAATCACTTTAACTAACAAGTGAGCCTCCAAATTTAGGAACGAGAGCTCTACCAAATCGTCCTTAGGCAGTGTTTGTGCGCATGGGCATAACAGCAGCAGCCAATAGCCATGGAAGATCAAATCCAATCCAACCTATAGGAGAGCAGGAGGTTGTAGTGGGCAATGTTGCCATCAAGAATCTGTTGGAGATGATGTATGAGTTCACGAGTAACGTAAGAGCATCTCCAAAGAGGCTACTTAAAAAGGACTACCTATCCTAAATTTAGGTAGTTGGGGCAAAAAACACAGGTCCAGCAGACTACCTACTTGACCCAACAAATTTGTTGGCTAGCTAAAACTCCCCCTCCTCTACCTATTCCCGTTGGGCCAAGCACTGCCTACCTAAAAAACTGTTCGACTTTTTTTCTCTCTCCCCACGCTCGTAGCGACGGAAGCCCGACCCGCCCCCGTCCCGACAACAACCAGCTGCGTCGCTCCTCCTCCGCCGTCACCGCCGGCGTGCAGCGCCATGGCTGCGGGCGGATTCAGTCCTCCGTAGCCGCATCCGCCCCTCGACGAACCTCCTCCGGCCGCACCCGCCCCGAGGTTCCTCTTCTCGCGCGATCGGCGTCGGCGGCCGCCGCTCCATCCCGCGCGCACCGCGACGGACCTCCCCTCCATCCCGGCAGCGCCCGGCGACACGACCGCTGTTCCGGCCACGCCGCATCCGCTCAGTCCCGCCCGGCAACAGAACGTCCGGACCAGCGTACGTCGATCCGCCCGACCGTCTACTCGGATCCATCCGTGGAACTTCCACACCGGGCGACGCCTTTGTCCCGGTTCCCGCCGTGGCACGCCGTCTTCCACCTCCGTGTCCCCTACCCGGCTCCCATCGGTGCCCCAAGATTCTTGCACGGTACAAATCTCCGAACTGAAACTTTTCAAACTCGAACTAGTGAACCGAAAACTCGAATTGAAATCTGTAGATGGTTTTGTTTGATGGCTTACGAAGACAACATTTTGAACCAATTGTTAGAGTCTGATGATGAGTCCGATGATGATGCCCTTATCTTGAGCTTGATTGCACTTGAAGAGGAAGAGGAGGGAAGGAAGAAGAGGCGTCGTGGATCGCTGGACGTGAGGTGATTTATAGAGATAGGCATCTTTGGAAATTTGAGAATTGTCGCCGATTATTTTGCGAGATGTGCCGGTGTACAATGACAAATTTTTAGGAGAAGGTTTCGGATGTCAAGAAATCTTTTTTGCGGATTGTTGAAGGTGTCGGCTCATGATGATTATTTTAGGCAAAGGCCAAATGCTGTAGGCCTACTTGGTGCCACCGCATTGCGAGAAAGTGGTTGGCTCTTTTCCCGTATGCTTGCATATGATGTACCCGGTGATTCAATGGATGAGGTGGTGAGAATAGCGAAAGCACAATGATTGAGGCCTTCAAGCATTTTGTTATAGCTGTAGTAGATGTCTTTGGAGATCAATACTTGAGACCACCAAATGATGATGATGACACAAGGAAGCTTTTTGGCCTCAAATGAAAGGAGAGGATGGCCGGGCATGCTAGGTTGCATAGATTGTATGCATTGGCGATGGAAGAATTGTCCTACAAGGTTGGAAAGGATATTATGAAGGACATGTTGATGGTCCTACAATGATTCTTGAAGCTGTGGCTTCTCAAGATTTGTGGATTTGGCACTCCTTTTTTTTGGACTACCGGGCTCGCTCAATGACATCAATGTATTGCAGCGATCACCGCTCTTCCAAAGGTTAAAAGTGGTACTTCTCCTCCTGTTGAGTACCTTGTTAATGGAAACAAGTACACTATGGGATACTACCTAGCTGATGGTATTTATCCCGCATGGGCTACTTTTGTGAAGAGTTTTCGAAACCCCCAAGGCAACAAAAAAAAAAAATCCACTTTCGACAAGCACAAGAATCGTGAGGAAGGATGTAGAGAGAGCATTTGGAGTTCTTCAGTCTAGATTTGCCATGGTGAGAGGTCCTTGTAGGATGTGGGACAAGGAAATCATTTGGTACATCATGACGGCCATTTTTGTTATTATGCACAATATGATCATAGAAAATGAGAGGGGGCCGAGGAAGAGGATTTTGACTATGACCAAGGTGATGGTGAGGTGTTGAGGCCGAGGATTATCAACGTAACCCACTTGTTTTGAATGACTTCTTGCGTATACATAATGAGATTGAAGACCTAACAATTCATGAGAAACTTCGTGATGATTTGATGGAGCATTTGTGGGCATCGTCATGGTGCATCGTAGTACCCTACTTCATGATGATTTAGATTTATTTGATAATATGGTTGTATTTGAACATTGTAGTACCCTACTGTTTTTCAGAAACTTTGTGAATCCTACTATTTGAACATTGTAGTACCCTACGTTTGAATTATGAGCATTATTTTTTTATTGCAATGCTTTTGGATAAAGTGTAGAGGAGAAATGAAGATCATAGAGGGGCAACATGTATTTGTGAAAAAATAAAATAGGTAGTCAGTTTTAGGTAGTACTGCTGGAGTTGAGAGCAGAATTTAGGTAGTCTGGAGTTGGGTAGCTACTTAAATTTAGTTTTAGGTAGTCTGTTTTAGGTAGCACTGCTGGAGATGCTCTAAGAGGCCAAAAGTAGAAATGCTGACTGTGAATTTTGCCACGATGCATCTCCCCTGTTCTGCTTTGGACGTAAAGTGAAAAGGCTGCATTCTTTTGCTCTTCGTAAAGCATCTGTAAGTTCTGAATGTCAATATCATGACATAGACGTGCATTTGCTCAGCTAGGGATAGAAAAGAGTGAGTACCACGGCTGAGTTGCCTTATAAAGTGTTTTACCAAACCTAGAACTTAAAATTCCACTTGGATGTCCTAGAAACATGTTTGGTATTCGGAAGAACCGCAGAATTCAGTAAGTCCGAGCTATAATGAAGAGCATAGTTTTGTAAAATAAAATTCGTCATCCTATTCATACATGTATGATCTTTTGATCTGTGGATACCAAAAGTCCAAAACGATCTCCAAGACACAACCTTGACCACTAGTTTTTGTGTGAAATGATTATTATAAAAATTACGACAAAAAAAATGCAATGGACACTACTACGAGAATTGTCCATCACCGCTTAGGGCTCCAACCCCCTTCACTGCCGAAAAACCGAACCAAGCAGAACCATAGCGGTAGTGATGTGGGGTTTGAAACACTACCGGGTCAAAACACCGGGCGGTGATGCGAGGAGAGATCGCCGGTTTGATATCGAACCGCAGAATAAGACCGTCACCGAACACCGTCTGGGTGTTCCACGGACCGGCAAAGATTTTTTGATCCAAGCAATGCAGGTTCGTAAGTCAGCCGGCAGAGTTGATATTGGGAGCACCGTCGGGCTTTAACGAACCGATAACTGTGGGGATAACACTATCGGGTTAGACCGAGCGGACGCTGTATCGAAGAGCTAACAATGGCGGCTTACTTTGAACCCGCTCGCTGAACTTTACGTGAACACCTGTTACCGATCTCAACCCGACAGCGTTATTAGAGTGGAGACTATCGGTTGGTTAATGCGGCCCGACGGTGATGTTTTCGTCGTCTATGACGGTTAGTAATTCAAACCGATAGTGTTTGGTGTAGTTACACTACCGGTTTGTATGTCATTCACTATCGGGCCCATGCCACCCGGCGTTTTTTGTTTAAAAATTTTTATAATTTATGAATTTTTTTCCCGAAAATCAGCTATTTTTAAACCCATAAAAGCATCGTAGATACATTACATGGTTCAAAGGTTACATACAACTAACTCCACCTAATGTTCTACTCTAAATTGAGCCTAGGACATCAACTTCCAAATAAGGAAAACAATGACAATAGCCATGACGTAAATCAAAACATCTTTCATAGGCCAAGTCGCAATTCTCCTAATCTTCATATCTATGGAGAGAGGCTTCTCATCGATCTCCGTGGCTGGTTGATAGTGAAAGTTTTCACCATAGTAGGCCTTGAAAGCTTCGCCTTCAGTCTTGTATTTTTGTAACAATTACCGGGGTAGCCGAGAGACTTGAGCGAGCAATCTTCCTGTGTTCGATAGATCCCCGGCACTTGACCAACATGCACTACATACCACGCCATGGTTTGCCTATACATGCGACCAAAATAGGATGTTAATGCTATGTCATTCGAAATGTTGTACAAAGCAAGATTTTGAACACCACGAAACTCATGAATTTCAACATCTATCTCATTTCAATCACAATTCGAGCATGTCTTCAATCATTGCTGTAAATGACCACAATGTTTAAATCTAATTTGTTCACCATAGACCAATTAAAATACTTTTGGCACCATATTAGGATCCTGAACTGTTTGAAAGCAAAATCTAAATAGAAAAAGGAAATAGCAGGTTGGATTTATCAACACGGGCATTTCAACGAACAACTCAAAGCAAGGTGACCGACGCACTCACCGAAGCTTCGCGGCGGTCCGCGCTCCTGTCTTGTCTCGGCGGTGCGAGACGCAGCGCCCTAGAAGGAAGCAGTAGGGCGCGGACGGGCGTTTCTTCCGGCGGAATCGAGCTCGAGGTCGCGAGGGGGGTACGGTGTCGGGCGTAGACGGGACGGCGGGGGCTGCGCACGGACGGGTGCGGGTAGAAGCGGCGGTCCCCCGTCGACGTGGACGAAGAACAAGCGGGGAGGGCGAGGCGAGAACAACGGCGAATTCGATCTCATTCTCATAGGCAAAATCTCGAGGAACTAAATGGCTAATTAGTTCTCACCGTGGAAGGGCGCAGGATGCCGGGCGCGGGCGTTGGGGGACGTCGGAGAAGAAGAGAATGGAGGGGGGCAGAGGGGGCGACGGACGGCCGCGTGTGTGGTGGTGGTGGTGCTCCGTCGGCGACGCCGGTGGGGAACGATTGGGGCGGGGGGTTGAAATGACTGGAAAATTTCAGCTCACCGCGCCGCCTATTATATATCGCCGAGGCCGGAACGAATGGTGCGGGGTTCAAATGACTCGTGAAATTTTCACCGCGCCCATTTCTATAGTTAATCACCGCCGGTTTAACAAGAGCCGGCAAGTGTTAAATTATAGGTTCACTAGGGTATAAACGCCGACCGACCCGACGCTGATCGATTAATCGTTGCCACCGCCACACGGCACCACCGCCACGGTGATAAGATCACACCGTTGCCACCTACCACCACTCACGGTGATAAGATCACACTGTTGCCACCTACCACCGCTCATTCCCACCTACCACCGCCTATAAAAACAGCCCCCAAGCAGAGAGAGCCATGTATGGCGAACCGTGCGCCGGCCGACCTCTCTTCTCGTTATTTGCCAATTCTCCTATCCACATATATGGCCTCTATTTGGGAGAAAGCCCTCCACATAAACATTTTATCATGGGTAGACGGTGTATAAAGCAGGTACTAGAAGGGTGTTTTTAAAGATTAAGCTACAACGGTGCTTACGTAAGGTTGGGTGTGATGCTCGTGCAACGCCATTGTTGCATGGACTGCCGGAAGACGGAAAGAGAGCCAAGTAGCGTGCATTCTTGTGCTTCGTCGCCGGGAGATGAGAGCCCCGTCTCTGTCGGGCCTTGCCGGCATGGAGAGACATTGGTTCTTCACAGAGGTCCCATCCGCCTTACTTAGATCATTAAGCATAACGTGTAGCATTGTAACCACCTCGGGCATAGGTGCTAGAAGGGTGTTTTTGAGGTGGTTATTTCTTAATGTGTTTATACACTTTGATTATTGTACCGTGTCAATTGTAATCAATTAATTGTAATGCTTTTGTGAAGTATGTATAATCCCAGTTCAATCTGTAATTACCGGGTCGTTGCGTAGAAATTCAATTTAATTGAAAAAAAATACCAAACCTTGTCCGAAAAATCTCAAACATCGTGCTTCCTTCACACGTGGCATGTGCACGTCTAAGAAAAAGTTTGAGGCCGAGACCACACCGAACGAAGATGACCCAAAGATAGCTTATGGATGTAATTGTCGGTCATGCTTCCGATGAAAGGGGTCATGTACCTTTGTGAAGCATGTCTACTCCTACAAAGTAGAAATGTCTTGAATTTTTCTTACAACCTTGTACACCCAAATTATGCCCCCACACAAGATCTTAGGTCTTTTTCGATCCATATTTTTATTATTAGATTTTCCTACGTGATAAACGCGATAGAAGGTCGATCACTATCGGTTTCGTATTTGCAAACCGGTAGTGTTGTCTCTTTTTATCGCCGGGGCTCTTTTTAAAACCCTAAGCAGGTGATATATTTCAAACCGACAGTTATCTTTTCACCGCCGTGAGATTACTTGGACCTTTTTTTTTCATCGAAGTTGTGCGTTTCAATGATGTTTACCAACTTTTTGGTTAGTACATAGAGCATTTTATATATTTATGTTCGTCCAGCGTGAAAGATAAGAAGGGCGTCGAAAAAAAATAAGAATCGCGCCTCGTATTATGATATATAAATGCAAACATCCATTGGAAAGGAACACATGATTATATATATAGAGGAGCAAACCGATTACAATATCCGATTACATATATGATAACAAAGACCTTGAAAAAGTTACATATATGATAACAAAGACCTTTCCACCGAATAGATCAATGTTCTCATCAAAGTGTACAAACACATTTAAAAATAAAAAACGCCGAAGGTAATGTGATTCTTGCCGATGAAATTCCGATGGGATTTTGAAAGCCCATCGGTGCTGTTGAGGTCCCATCGGTCTTTGTGAGGTTTCTTGTGCTCGATCTTACAAGGAGGGCATAACTCGATTTACATTGAATCCACAAAGAAGGATGCCTTACATGATAATTATCTGTAATGGCCAAGCCGTGGTTGCGCCCAATGACAAGCATGCATAGGCATTCGCAAGAGAAGATCATGTTAATCTATGAAAATCTGCTATGATCACCAAAGGAGATTTTCATTGAAGCAGATTTTCATAAATCGATATGATCTTATCCGGAGAATGCCATGTCTCTTATATGGACATGTAAATCCAGTTGCCCCCTCTCAAGCGCACGTAACCGGATGGCTCCGTGAATCTCACAGGCTGTTCTAACCTTCGGCGCTGCTCAATCTTGATAAGACTCTTGTAGCACCTCTGTGTGTGAACCATTTTGGTGGCCTAAGATGCATAAGAATGATATGCATGCGTGGAGGGCTTTCTCCCATAGAGAGGCCATAGATATGTATGTGGAGAGTAGCAAAGAAGATCGAGGAAGAAGAACAGGCAAATCGAATCAAGAGTATCAAGAAAGAGGACGAAGAGAACTGAATTGCAAACCTAAGGGCCGCACTAGCCGTTTTTATAGGCCGATGCCGTGGTACGGACCGATCACCGCCGGTTTCAACCCTAAACCCCAGCGGTGATATGAAAGTTCACCGCCGGATAATTGGCACCGGCATAAACCAAGCTAACCGTGGGCGTGGTACGGAGAACGAGGCAACAGTGTCCTTCCCGCAATGGTGCGAGGGTCGGGCGCCGGGGCGCATCGTTCGCCCGTTGACAATGCAAAAAAATACCGCCGGTTCTTAGTTTTAACCCGGCGGTGATACTCCTCCATAACACCGCCGCGTAGTGGTACACCGGCGGTGATATGTGATCACTGCCGGTGCCGAAAGTGCACCCGGAAGTGTTATTATCGACATTGATATAACCCGTCGACGCAGCGGCGAGGGGGGTGCTCAACCTTTTTCTCATGGGAAGCGCAGACACTATCGGTTTAATTAAAGCGAACCGGTAGTGAAGACTAGAGCAACACGATTCTCAAGGCCGCGGACGTGACGTATCACAAAGCCATGACCTACTCGGCCTACCTATATACGTACTACTCAAATGAAAATTTATAATACGGAGTGTACGTGGCGGTTAACGGGGTTAGTTGAAATCTCAATGCATTAACGCCGAGATAAAATTAATGATTTCAATAAATCGATTTTTCAGATATAACTATTTGTTTCACCGATTTGTTAATCATCGCCGGTTCATGTGTGGGCTCGACGGTGATCAATGAAGGTGGAGACTCGTTGTTCGCCCGTCCGCGCGCCATTGGAAACGCAACCCAGAATTGAAGCGCAAAACCGTGACGGCGTGGGAAACGCTCGGCCGCCAGAGAGATCGTCGCGATTCCAACCGGCGATCGTGGGAATTCCAAGCGGTTGCTTTGACGCCGCGTCGATCGTGGGGAAGTGGAGCAGCCGGCTAACTCTCTATTTAATTTAGCACACCCTCCGATCCCCGGGCGTTCATCCATTCCGGTTCTCGATCATCCAGCCACATTCTCTTTTGCATTCTTCGCGCCATGGCTGCCTCAGGCTCAGGATCCAACAAGCGCACGGGGGAGGGAGATGGAGGCGGCGGAGGACAAGGGCAAGGAACCGGTGGTGGAGGCGCGGCGGCCGACGCCCCCGGCTCCGACCCGACTCCGACCGACCACGTCCCCCCTCTCCTAAGCGGGACCGCCGCATGGACCTTCTCGCCACCGGCTAGAGGCGGCGGTCGATGACCTTGCCGGACGCCGCCGCATGCGAGGAGGTGATCGAGAGGATTTCACCCTCGATCGTCTCCGCCCCGCCTTCGAGGATTTGAAGGAGCCGGCGGACGGCCATGGTCTTCTTCCAAGGGTGGATCCACCCCGGGAAGAGAAGATGAACCACTACGCCCCAAGGTGGAGCGGTGGCCGGGATCGTCCTCAAGGCCTTGGCCAAGAAGGACGACGCCAGCGGAGGAGGAGGAGGAGGAGGGCGAGGACTAGGCCGGCGGCCTTTTTTTTTTTGTTTTTTTATCATTTTTATTATATGTTCTGTTTTTTTGTTTTTATATATTAATAAAATAAAAAATTATATATATTATTGCCGTGTGTTGCTCCCTCCGTCCCCGAATGCATTTTTCGTTTTTGCAGTTCAAAGAGCGATTAAAATTAAAATTTGATTTGAATCTTAACTTGTTCTTTGGAAAATAATTAAGCGTCGGTTGTGCTTTGGAAAATACGCCGGGCGTTGAGTGCCGAGGAGACGGCCATTGGGTGCAGCGGTCGCCGGTTACGTTTTCCGAGGAACCGTCTTTTGGAAACGCCACATTTATACCCCCGTCCCCGGCCCCCTCCCGTTATCCAACACTAACTTCTCTTTCGTGCCCCTCTCACAGAAAGCCGGACTCGCCGCCCACGATCGTCGACATGGCCGCCACCCGGGAGGAGATGAAGTTCGCCGTGGACCTCCTCCGCGCCGCCCTCACCAAATTTGAACGGCCCGGCCGACGGCGTTGGCCCCGCCAAAGGTGAATCTCGCCCCTCGAGGAGAGGGCCAACTTCTACGCCCTCCGGATCGACTCTCTACGGCCGATACCCTCGCCGAGGGATTCCGCCAAACCGGGAGGAGGAGGCCGGGAAGGCGGCCGCCAGAAGCCGGCCAAGCGCTGTGGCCAAGAAAGCCAAGAAGGCGGCCTAGGTTCTCTTCTTTTATTTGTTTATGTTAATTTCGTTGTCCGATACGTGTGGATGTGTAAGATACAATGATACGTGGTGGTTAATTTGCTAATGGTTCAGTTGTTGGTTAACATTTTGCATGGCAATCTCTTTATCTTTCATTAATTTGGGTTCTACTGTTTCCTTTAATCGGTTTATTATTTATTATGATGCGTGTCAATCTTAATTTTCTATCATTTGTGTTCAACTATTCCCTCGTGAAACCGCGGGCCGAGTCCTATTTATACGTACATAACCCCCGTCTCCAGTCCCGCTCTCCAACACTCCGCTCTCCAAACACACTCCCCTCTCTACCCCGTTTTCCACGATAAGCCGGCCGGGTCGGTGACGCCGCCGACGATCGAGATGGCTGCCGACCGGGCGGAGAAGTCCATCCGCATCGCCTCCCCGCGCCGCCGCAACAAGCTCAACGCCTGGCCGACCAACTTGGCTCGCCAACGGTGAATCACCACTTGGAGGAGAAGTCCATCATCGCCCTCCGGATCGAGTACTTGGCCGATAACGTCGCCGGGGATACCGACGGCCAAACCGGAGGAGATGGCGGCCAAGAAGGCCAGGAAGAAGGCCGAAGGGCGCCAAGAAGGCCAAGAAGAAGGCCAAGAAGGCGGCTTAATTAGGCCACCCTTTCTTTTTATGTTAATTTATTGTATCGAGTTGTTTCTATGACGGTTTAATTTGGTTTGTGTCGTTTGTTAATGGATCGGTCGTTTGTTAACTCGATGCGTGTTAATCTTCAGTTTTCGATTTTTTTTTTCTTGTTCCTTTGCTTCCCCTCCCAAATCGCTATCGGTTCCAATCAACCCGGTTGTGTCAATCGTCGAATCGCTATCGGTTCTAATTCAAACCGCCCGATTGATATGTGTCCATCAAGACCCGCTGCTTGGGGAATGATTCAAACCGTAGAGATATAAATCTTCACCGCCGGTATTGGTCGAGTCCGTGGAGATTACGGTTTTGTCAGCGCTGGACGGTTCATCATCGCCAGGGCGCGGTTCATCGCCGCCGGTGGACTAAATTTCGGCGGTGATACCGGCGGTAGTGATGAGCGAATCTGTAGTAGTGGGAGTTATATCGGTATTCAAAACTTTTGAAAACATATAAGCATGTATATTAATAGGGTTTTCATGATTGTACCGGTAAAGTATTTGCACCGTTATTTACCGAATCTAGTATGGTATGTCAAGACACCGCCGGTAAGACCGGGTATAGAGCCTGTCGTAACCATATGATCATAAAAGATGGTGCAATACTTGCGGGCAAGGCCAATGGAGGCTACAAGTGGTAGTAGTTCTAGTACAAATAAAGTGATCCACATAGAAGAGGAAATATTGAGGCTACTATTTACACAATGTAAAAATTATAGTTTATGGCTTGCACATAAACTTTTTGCTTTCATAATGCCACACATTTATTTCCTCTCACTACTACGATAGATCGCTCATCACTACCGCCGGCATCACTTTGCCGGAATTTAATCCACCGGCAAGGTGTTGAACCTAGCCCGGCAGTGATGAACCGTTCAGGCGCGGGGAAACTTCGTAAAACTCCACGGATTCGACCAATTCCGCAAAGTGAAGATTCAGATCACCACCGGGTTGAATCGTTCCCCGGCAAATGGTCTTGATGGACACGTATCACTCGCGGGTTTTAATTAGAACCGAAAGCGATTTGAAGATTGACACAACCGGGTTGAATTAGAACCGATAGCGATTTGGGAGGGGAAGCAAATTAAACGAACCGATAGCTCGCGGGGTTGAATGAAGAAGGAAGAGTAAAACAAACGATAGAAACAGAGAACGGAGATGAATTAAAAACGACTTGAGAGTCATTATATATTACTAGATAATATATTTACAAGACAAAAAAATAAAAGAAAGCGGCGGCCGCCATCGCCTCGCCGCCGCGCCGCGCATCGCCGCCGCCTCGCCCCCTCCGCCGGCCTAGGCCTCGTCATCGCCGCCGGCCTCATCCTTGCCGCCCGGGCGTTCCGCGCCGCCGCGGCGCGTTCCCCGCCGCCGGCTGCACGGAGCTCCGCCAGCCTCGCCGGTATCCCCTAGCGAGGATGTCGGCCATGGCCTCGACCTTGAAGGCGTAGAAGTTTGCCTTCTCCACCAACGGCCAACCCACCGTTGGCGGGCCGACTTCTTTCGGCCGGGTTGGTGAGCGGGAGGGCGTCGTGGGAGGCGCCCCCACGGTGAAGACAAGCTCCTCGTTGGTGTAGACGCCGGCCATCTCGTCGATGAAGAAGAAGCAAGTTGCACGGGGTTTATGGAAAGAGAGAGGCCAATTAGCGATGGAGATGGTACCAAATCGAGCATTGTTATATAGTAGCAAGCCATGGAATGCATGCAGTCCATTGTCATTCCCAAGACGCGGCGCCATGAAAAACAATCAACGGCGCAAGACGACCGGCTCATCCAATGGCCATCGCGATCGGCCCGTCTCCCCACGAAAGGCCGACCGCTCTGGCGTTGCGCTTGGCGCATTTCCAATGGCCGCTTCCTCGGGCGGCACGGCGTTTCCCAACACCCAATCCCGAAATCCCCGGTTCGATCCCCAACAAGCCGATTTTTTTGACCATTTTTTCAAGAACGATGATCGAAGTTTAACATTGTTATTTTGAAACAAGGAATGCATGCTTCACATTGTTTACCATTGCTACAAGATCAACCACACGCACCTTCGATGCCGACGGGTGAGGGAGCAGGAGGGAGGGAGGGAGACGAGAGACTTACCGCTTGGCCGGAGAGCACGAAAATGACACACACAACAAGTCGTAGCACGTCCACAACACTGCCGGGCTATTTAAAGAATCAAACTTTGTACCGCCCAACGGATAGCCATCACTGTTTTTTTCTTTTTTTACCACAATATTTGTAGCCGCCACGTTCACTTAGTGTGTTCATAGTGGCTTTGTCTTTGCATGCATGCCGCCGCTTGGAGAACCGCGTTGCGGTGGCATTCACCGCCGGTTAGGAAACCGACGCGGTGTCTCTCGAATCGATGAGAAAAGCTCGTGGCACCACCGCGGCGTCGCCGCGGGTTAAATCAATGTCGGTTAAAACACCATGGGGTGTAGTTTCACACCCGGCAGTGATGTGTAGATCACCTGCCGGTGCAGATCTTTTCGCGGTGGTGGTATTCGACATCACCGCCGGGTGAAAACTTAGACCGGCGGTGATTTCAAAAATTCAACGACGCCTGGTTTTCAACTCGACCGGGCTGACCACCGCACCAATGTTGGCGCCACTCGCCGCCACGTGTCCTCCGCACAACGGCGGTCGACTCAACCATGCCATCTCGCCTATTTAAACGGCAAGGGGGACGTGTGGTTTTGCACCCGTTTTCTCCTCTTTGTTCTTGCATTCTTGGTTCGTCCAAGTAGTTCCTAACCCTCTCCTCAAAATACGAGGGCTTAGTTTTGAATTTTAGTGTCATGGGTTTTGGATCTAAGAAATCTTTTTTCTCCTTATTTTCCTTGTTCTTCGTCCTCGATCTTCTTTGCTAGCAAGTACTTTCCAGTTCCACATACATATGGCCCTTCTTTGGGAGAAAGCCCTCCACATACGAGATATGCCTAGTCCAAGAAAATGGTTTACGTAAAAGGTGCTAGAAGAGTCTTACTGATGAAGGAGAGACAGGGGCATGCGCCTTACGTGGGTGCCACGATTCAAGATCGAACTCTGGACTCATATTAAGAGTCCGGAGTCCTTGTGCTTTGGGGTGCTAGTGTTCAGACCAATATCCTGTGCACATGGGCATATAGTATCTCGAATCATATGGTGCATCCATGGAAAACAATGACCATTGGATGTAACAGAACCTCCTAATTACCGGGCCCACCGCACTGTCATTGTCCCAAAGACCTCTCGATTTTGTGTAGATGCACCCAATAACTTAAGAAGCTCTGCCGAAAGTGTCATCGGAAACCCCGATTACACCACTCATACCGGGATCAACAAAGGAGTAGCTACAACATTACAACATTTGTTACAAAAATATAGATCAGAGTGCGGAAGAATTATAACATTAATTTTATAAAATGTGAGTAAGTTACATTTGAGTAAACTTAACTTAATTTGCGGAAACTAGGTAGAACTAGAAGACACCGGATCATGTCGAGCCCACCGACATAATCTTGGTTAAACAAAGACGAGTCAAGACAAGTAAATGTGGGTTAACAAACCCCGAAAGTACGGGAGTACTCAACAAGACTTAACCGACAAGGAAAAGAGGAGAAGACTCGGGAATGCAAAGGCTTAGGGGAATCAAGGAAAGGTTTTAGCAAGAATCAAGGACTCGTTTTGCGTAAAAGCTACTATAAGTGAATCCTTACTTTCAATATTTTTAATTCAGATTAGTAGCTCATATACTCTAGGTTATCCTATTCTAGAGCAAACATATTTTTCTTATTTCAACTCTCTTTCCTCAAAAACATATTCCATCATTTACTACGATGAAGGTCAGGGAATCGGGTCTCCTTCTCCGAGAAGCAACGGCGATTCATGAACCGATTATACCCGGTGGGGATCCCTAACCACACGACATATATAGCACTTAAGCTTGCATATATCAACCCTCACTCGGTTCGTCCAAAAACAGATCGGGTCCATCGCCACCCGAGAGCACAAGAGTACTCCACCTCCCTACCCCGTCCTAATGACGGTTTGACCAAGAGGGGTGGGTACATGCTACTCCCGCCATCTCTCCACTCCCAAAGGCGCGGTTGTCCGTTTCCCGATTTGGCACACCCCGAGATCAGGCTTACCGGGGCACGTGGCCGCTAGTTTCGTCGACCGGGTGATCGCCATTCGACGCTCCATTGACCCAAACGGCCTCAGCGCAACTTGCGCTCAAAAGTCCCGATTTCACTCGGGCCAAACAACGGACGGTCCTTAAACGACCAACACGGGACAAGCACGCCTAGGTATCCCGCCGGCTTTCAACCTACGTCCCGTCCGATCTCAAATTCATCACTACAACTCTTTCTTTCCCGAAAACGGTACCATTTCCTCAAATAAAACATTTTGATGAAAACTTAACTAATTAAGGTGGCTAAGCATCACTAAGCATTTTCGAAATGAAACATGTTACCAAGGATGGTATTGAAATAAACAAGGATGGTAATGCAAAGAATTAGGTTATCACTCAACTCCTAGTTACTTAATGCAACAAAGCATAGGCAAAAGTGATATAAAGCTTTTAAAACATCAAGGAAGGGTTTAATGTAACCGGGCTTGCCTGCTTTTGCAGGAAAGTCGAATCCAAAACCGGATCACCCGAGTCACACTTGACACCATACCTCGGGTGGATACATCTTCTTCCAAAGCTTGGTCATCGTAAACCACATCACTCTCGCTCACTACACGTAATAATGATGCATTGCTTAACATGATGGAATGGTAAACATGATGCTTAATGAATGCATGAAATGATAAACACTTGAGTACAACTTTTCTTCACGATAAAGTTGCAACCCAACAAAACCAACTTGTTGAACTACTCTATAAGATATCATCACCATTGCCTAAGGAGTTCTCAAGGTCCACTTGATTATGATATGATCCAAGTTTTACAAAACAACCCAAAAGTCACATAAAAACCTAAATCATTAAACACTAAACATTTCGCTTAAACACATAAAATAATATGGCATGAAATAATAAAGAAATAAACTTTGTTAAAATGACTCCAAACTTTTTGTACGTAAACGTTACACCCTAAAACAAAGCACTAAACCAAATTTCATGATTTTTGAATAAATATTTTATTTTCTAAAAATCATAGAAGATGCATTTTTCAATTAAAATTTGTATTTTTAAAACATGCAAGATCTACTCAAAATCAAAGTTTCAAATTTTTCATGGATACACATACTCATGGGAAGGCTCTACAAAAGTTTTCAGAATTTTTTGAACAAGTATATGAATTTATATGAAAATAACAAAAACAGATACTATTCAAACAAATACAAATTGATAAAACATTTATGAAAAAGGAAAACACCTTCGGGCTCAAAGTGGCGTGATCGTGCTAGGCACGGCCTTTGTGCAAACAGCCGGCCCACAAGAACGAGAATAGGCCGCCCCAAAGCGGCCCGTTAAAGCCGGGCCTAGCAACTTTACAAAAAGATCCCCGACCTTTTATAAAATTACAAACAAGTACAAGATACACTATTTAGCACTATTTAAACAAGTCACAAACTTTTCACTTAGCCCCCTTGACTTTTTCTAATTCTCACCTCGAGATCCCCCGGACGACACCGGAAAAGGTAGCAGCGACGGCGTGGTTTGGCTCGGCCATTTCCATCGGCGGGCTCCGGTGGCGGCGGGAAGGAGCGCATGAGCCGGCATGCTCGCCTTTTCGAGGGTAGCCACGGCCGGCCGGAGATGGCCCGTGGCCCTCCGCCATGCGCGCTGGCGACCGGTATGGTTGCCGGCGACGGTAAACGACGTCCGGCGCGTCGGAAGCTCGAATGAGAAAACAAATGAACCGATCAAGATCGGGGCATCAAGGAAATGCTAAAGCGCCACGCCCCTTGTGCTTGAGGTTCACCGGAGAACGCCTGACGGCAAAAGACGACGCGACGCGGCGCTCCCTGCCGGTCATGGAGGGAGATGAGCCCGCGACAGCGATTCGGCGGCGCGGGCAAAGAGATTGGGCTTGGTAGGAAAAGCGGGGACGAAAACGGAGCTGCTAGCGAGGTCAATCGCGATTGACGATCGGCGGCGGGTGGTACAAATAGGCGGAGCGAAGCACCGCGCGGCGTGGAAAAGAAAAGGAAGAAAGAGGAGGGCGCCCGGCCGATCTTGAAGGAGAAAAGGAACGAAGTCGAGTACGACGGGGGCTTCGCGGAACTCGTCCACGCTGCCAGAAAGACAGCCTACGCGCGTGAACGCCGCCGAAGGCGCCGGTCGACGGCCACGGCAACGCCATGAAGGAAGAGGACGGCATGGCAACCATGTGCAAAACATCAGTAGCACCTTTCCTCTTTTTCTTAATTTCTTCCAATTACTCCCAAAATTTGAACTGCACTCAAAAATCTCCAAGAATGAAATTTGCTCAACTTTTCAAGATCTACACATTTCATAAAAGGAACATTTTCAAATTCGGTTTCCAAAATAGACTTTTCGAAATGGGGTCAAAAAGGAAGGAATTTGAATTCAAAATTACTTTAAAATTTATATAAAAACTTTAAAAACTCAAAACACAAACTTTGTATATCTAAACAAGATCTACAAAATAGCTTTTGAAAGTTTTGTCAAATTTTGCATGGATTTTGAAATATGGAAAATGGGCTAAATCTAGAGTTTGAAACTAGGGTTTTCGAAATCCAACTCAAAATGGAATTTGATAAAATTTCAAACCATCAATTCATAAATATAAAAACAATCATCCAACCACATACTTAGGATAAAAAACATGTGATCAAAATAAAATCACTCTCACCCCTAAGAACAAACAATTGATAAATAAATAATTAAACTTATTTTACTTGATGCATATCAAGGTTCACTAATATAAATGCATTGCAATGCTTATGATGCATGATTAATATTTTAATTGTATATTAACATCTGGGATGTTACATTGGACCTAGTTCTTGTGATTTCATCCTCGGTCCAATGGTCAAGTTTGGGTAAGATGAAGCTCGTGTGAATCTCATCCTCCAACCTCCTCAATGAGTGCACGTAGCGGCCTCGCCACTTCTTCGATCCGAGGAGATGCTACAAGAGACTTACTAAAGTGGTTAAATTTTAATGTGTTTGTACACTTTGATTGTAGCATTGACCTATTTGTGAATTGGTCTTTGTTACCATATATTTAGTTCTATGTAAGGTCTTTGCTATGGAAATATATGTAATGTAAGGTCTTTGTTATGGAAATATATGCAATCAATTTTCTTATCTCGTTGTATTTTACATTTTGATATGAATCTTGATTGTCTCTTCGATACCTTTGAGTTCCCATTTTTTTACCCTTCATCGAACATAATAAAGACGGTTGCAATAAAGACGGTTGCGTCAATAAAATATCTTCGCATATTGTGAGGAAAATTCAACAAATATATCCAAATCTAATGTGAATGAAATAAAGTTATATATGTAACATAAACAAAGAACAGATAATGAATTTTATTCACATCCATATCCCCTTAAGAACAGATAACCAAAACCCCAAACTTGCATGAAGCATCTACTCAGTACATATGCAAAGAAGATCGCAACAATGCATGCATGCAACCGAGTGAAGTGACAACACCGTGAATTCACCGCCGGATACATACAAACAACCGATAGTCATATTGTATTCACCGCCGGCTCCATTCAAATAACCGGTAGTCATCTTTGTTATCACTACCGGTATATCTTAATACCGCGTTGATGTACCCGCACCGATCAATCGCTATAAATCAAGGCGCCCCGGCCGCATCCACACACATACCCAAGCACGCACCCACGAGCTCCAGGTCACCCTACACGAAATCCACTCGGCTCTTTCACACACTCTCTCTCTCTTTCTAGGAGATTTGTTCATGGCTCCGGGATATTACATTGGTAAGGATATTGTTTTCTTGTCTAGAGAATTCCTATATATATGCATATAAACAATATATATATATATATATATATATATATATATATATATATATATATATATATACACTATATATATTTATGAGCTTTGTCCTTTTTTTTTTCCTTTTATCGCTCACCTGGTGGTATGAACGGTCCTCCGCCTTTGCCGCCACCACAAGAAACCAGGTTTCCACGCCGGGCGATGAGCCATTCGCCCCGGTGTGGACACAAGGTCATTCCCTTATCCGGTCATCGTATGTAATTTTTTTCTAACATTTTTATTTCTTATTTTACTATAACAAATACATGGACAATTAGTTTAACTTAACGTCATTTTGTTGCATTTATATGTTTCACGAGACTTTATCCCCAATACAATGGCTAGAAACAAAGACTTAGCCGGTTCTCTATCTCTCGGTTTTGTGGAGACCACGACATCTAGAGCATCGTCACCTGGTCATCAACTATATACGTGTGAAATAAGTTTTTATATCCCTTCGAGGATTCCAGGACACAATGACCACCTAATCCACGAGGGGAAACGAGAGAACGACCGTGCAAAACGCCGAGTACCATGCCGTTTCCTTGTGCTTAGATTCTCTTCGACGTGTTTGCTACATTGTGCCCGATTTCTCGCACTTCAAGATATTTGCCTTGTCTACTGATAATATCCCCCCATGGCAATATAGCGAATATGTTGGGAGTTACAACCATGATGATGTGGTAATAAATTAATTTCATCATTTTGGCAATGCATATTAGATAGATTCACATCATTCTCATTCATTTTGATTCTCCCACTTGTAGATTTTGCTCCACGATCTTACTTATGCTGCATGTGGCTTGGCGGCCGTTCTCGACCAAGCTACTGACCGACTTCGAATACGATTGGGACTTACGGCACACCTTGGCCAACAAACTACTTAAAGGGCGACAATATCGCATAAGGTTTACTAACTTAGGCACCGGGTCGTTCGTAGGTTATATCTATGGTCGAGCATTTTTACGCCCCTTGCGAGGGACGAGAGAGTGCAATCATAAGGGCATTGACCTTCATCGACTCAAGCGGATACTTAATCTGTGACATCAATTACCCGATATTTCTACAATCCTACATTCGTGTGCATGGATCACAAGTTGGACCCAATATTGATCCCGACGACGATGATGATGATTAGTGTGTTTACTATGTTAATTATTTGTAAGGTTGTATGGTTACTTCCTAATTAATTTGTAATGTTTTTGTGGCCCATGCGGTCTCAAACTTTTTCTCGAGCCTTTCACATGCAAATAGGGAAGCACCCACGAAGTTTGAGATTTTTCGGAGTTGGTTTGGTACTTTTCCCAGTTTATTTGAATTTCTCAAGGCGACGCCACCTTGTAATTATAGTTTGAACCGAGCGTACCTTACGAAAAAAGAGCCGGAATGTTGCTAGATTTTTCCACGTGGTCTCATGTGCCCTAGGAGGCAAATCACCGTGGAGGTCCAAGAAAAATTCTTGTGTTTCCATGGTTTAATTAGCCTTCTTGTCGCCAGTTTAGCTCGAAGAAAATCATAGTAATTAAAATATTTATCGAGAAAAAAAACCTAAGAACTTGTGTGGGGTCATATTTTGGGTGTACATGGCTGGGAAAAAAAATCAAGCCATTTCCACCAAGGAGGATTACACATCCTTCACGAGAGGCACATGATCCCTACCATCGAACCGGGACTATACATTGTGTAGTTCTTGTGCTCCATGTGGTTCATATGTTTGCCGGTGTTGTAGTGGTCTCAAACTTTTTCTCGAGCCTTTCACATGCAAATTGGGAAGCACCCACGAAGTTTGAGATTTTTCTGAGTTGGTTTGGTACTTTTCCCGGTTTATTTGAATTTCGCGCGACGCCACCTTATAATTATAGTTTGAACTGAGCGTACCTACGAAAAAGAGCCGGAATCTTTGCTAGACTTTTCCACGGGGTCACATGTGCCCTAGGAGGCAAATCACCGTGGAGGTCCAAGACATATTCTTGTGTTTCCATGGTTTAATTAGCCTTCTTGTCGTCGGCTTAGGTAGAAGAAAATCATAGTAATTAAAATATTTATCGAAAAACCTAAGAACTTGTGTGGGGTCATATTTTGGGTGTACATGACTGGAAAAAAAAATTCAAGTCATTTCCACCATGGAGGATTACACATCCTTCACAAAGGTACATGATTATCCATGAAGTGGCGGCATTTCTATTTCACCTTTGGGTTGCGTGTAATAACCTAAATGAATAGGATTGGGGTGAAATTTTTCAAATCTATCCGAACCTCCCGCCATTTCGTTTCCCCACCGCGCCAAACCAAACCAGCCTTGCCTATATATATAGGTGAGTGGCTCAGAGCGAAATTTTGGCAAGCCATTTGAACACCGCGCCATTCTCGTTCCCCACCAGCGCCGAAAGAGCACCAGATTCGCCGACGGAGTGCACCACCAACTCCAACGTCGCCGTTCGTCGTCCCCTACGCCGCCCGGGCCGTCCGTTCGCGCATCCCGGTCGTTCGCTCAGCGGAATCGAGGCTTGACGGCGTTCTCCCACGCCGCTCCTCCACTCCGGCGTCCCCAACGCCGCCGCCGGCATCCTCTCGCCCTTCGGCCCCTTCCACGGTGAGAACTAATTATCCCTTTAGGTGTACGAAGTTTTTACCTATGAGAATGAGAACTAATTCGCGTCCTAGCCTCGCGTCGCCCGCTTGGTCTTCCTCCACGCCGACGGAGGACCGCCGCCACACCTCTCTGCCGTCCGCAGCCTCACGCCGTCTTCCTCTTCACCGCCCGACCCCGTACCGTCCGCGACCTTGTCCTCCTCAAATCCTCCAAGACAAGATAGGAGCGCACGAGGCGCACGAAAGCTTGGTGAGTGCGTCGGTCACTGCCCTTGAGGTGTTCGTTGAAATGCCCGTCTCGGTCACTGCAACCTGTGCTCGAATTGTGATTGAAATTCATGAGTTAGTGTTGTTAGAAATCCAGTTTGGATATTTTAAATATATATACATTAACTTCTTGTACAACTTTTTATGAATAACATAACAATATCATCCTATTTTGGTGACATGTATAGGCAAGCATGGCGTGGTACGTAGTGTTTGTTGGTCGCGTCTTGGGGGATCTATCTAACCTTTGGAAAGATTGCTATGCTCAAGTCCAAGGCTACGCTAATAATTGTTCTGTAAAAATACAACACCGAAGGTGAAAGCCGTCATCGCCTACAATGGTGCAAACTAGCCGGCCCCGGAGATTGAAGAGAAGCCACCCCACATACTTATGAAGATTTTGAGAATTCTTTGCTTGATTGGTTTTGGAAAGATGTCATGCTTTTATTTATGTCTATGACTCTATGGTCATTGATGTTTTTATTTTAGAAGTTCATGTAGGCTTAGTTTCTAGAACATTAGGTGGATTTTGTTGTATGTAACCATTAAATCCTGTAATGTTTTGACGATATTAATGTATGATGATTTTTCGAATTTAAAAAGAGCTGGATTCCACGAATAAATTCAAAAATTTAAAAACAAAAACGCAGGGTGGCATGGGCCCGACAAAGTGAATGAGCAACAAACCGGTAGTGTAACTATACCAAACACTATCGGTTTGAATTACTAACCGTCATAGACGAGCGAAACATCACCGTCGGCTGCATTAACCAACCGATAGTCTCCACTCTAATAACGTTGTCGGGTTGAGATCAGCCGACGGTGTTCACGTAAAAGTTCACTAACGGGTTCAAAGTAAGCCGCCATTGTTAGCTCTTCGATACCGCGCCGGCTCGGTCTAACCCGATAGTGTTATCCCCACATTCTGTCGGTTCGTTAAAGCCCCCCGGTGCTCCCAATATCAACTCGTCGGCTGACTTCGAACCTGCATTGCTTGGATCAAAAAATGTTGCGGGTCGTGGAACACCCGGCGGTGTTCGATGACAGTCGCGCTTGCCGGTTCGATATCAAACCGGCAGTCTCTCCTCGCATCACCGCCGGTGTTTTGACCCCGTAGTGTTTGAACCCCACATCACTACCGTTATGGTTTACGCGGTTTAGTTTTCGGCGGTGAAGGGGGGTTGGAGCCCGGCGATGATGGACAATTACGTAGTAGTGTCACCCTCTTCTTTTTCAACATGGACCACCTTCTCTCTCCTTAAGTACTTGTAGCTTCTGCAAGCCACTATGACAAGAATAGAGCATCTACTTTTTTTATCCGAGCCTACATGGCACTTGAGGCTACAAGCAAAAAGCATGCAATGGGGAAGCCCTTATCAGCTCTTTCACTCTACCGAAAGTCACATCGGTTAGGGTGGACCCGATGCTCGATGAGCTCGCGGCCTCCCTCGTCGTGCGCCCACCTTCTTTGGCAGTCCCGGCAGTACTGGCGGACCTCTCGTCGCCGCCACGCATGGATCACAGCCCTGCAGATGCGGTGGTGTCGGTGGTGGCTGATGAGGTCGCTGTGACAGGGGGTACTTCGCCGACAGCTGCCGTTGAGGTCCAGTTGCTTATGCAGACGACCCGGTCACCGTCTGATGTCCGGTCGGACACGACCGGGCCGAACCCCGGTGGGTGGGCGGCAGATGCGCATCGAGGCCAACCCGCTGGTCCTCGGATCCCGGCAGGCGGAAATCGAAGCCATGGTCTGTGTGCCTCTGGCCACACCGCTTATCAAATCAGGACCATGGTTGCGCCGGCCACGCACCCCGGCTTCCAACCGCTCGGTGAGTCGAAGCAGACGTATTGTGGAGCGTCCCCGGGCGGCCAATGCAACCCTCCAAGCCCAGTTGTTGCTGCTCCGTAAGCTGGGCGTTCACGTGGATCAGGGCGAGGCCCCGGCGGCTGTTGAGGAGACAGTAAGGGCCGTGTTCAGGGACGGCCAGTCCAAGCGCTGTCGTTTCGAGACGCTGCTGGATGGCGCCGTCGACCTCTCTGCCATGGACCTCAACACTGAGGGTCTCAAGGAGGCGGAGGCCTGACCTGGTCCGTTCGGGTTCGTGCATGTGTCGCGTATTAGTTCAAATGTAATCCATTTTGTTGTTTCGGTAGATGCTAGGTCTCGTTTCGGTAATTGTGGTTACCGTCTCGAATCGCTTGTTTGAACTTTATTCTCGCTTTAATGAAAACGCAACAACGGCGTGGTCTAAAAAAAACTTAACACTTGGGATGGCACCACGATCCATTGATGCTATCAGTGCGTCTCAACCTGCCATTTTTTAGTTTTCATAGAATTGTAGTGGATGCGAAGTCAGCATCATCAAGGTGAGCTCATAATGGGACATTAGTACACATTAAAAACCAAGAAATAAAGTGTACGTAGTTTGGCAGTTGAGGACGTTGTGGGAAGTCAGCATATGATCTACTAGGAAAAAAGTTGCCTAGTGGCCACGGAGTCAGCGACATCAATCCTAGCTTGGTGTCTAGACGCATCAGCAGGCGAGTAGATTGACAATGACATACAAACACAGATCGGACGCCTTTTTAGACCGACCGATGCGAGGTGCGCGGCAAACGGTTTTCAGTTGTTTTTTGGCTCGCTGCGCCGCGCGTTGGCTGCAGCAAATGGCCGACAAATTCCTTGCTTTGGCCATACCAAAAAAGCCTCCCTGGGGCAGCCACACCCACGCGCGCGCCGACCCACTGTTCCACTTCCATGGATGGATCGATCGATCCTAGGCTCTAGCTCGGCAGAGCAAAAGCAAAAAGATTCTCAGCCACTTGACGTTTTCGATAGTTAAACCGATTGCAGATCTGTTACATTACATCATCAGCTTCTTACTTTCCTAGGGTGGTTAACGAGCCGGCTATTGAGCTGACCTGAAAGGGGCCTCGTTTAGTAATTCATTCAGAAACTGAAAGGAACCGATCATTTCTCGGTAAAAAGAAGTTTAACTTTCGGCTCCGCACTAATGAACACGGCCATTCAACAAGTCTTTAAAAAGACATGCAAAAGTCATTAGAAGCAAAGACATTAGAAGCATTGTTGAAGACCTACAAGTCATTAGAAACATATTTTATGGCTTAAAACTTGCCATTGACGTGCAACTTGTTGCGCGGACCTTAGTTGTTCCGTTGTGGTTGCAAAATGCTTTTCCAATGTAATCGCTCGCTATGTATCCAGTAGTTAGGTTGTGTTCTGGGCCGCGTACGATGTCCGCTCGACGTCGCTTTCATGTCTAATGTTTGTATTTGTGACTTTTCCTCTTAATAAAACACGGGTGAATGACCCGATCGAGAAAAAGAACTTGTTGCGCAGATCGTCGGCGTTGGACAACAGACAGAAGAAGGAGACCTGGGCTCTACCCACATGATACCTATTTCCTGTGCGACCAAGAACCGGGTACGATTGGCCACATCATGGTAGAGTGTTCATTGGTCTCGACGCATATATATTGTACCTGTTTCTTGTGTGATCAAGAACCGGATACGACTGACCACATCGTGGTAGAGTGTTCATTCTCCAGGAATCTTTGGTACGAGGCAGCGGTGGCCCTGGTCGGGCAACTACATCAACAACCTGCTGGCTCAATCATGGTTTGGTGGGAAACCTGGAGAGCCCTCTGGTAAACCTCGCAAAAGGCTCCGACTCCCTATTGCGCACCTAAGACGTGATGCAATAGAAAGTCCTGATCATGGATAGCGAGGGTCGAGAGGATATTGCAAGATGTAAAATATGACAGATGGAAGAATCTATTTTTCCTTTAATATTAGAGATAGATAGTGCGTAGTTTGTACTTATCCTTTAAGTTGGAGATATAGATGTATAATAAAGTGTTTGTACTTATCAAATCTTATCAGAAACATATTTGAAAATGACCCATCCTACAACTCCTAACTCCAGCATTCTGGATTCGTAGTACGGAGTATTTTGTTTATTAGACACTGTCCCGTGAGCCGAGAAACGTACCACTCGTCGCTTATACGGCGGTGACGGCTTCCGACAACGGCAAGCCACTCAAAACGGTAATATGCATGATCGTGAGGTTCGATCATATCAGACATCAGACAATCAGGGGATCTAATGCAGCCGGGGATCAGTGATGCTGAGGGTCCGGGCCTCCAGGGCTCAGCCTCTTGGACGCAGCAGCTACGCTCCCGTCTTCTCCAGCCTCGCCGTCACCTGGCACCGGCACCTGCAGCGCCGTCGTCGTCATTTCCTCATGAGCCTGCAGCCGGCCCGTCGCCAAGGGCGGCACAGCCACGGCCACGGCCGCATCTACCTCTGTTCTTCCCAGCAGCCGTGCCGCGTCGGCGGCTGGAGCACACATGGTGGACACAAAGACCACCAGCAACAATGCGCTCATGAGGACAACGCTGCAGTTGATGCACCTAGCCATTTCAATTTGATCGATCGGTGGCGCTCGGAGCTCGCAATGCAAGGTTGTTTGTTCAAGAAACTTGTTTGGAGGTTACTTGTGTGCTTGTGCACGATCGAGCGTGGTGTGTAGTGGTGGTGCGAGCAATGCAGAGCTTGAGCCGCATTTTATATAGGCGAGGCGGGTAGCTAGGCACCAAGCGCCATGGCTGGCCGGGCCGCGCGCCGTCGTTAACCATTGCGGCGTTGCGCACGATCGATGGACTAGTTCAAGTTGTTCTTTGTCATACATGCCGCCGCGTCATCGTCGACGTACGTCTCACCCTCACACGGGTGCTCCAGCAGTATGATGCACAGATCCGACGCTAGATTGGTCACCGCATGCATCAAAGGGATCGATACCGCCGTTGTGCGTGCTGTATGCGGTATGCCATCTGGAGTAGGAGTTCATCTTGTACTTTGCTGCAAATAAAGTAAGCTCATCCTCCGATCAAATGAAACTCGAGTAAAGCCTTCCCAAAAAGTTGGATTTCGTAGCTGTGGGGACGACTCGAACGATGACGCCCGATACGGTAGTTGGATCAAGACGAACCTTCTTCGCAACCAAGCTGCTCTGAGTAGCGTTAGTGCGATCTTCCGTGGTACGACCAAGCAGGGCAGGGAGTTACGGACAGGACCAACTCAGGGCTTCTCACTTATTATGGCCAGTGATACCGCAACTGTAAGCTTTCGTTGTCATGTCAATTTTTCCTTTTAGACGGATAAGTAACGACGAGTTCTCACATCAGCTACACGAGAATTGCGTGGCCAAGTTTGCGGTTCTGACCACTCATTGTATACGTTCTACTCATAAATCAATGTCTGCATCAACATGTGAGATCATGTGATGAAAATTTAGAGGCTGGATATGATTATCTAAAAAAAAAATGTGATGAAACTTGGGTTGAGATGAAATCGGCACTGAAAAACCATTTGGAATTTTCAGTATAGGTAACACACAGTTGTTGCTTATATATGTTTGCGATGCCATAACGATTAGATACATACACTTGTGGCAGTGTAGCGCGGATCAACTTAAGTCATCAGACTTTATGGGGGTGCTTTTGCATGTTCGTTGCATGTACATGCTCCACTTGAAGTGGAACGTGGTCGATTTTTTTTTTTTCAAGAGCATGCCGTTAGGCGCGTATTTCATTAAGCAGAAAGAGTTTAAGATACAAGATCGACCGGCAACACCGTTACCGACTTCGACCGACCTATTTCTACTGGATCTTACAACCTTGGACTACATTGGAAAACAATTTGCGACAAACAGAGACCCTGAAAGCATCATACTCTACACAAGAGTCGGCCCAACATCCTGTTACCAGCTATTGACCAAGCCTTGGCCTCCGTCAAAATCCGATCGGCGAGAATAAGAGGTTGTGACTGCACCCTGTCAAAGGTTCGGGCGTTCCGCTCCTTCCAAAGCATCCAACCGACTAGAAAAAGAAGCGAATCAAAAGCACCACGCAAGTCCTTAGGAAACCGCTTGCGTGCCCGCAGCCACCATTGAAACATGTCTTCCTCGTGCACCACCACAAGACCCTGCAAGTGTAATCTGGACAGGCAAATGTGCCAAACCTCTCGGCTGTAGGAACAGCCAAGGATGATGTGATCCAGAGTCTCCGGCATCTGGTCGCAAAGTACACAAGAATTTGTTTGCTGCAGCCCATGACGAAACCGCCTATCTGCAGTCCAGCATTTCCCGTGAAGGGCCAACCAGAAGAAGAACCGGACGCGCGGTGGTGCCCGTGTCTTCCAGATGTTCTTGGCCCCCAGGACTGGGGAGGAGCCAAAGAACATTGCCCCATAGGCCGACGCCGCTGAGTACTGTCGGTCTGCAGTAAGGTTCCAGCTGAACGTGTCCGGGTGCCCCGAAAGCTTGACATTCTCCAATAAGTCACATAGCCTGGAGAACTGAATTAAGAAAGGTACCGTGGTGGCAGCAGAGAGGTGGCTAACCCAAGCAAAGTTTGACATTGCCACGGCCACCGTGACCCACCTCTTCCTGGGCATGACCGCTGCAAACAACACAGGTAGGAGCTCCTGGATGGACTGTCCAGCAAGCCAACGATCCGTCCAGAAGTAGGTGGACTCGCCATTCCCCACCGAGATCGTTGTTGCCGCCTTGAAAACAGCCAAAGCAGCTCGCTCGCTGGTCACCGGTCGCCGCCCAGCCAACCTGTCCTGCCAGATCCAGCGTACGCGTAACGCGATGCCCACTTTGCGAAGATCGGAGACTCCGAGGCCGCCAAGGTCAGTGGGACGGGCAACCACCGGCCAAGCAACGCGGCACTTGCCCCGGTGACGGTCTCAGCTCCAGCCGGATAAAAAGCTCGACAAAGCTTGTCGATGACCCCACCGCCCACGGCGACAGGCATAGTACAATTGCGGTGTGCACCGGGATGGCTGATAGCGTGGCCTTGGTTAGGGCCGTTCTTCCCGCCATATTTAGTAGATTACCTTTCCATCCCGGGATTCTCGAGGCGACCTTGTCAATCAAAAACTGCTCCTCCGAGCGCTTCAGCTTGTACACCGATAATGGGATCCCCAGATATCGGCAAGGGAATGACTCGAATCGGCAAGAGTGGAACGTGGTCGATGAACCCAGTTCTTGAACACAGTTGTTTCCAGTCAGTGAGGATGGGGTGTTAGACGTGTCAGATCATATAGACCATTGTCCAGAGGTCCGGCAAGGCCAGATCCGGCTACCCTGCTTCTCTTGTGTCGGCGGCGGCACTACCTTCTCATACTCTTGTTTTCTCCGGCGCTACCTCCTCCCTATCCGATCCAGATCCGACGGCACCAAGCCGACCTTTGCCTCCTCCCTTTCCCTCCACACTGCGTCGACACCGTATCTCCTCCCCCCATTCGACTCTCGGTACCCACCTCGCCCGACACATTGTCACGCCCCACCGCGGTCACGATGCCTCGCCACTCTGACAAAGAGGAGGGCCGACAACTACACTGGGAAGCATAGCGTGGGTGGTGGAGCGCTCTAGATGGCGCCCCCATCACCGAAGGAAGGGCATATGGGTTCCACAAGCGGTGGGGAAGGAGACCGAGCAGCTTAGGGGTCCTAGCAATGGTGGTGACGGCCGAGCTAGGGAGCGGCAAGGGCGCGGCCAGAGGAAGGTTGTGCGGCCAAAACTCACTGTGGACAAAGGGGGAGGGGAAGAAGGCGGCCACCACGGGCGCTAGGGCTCGCCATTGGGCCCGCAGCGAGGCAGTGGTCGGTGGCAGGAGGCGCACACGAAAAGGACGGAGTCAAGGGCGAGTGGGAGGTGCTCAACGGTGAGGAGGCAAGGATGGGGAGGAAGGGGCGAAGGGCACGTGTGGGAGGCAGACGAAGGCCGTGTGCTCTTTTGTGGGCGTGATCGGTCGTGCCTTAACGTCCTCCCAAAGGGCAAAGGAGCTTCACGGGGAGGGAACACAAGACGGCTGTCTACAAGGCACTCGTCAACCGCCGCCTCAATGGTTTCCAGCTCAACGCCCAAGATAGGATCGCCTGACGATGAAGCAGATGAGCATGCATATGCGATCACAAATACATATTTATAATAATGTACACCCCCGTCCAAATAAAAAGAGTGTCTCTATATCATCAAAATTCTTTAAGCTTGACTAGATTTATAGAAATATAAGCAAAATTTTGCTTATAGTTTCTATAAAAACTTAATTGGAGTATAAATTTTTTTTTTTTTTTTTAGACGAAGGACATTTCTCAATCCAGCCTCTGTATCCACAAATTTGGAATAGATAAATCGAGCCAAATGCAGGGAAAATAGTAGTTTCTCCTTATCCAGGTGAGACTTTGGTTACCAAAGAGCTTATTACTAATCAAATGAATGATAATGTACAACATACAATAAGGATAAGCATAGTGTTTACAATGATACCTCAGCACATCCATGAATTCAGCATTGATCTATTGGCCCGTGCACGGGCATACAAATTAAACCGTATAACAGGTTTCTGACCTGAAAGGAATGTGGTTTCTGACCTGAAAGGAATGTTACATGCTTAGGGAGTAATTAAAAGAACGACTCAGAAATCAAAGACACAGATGCTATTGGTCATAAAGCTCACCTTTAGCCATGGACATGACTGCCATAATCTTGGTTGAACTTTTCGTATCTATGTGCATGAAGATGAGCAGACGGTCTTGTATTTCTCAAAGCAAGTTCAATGTCTTCTGTAGTTACTGGGCCAACGTCAGGCAACTCTGCAAGATGTCCTCCAGAATAAGTTCTAAAGACTGAACGACTCCACATAGAAAGAGTCGGTTTTTTTATTTGTGTGTGGCTACTTATTTTCTAGTATTCCGCAAGCATTAGGTGCAAGTTGCAACCCATACATACAGGTAAGGTTTTCCAAGAAATTGAAGAGAAGTTGGCAACAGAGAGCAATAAAGCGGTAAGTAGCCATATGTTCCTGTTCACAAGAAAGAATTGCTGAAAAGAAGAGATTACTAGTTGCGAACAAGACACGTACCATCCTCAGGGACCTCCTCTTGCCTGCGTTCAAGAACTGCCATTAACCGTCTTAGGGGCTGCATTGCCGCTTCCTTGCATACAAGGCGAATATCAGAGCCAGAATATCCTTCAGTTTTCTCCACAAGAACATCAAAGGGAATCTCCATTGTGCCAGGCGTAGATGGCAGGAGCTCTTCAAACATAGCATGTCTAGCATCTGGCTCTGGCAATGGAACAAGAATCTATTTGACAAGTTATGGGAAAAAAGTTCCTTCAGATTGTCATGAGACTTGAGCTTTGGATTAAAAAAGCAGAAACGTTCTCTTTTCTAAATAAAATGTGATGAGCCTTTTTTAAAAATTTTTTAATAAAAATCAATCCCCTGGGGGAAAGAGCTCCCTGAGGCACTGCATATGGAGAAACCTCAACAACAGGGTCAAGAAAAGGCCCCAAGGCTGGCTTCCCAGGACACAATAACATACATTTACACAGTGAGGGGGTCTTTTCTGTCACCTTGGGTGTTCTAGCCCTTGGTTGGCTTCCACCACAACTGGGTGCCCAATGACCACACTAAAGCGTTTTCATGTGACTTGAGCTTTGACATAAAGCATCCTGGAGGCTGCTGAGCGTTATAAAATTTCTACATATTGACCAAACAATGTTTAGAATGGTGCCAAAAGAATCACTTGTGCTGAAAGTTGTAAAAATAACTGAATAATTTGAAAGGAGCAAAGATCAGGCCGCTGATTTTAGATTACTGAGAAATGATTAAGAGGCTAATTATGCCAATGGTCAATTGTATACTGCACACTTAGAAAAGTTCATGATTCACGATGATCTGCCATGAAGGCTTGTCAGATAAGGCAAGATTTCTAAAACAGAAAAGAAATGAGGCTAGCTACCGCACCTAACTCTTCCAGCTCACTCTCAAATAAGAAATCAAATAGCAATCACACATTCAGAAAATTATAGAAAATTGTGGTCATATGTATAAAACTTGTAAATCAAATAACATTTGAAACACAAGATTATTTAGAAAAGGATACACGCTTCTCCAGCCGACGCAGCATTGCTGCATCCAACTCCCATGGTAAATTTGTTGCTGCTAGAACAAAAACAAGCTCATCTGTCTTAGTCAACCCATCCATCTGCAGCAATAAAATCAAAATATTATGAAATAACCAATACAGTAGAGTCAATAGCCTGTTCCCAAAACTTAAACTAGTTTGTGATCAGTCCAAACTTCAAAGAAGTCAAGAAAGGCAAGGATATTCTGCATGTCAACTTTGAAAAGCTTGAGGCGCTGTTCCTCATGTGTTTGGTATAATGTCTTCATTTCCAGATTTTGTTATTGCTTGAAACCAATTTGTGATTGAGATGCTCAAATTTCTAAATGGAAGATAACTGATTATACTTCATGCTTTGTACAACCCAAGAAAGCTACCTGTATTAATAGCTCAGTTTTCAATCGCCGGCTAGCTTCATGTTCACTACGAGCTTCACCACGTTGACTAATAATAGCATCAATCTCATCAAGGAAAATGGTAGATGGTGCATGATGCCTTGCAAGCTCGAATAACACTTTCACTAGTTTCTCCGAGTCACCTGCATCACTTTGATTATTACAATAAGCAAAACTTTTCTGGAAGTGAGGTCAGGAATGAACAGTATGTGCAATAAGGTTACGTGTATTCGAGGCTACAAGTTAGGATAGATGCAAAAAAAAGTTCAATCATATATTTTGCTGTGCAAATTCATTGCGCTGCAGCTGGAGCTTGTAAACTGATGAATGCTGTTGCAAAACTAGTACATCTGCTTAAAGTATAAGCAAAAGCACCAGAAAGCATAAAGCAATCATATCATGAAGATTAAGAAGTGTGAGTGTGCGCTGCACTTCATGCAATCAATTAGTAAGCACTTGGCCATCAGCTATGGCAGATAGTGCTAACACCAGAGGTTAAGGGGATACTAGCATGACAGGATGTGATGCAACTATGAAGTTTCTGACTATAATGTCGACAAAAGAGATAAAGATAGGTAGCAGAAGACGATGTAAATACATGCCAGGGAACATAAGGTGATTATTTAAAGGCAAAGAGCTCAGGTCAGCAGCTTTGAGAAGTTACACTATGATAACTGAGAACAGCTCTCGAGTGGACAGCATAGGAGGCCCTAAGCCTTGCTGCATTGCATGTAATGTAAGTGGCAGGGGGTACACAAACAAAATCGAAAAGAAAACATAGCAAGAGTCGTCCGTCTACTGGTCCCCCTTGGTTGCATTTTGAAGTAATGTTTGAGTCCAGTTAAAATTTATGCTCGTCTTTAAGCTCCGTAGTAATGCACAGAACAAGTGTTAAATTTTGTGGACGGATCAATTTCCACAGTTATGTAGCTTTGAGCAGACCTAAATACTTCTATCAACCTCCATAGAACAGGACAAAATATTAGATCATATAGCAAATTTGAAGCAATAAATGAAGCAGCAACAGAAATGCATAAGCTCATACTGTCAAGGAATAATGTCTGTGTATTCCTCCAAACCCTAGAAGGGTGGGCAATATAGTTGCTGTACATGGGCCTCATGGGCCTAGCCACATGGGCCTTTACACATATACACTAACATCCCCCGCTAGATCCCCGAACTACCGGCGCAGCGGAGATCAAGACTGGACATGAAAGAAATCACACACACACGGGGCCCCCCGCGGTCACAACTAGCCACCGGGCGACGTTGAGGCTGGATCGGAACTCGGAGAAAGTCGATGAGGGCGGACCCTTGGTGAAGATGTCGAGCAAGCGGGAGGTGGTCGGTACATGGAGCACCGAACAGGCGCCGATGGCAACCAAGTCTCGGACAAAGTGCAAGTCGATCTCCACATGCTTAGATCCGCGATCTTTGACGGGGTTGGTGGAGAGGTAGACGGCGGAGACATTGTCACGATGAGACAAGTGTGGTCTTTGTCGGGGGGCTGTGAAGCTCGGCCAAGAGGCGACGAAGCCGGAGGCCTCCGCCACACCGTTCGCAACAGCCCGGTACTCCGCCCTGCCTTTGGAGCGGGGAGACAACCGGTGCCGCTTGGAGGACCGAGGAGGCGAGGTTGCCGCCAAGGAAGACAAAGCATACCCGGGAGGTAGCGGGGGCGAGTGTCGGGACCTTTGCCCGGTCGGCGTCGGTGTAGACGGCGAGCTCGGTGGAGGGAGCCCGGTGGATCATCGGGCGAGTCAACGGTGCCACGAACATAGCGGAGAAGGCGCTTCATCGCGGCAAGATGGGGTGCGGGGATCATGCATGTGAAGACAGTCTGGCGAGCGGCATACGCGATGTCGGCTGGTGAAGGTGAGGTGCGCAAGGCACCGGCCAAACTCCGGAAGGCGGTGGGATCCGCCACGGGGTCGCCTCCATCGTGAAGCCGCTGGTATCAAGCGGAGTAGCACGGGGGGTGACACGCGGTCATCTCGACCCGCTCGAGGATGTCCGAGCATCTTGTCGGTGCGGGAACAACCCGAAGGGCGAGGCTCCACAAGTAACCCCGAGGGAAGTGGTGAAGGGGACCAAGATCCTTCATGGCAAACTCCGGGCTGCAAGGCCGATATGACACGTTGGAGGCTGCTGCTGGCCGAGGAGGAGGTGAGGACAATGTCATCAACATAGAGTAGCGGGGTAAGCGGTCTCGACTCCGTGGCGATAGACAAGCAGGAGAAGTGTCGGACTTGGCTCTCCCGAACCCCAAGGTGAGAAGGTAGGTGGCAAACCGAGAGTACCAAGCACGAGGAGGCACTGCCGGACCATAGAGTGACTTGTTGAGCCGGCAAACCGGATCGGCCGTTGGAATCGACAAATCCCATTTGGCTGGCCGCAATAGACTTGTCTCGGACAAGGTGCCATGGAGAAATGCATTCTTGACATCTAGGCGATGCGGCCAAGAGCGAGAGAGCAAGTGATAGGGCGTGCGCGACCTTTGTAGCGAGCTTGACCGCCGATTTGAAGGTCTCATCATAATCAACTCCGGGCGGGTGAAGCCTCGAGTACCAGCGAGCCTTGTAGCGTTCAGATCGCCGTCGGCCCGGCGCTTATGCGTCGAGATCCACTTGCTACTGTGACCACATTGCCATCAGACGGACGCGGCACAAGGTCCCACGTCACGGTTGGCAAGAAGGGCCTCATGCTCCTCTTCCATCGCGCGCCCGCCCGGTTAGGATCCGCCAATGCGGTGCGGACGAGGGAAGAAGGAATCGGAGAGACCGGCGGACTGCTCTCGGTGGCGGAGAGGGCCGCAGGACGGAGAACCCCCGCCGCATGGCGAGTCACCATCGGGTGAGTGTGACGGGGGGTCTCGGCGGAAGCGATCTGCGGGTGGTAGACCCCGCGGGGTGCCACGGACTGGAGGCGGTGTGGCCGGTGGCGGAGGGAGGAGGAGGGCCGGGTCCGAGGCACCGGCGCGCCGGGACAGCGCGACGAGGCGTACACTGCGTCGGGCGCCCGGCCCGGGTCCCCGACTGCGAGCGAGGGAACGGCCGAGGCTCGGGGCCGCGCGTGGCGCTAGTTCCCTCCGGTCCTCGGTGCGTGGCGTGGCGCGGCGAGGCGCCGGGGCCGCGCGTGGGCGCGGGCGGGGGCCGGGGGCGCGCGTGGCGCGGCGCGGGGGCTCCGGGGCCGCGCGTGGCGCGACGGGGGGAGGCTGGGTGCTGTAGAAAGGGCCCGAGAAGGTAGCGGGTGGCTGAACCACTGGTCGACAAACGGGGACTCCGGCTCTGCGGAGTGGTGGAAGGTGTGGAAGAAGTGGAGTAGGGAAAATCCGACTCGTCGAGACAACGTCTTGGGGAGATGAGGACTCGGTGGGAGGAAAGGTCGTAGCGGCGGTACCTTATGGTCGGGGGAGTAGCCTAGGAACACACACTGTGGTCGAGCGGGCGCCAACTTGTGAGGAGCTTGTGGCGGCGGTGTTTGGGTAACGAGGGCACACCCGAGACACGAAGGTGATCATAGGTAGGAGGAGGGAAGAGGGCGTGGTGGGGAGTGGGAGCGGGACAAGCGGTGGACGGAAGGCGGTTGAGTAGGTGGGTGGCGGTGTGGAGGCTCTCGGCCCGAGAGCGCGAGCGCGAGAGGCTGAGAAGAAGAATAGTGCGCATGATATCGTTCGTGGTGCGGATCATCCGCTCGACCTTGCCGTTACGGGAAGAAGTATACGGACAAGACATGCGCGGTGAACACCCCGAGGAGAGGAAGAAGAGCGAGAGGCGTTGTTATCGAACTCACGCCCATTGTCGCCTTGGGGCGACCTTGACGGTGAGACCGGGCGAGTGGACACCAGGGCAAAAAGTGGAGGAGGGTGGGGAAACGTCTCGAGACTTAGCACGCAACGGAAAAGTCCAAGAGTAATGGGAGAAATCATCAACCAACACCGGATAATATTTAAGCCCGAAATGCTCGAAGCGGGGAGAGGTCCACAAATCACGGTGTACAAGATCGAAGGCATGCATAGCACGCGAAGAAGAAGAAGAAAAAAGGTAGTCTAACATGACGACCGGAACGACACGCATGACAAAGATGCTCGGCATGAGTGCGAGTACAAGAGATGTCCGCACTACGAATCGAAGGCGAGCCAAAACGTCGCGGCGGGGATGAGCCGGCGGTGCGGATGGTAGAAGACGGCGTCACGGCAAGCGGCGGAAAGGAAGACGGAAGGCGAAGAGTGTAAAGGGGTCCCGTGCTCTCACATCGGAGAAGTGGTCGCGGGAAGCCAAATCCTTCACGATAAGACCCGAAGTGTCAAATTCGACGAGAACAAGAGTTATCGGCGTGATGTGAGGCGCGAATAGAAAGAAGATTGTGGACCATCGAGGAGCAACAAGAACATTCGAAAGGCAAAGAAAAGGACCGGGTGCGAGCCAGAGAGAGGTGGCCGGAAGGCGGGGAACCATTCCCCACCATGATAGAAGAAGGACGGGGGAAGGGTGGGGAGGTCGAAGGGTCGAGTATACCGGCATCCCGGAGTGGTGTGGTAGGAGGCACCAGTCCGCAATCCACTCGGTCGGCGGTGTCGGGCCCATGGTCTTTGGGATCGGGCGGATCGGCTGGTTCCACCCCGCCGGGGCGGCTGGGTGGAGGAGGAGCCCGGTCGACGGTAGAGGAGCCGGGGTGGAATACATGGCGGCCGCTGGAGTGGAGGTCGAGTGTTCCGCCGCCCGGCCGGGAGCGGCCACATGGAGATGCGCCCCGTCCATGGGTTGGTGAAAGGGGGGCGCGCCGGGGCTGGAAGTGGAGCAGCGGTGGAGTGGGTCCGCCGACCCGGTCCCGGCTCCGCCTCGCCCGCGGTACCACGTCGGCGCCACCACCGCCCACGGCCACCACGGCGCGGCGGCGACCAGCGGCCACCTCCCCAGCTTGGCCGGGAGGGCGGGGCGGCGGCGAGCACGGAAGTAGGGGCCGCGGGCGCCGGGCGGGGCGGGCGGTGCGGGGGGCATGTGGCGTGGCCCCCATGCGGAGCTCCTCAAGCAGCGCGAGGTCATCGAACTGCGGGGAAGGTGGGGGGCGGCGTCCGACGGGTGATCCGGCTCCTCAGTGCTTGAAGCAGACCATTGAGGGTATACGAGGTTGAGCACCGGTGGCGATCCTCCACCGGGTACCCAATGTCACGGCGTCGGCCTTGACCTTCATCTGCCGGCGATGGTCGCTGAGAGAGGTCCCCACGGGCGAGGGTGCGGAGGTCGGCCTCAAGTGTGAGGGGCACGGGCCTCGGCGTTCTTTGTGGAAGTGGCCCTCGATGGCGAGCGATAGTGGGCGCGCGGTGGCACCGCGACCTCGGGCGGTGTCACGGATATCGAGGGAGATGGTCCCAACGATCGGGACGGTCGCGGCGTCGGCGCCCGCACCCGCATCTGCGCCAGCGCGAGGTGTGTCGAAGCGGGCGTGGTCGTCGATGGCGTAGCGGTGGAGCGCCGAGAGCGCCTCGATCCGCCAGCTGGCGTAGGAGGTGTGCGTGGAGTCGAGCATGACGGTGACGGGTTTTTGGCGTTCGGTGATGGCGGCGGCACGGAGGTGCGTGTGGCGACCATGGGATCGGTGGGGTCGACACGCGGTGTGGAAGGACACCGGAGGTGGTGGTCTTTGGTCGGAAGGAAGAAGTGGCGCCGTGCTCGCGAAGATGGGCGGGAGCGGCGGGACCGGGCACGGGCCGCTCCGCCTCGGCCCACAGCGGCGGGCGTCGGCGGCGATGCGCTCGCTCGGCGCGGGACGCGCGCGGCCGAGGCTGCGCTCTGGGGGCGGCGAAGCCTTGACCTTGGCGCGGAAGAGCACGGGCAAGGTCGCGTCCGACCCGGGGGCATCCTCGGCGGACGGTCTTGCGCGAAGGACGACGCCGCGCGAGAGGGTGCATCTGGAAGGGCATGCCCGAACCTCCCACGGGACCATGGCGGCGGGCGGGGCGGGTAGAAAACGAGGTGCTCGGGGCGGGTGGGATGGCGCAAGGCGGGGCGAGTCTTGGTGGGTGTCGAAGCGGTGGGAGGTGCCCTTGCTCAGGCGCCACGGCCTCCCGCGCCCAGCGCCCGCCCGGCACCGCGGCCTCACGGCCCGGCTCCGCAGGAAGGACCGGGCGTCCCGGCATCCCAGCGCCCGCACCAGCGCCCGGCCGGCCCGCGCCCGCCGGCGGCCCGGCGGCGGCGGCGGCGGCGGCGGCCCCAGGGTGACCGGGACCTCCATGGGGCTGGCGGGCCGGAGGAGGAGGAAGAGGCGGCGGTCGGGGTCGCGGTCGCGGCGTGAGCCTATGTGCCCGTGACGGCCCGTCATGCGTGCTGCGCCAGCGCCGGACGGGAGAAGCCAGCGCCCGCGCCGGAAGCCGGGCGTCCATGGGCTGCGTCGGCGCAGAGGAGAGGAAGGGGAAGGAGGAAAGGGAGAGGAAAGGGGCGGCTGCTGCAGCCGGGATGTGGCGGGCGCCGGTGGCCGGCTTAGATCCATCGGGAGGAGGCGGCGTTTGGCTGCGAGGGGAAGGGAGGGGATCGGGTAAGGCGATACCATGTCAAGGAATAATGTACGTGTATTCCTCCAAACCCTAGAAGGGTGGGCAATATAGTTCTTTGTACATAGGCCGGGGCCTATACGGCAACTATATATTGCCCACCCTCTAGGTTTGGAGGAATCACGACATTATTCCACTGACACATACTACCAATATGGAACACATAAACTGATGCATGCTCATCAAACAGTAAAAACATTCCAAGAAACAAACAAAAGACAGCGACATACCACGCCACTTGCTCACAATCGATGAGGCAGAAATATTAAAAAAGGTTGTTTTGCACTCGGTAGCCACAGCTTTAGCTAGCATTGTCTGAAATGAAATATGCTGAGGTTATAACAATTGCACTTGAGCAATTGGCAGAGCCTGGATATAGCATCACAGGTAACATACATAATGGCAGAAATATGAAGGATATGAAAAAACAAAAAAAAAAAAAAACAGTGTATCAGCAATTTATAACAAAGGACATTATCCTTTTTAATGATTCAGTATAACTAAAGAGAAAAGAAACAGATCAACTGCAACTTTTTCAAGTAACAATTCCACAAAGCTCGACTCTTTGACACCAAAATAAAGCAGCCACTTCTCTATTATCTTTGATACTTATATGCCTAGCCACCTTCTTTTCTAGAATACAGAGGACAGCTGTATATCATTTCATTAAAGAAAGAGTAACAAGTACACTCAATGAAAAGTTGTAACTTGGTAATTCAATTATACCATGCCAGATATTTGGATTACTTGCTCAACTACTAAAGTTGCACAATGAGAAGTAAATATCATTATTAGTTACAAATAGGAGGGGGATTAGCATGAGAGCAACATGGATCCGCAAAAGTGTATCGATTAACAAAATATCACTAAATATAGCTGGCCTAGTGACATATATACATACATAAAGAACTAAATCAACAGGAATATCATATATGGTTCCAAAACAAGAGAAAAAATGTGAATGATTTTTGAAGTGCAAACCTTTCCTGTCCCAGGTGGACCAAATAGTAATATGCCTTTCAAGGTGATAATAGACCTGTGAAGTATCTGGGATTGAAACACAAGTTAGAACACAAGAAGTGAGTAACTGGTACGCAGAGAAGAAAATATCCAACTGGACAACACGTGATTGAAAAAAAGTTGACTATGAAAGAATCCTGAAGACCTAGACTAATACAAATTTTACATCTGTCCTTTAGACCTTTGTGGCAATAAAGACTCCTTTCAAAATCCGTCGGAGTGAATATTACTGTTGGATGGTTTAAACAGTTACTCTAATAAAGGCGAATATAACATCCAGTAATTAAACAGTTGAAGTAGGTAAACAAACTAACCAATTACCTAACTGCAGTGCAATGGTTGATAGAGTTCACCTTTTAAACCAATAGAAATAGAAATGAAAACCAATGTGAAAAACCATGCATGACAAAATGACTAAACAAACCTTGTGCGGCATCCATATCATAAATGTATACAGATACAAATAACATGTAAAGAATATGTTGAGAAAAGCATCTATAAACATGTGTTTTCTTTAAATTTGCTGCTTTCAAATGGAAAAAAAACATCTAATTGATACTGCAAGATGTATTAAGTCTTCAATTTTATTAGAGATTTTCTATGTTGTACACATATAACATACAAATAATTTCACTGAGAAGTAAGCGTACTTGGGATATTTAATTGGCATGACAACTGCTTCTTTGAGAAGACGCTTTGCATTCTCCAGACCTTTTATGCTTTCCCATTTAACATCTGGACTCCCACGAATTATATCCCTGTAGGCATTGGACAAGGAAGCTATATTTACAACAGTTCAAAATACATTGCAGTTCCCCGTGAGTTACGTCATCATGCACAGGTTTTTGAAAGAATTTACCTCAACAATGTCTCAGCTAAGTTGCGCATTTCTGCAGATTCAAATGAAGGGAGTAGAGGTTTCTGCCTGCAACCATTATAACCTGTTACCACAGGCGCATAAAAGGGAAAATACCTTTGCATGGCAACTGAAATACATGGTTTTGGAAGGTTGTCTCCAAACAAAATAATACAGCTATGCTTAAAACTTAACAAATTAGATCCAGATTTTTTTCTGAGAACGTGCCTGAGCACGTGTATTTGAAGTCAAAATAAGGCATAAGATTGCATTAGGGGCACCAAGCATCCAAAACTGTATAATTTTCATCATGTAACCCACACTGAGCATACCGGTCAACATGCAGAGCATAAAAGTCTAGAAGTCTTACTAGAAACCTGCTATTTCTGGAATTCAGTCCACGGAGTTAAAATGAAGGCTGTCAGCCCCATCTTTTTTTTTTTTTGCGAAAAGGAAAAATTCCATTGATACTAAAGCAAGTTACATCCTCTCATTACATCTTAGCTGACATCCAAATCAAACAGACACTATAGTACAGTTTCAAGTAAATTTGGCCACACCAACTAGTTTCCAATTGCTGAACGTACCAGGTGGAATTAACTATTTCAGATAAAAAAGTCTAGTCAAACTCTTTCTGATGTACAGTACACGTACACCCAAGTAATAAGCAGAGCAGCAGGTCTTACGGTGGACCATCCTCTATAGCCCCATTGCGTATCTCCACCTTCCTCTCCTGCGAACCAAAACCAGGGGAAGCAAATAGTTACAGGATTCTCCAAGACGGCAAACCAAAACCATCACCAACCAATGCAGCAAACAGCTCAGCAACGTATCCGAATACACAGATGACCCAACGCACCATCCGCTCGAACTGCTCGAAGACGGCGAGGTCCGCGCCGCCGTTGGCGCGGGCAGCGGCGGCGGTGTAGCTGGCCGCATGGTCGGATCCGCGCGGCGTCGGGCCCTCGTCGCGGTCGTCGCCATCATCATCGCTGGTGGGCTCACGCCGGATGCCGAAGCGCGCCTCGTAGTAGACCACGAAATCCTGCGGGAGGCCGACCGATCGCGCCGGGCACGAGATCTCAGGCACATGCTGGGGAGCGATACTGACACGAGGGGAGGGGAGGGAGGGGAGGAGTAAAGGGAGAGCGCACGCAGAGGTCGGCCGGTCAGTCAGTCAGTCACCTCGAAGGTCCAGCGGGTGAGGGAAGGCTCGCCGTCGGCCATCGAGACGCGTGGGGAAGGGTGGTGCGGTGCTGCTGCTTCGCCGCCCGCGCAGCACCCACGCACGCACGCAGGCACGCGCGACGCGCGAGCTCTCCGGAAGCAGCAAGCAGCTGAGCTGGTGGAGGCCGCTGGGTGCGGTGGGGGGGCTGACGGAAGAATAAACAAAGGACAAGCGGCCGGGGACAGCGGGGCGTCGATGGAATCTGCGCTGCGGCGGCGCTGGTCTTTCCCCGGGCGCACGGGAGGGGAGGACGTGGGGCCCAGGGCTCGGTTCCTCTGTGACCCCACCGCTCTCGCTGACAGTGGGCGTCCATAGCGCGAATTCACGGTTCTGGCCCGTCTGCCAGTGGGAATTTGTGCCAGGACGGCCCGCTTTTCACCGCGGACTCGCAGCTGACCGTGACTGCAGATTTCCGTGTGCGTTTTCAACGTGGCGTCGACTCGACGACGACGGCTCAGCAACAGTGCTTCTGTGTAGATCATGCAATCGGCGCATGTCATCAACCAAAACGGTTCGCGGCACATGTGTTTTCGCCTCCGATTCAATACGAAGGTCCGGGTTGAACTAGAGGAATCAATGGTATAATATCTCTGTTATAAAAAAAACGATATCATATCGCAACGCGCACGTTACAAAACCCGTATCAAAACATCTTAGATTGGGTTGGGAGGGTCGATGGACCTCTAAAATTAGGATTAACCCGTGCCTCTGTGTCACGAATAGTGACGCTGTGACAGTGATCACACTCACAGACATATCGACGATGGACTTTGTTAGGACCTGCTATGGGCCAGTACTCGTTATGGGCCGTTATCTCGTCTTGGGCTACATTGTGTGGGCTGCGTGTTGTAATCAGGCGGCAGCTAATATAAGCTGACCGTTGCTTAGGCGTGAGGTGTGCGTTGTATTCAGAATATTCTCGTTTCTAATCCGGACAACCCCGCGGATCCCGACCGTGTTCGTCTCCTTCTTCCTCCCGTTCATGCTCTTCCCAACCTAAACTCCGATTCTAGCTACCAGATCCACCTATCCAGTACCTAATCGAAGGGCAAGAGCATAACATTTGGTATTCGGAGCAGGTTGAAATTGGGGAAAAAAAATTTTCTCTCATTTGATCGCTGACGCCAAAGAGGAAGCCAGCGTACCAGATCGCAATGGCGACCTCCATGGATTCGATGACGGAGATGATGGAGAAAGTCTACTCGGTTCGCCGGATTCCGGTCCATTTTGCTCCGGACCTCCGTCGACAAGCTCGCGGCGACGCGGAGACTGGCGGACCACGGCGATGACGCGAACATGGAGACCCTGCTCTCTTGCATCGACTTGACCTCGACTAGCCTCGGCGACACCACGGGGCGGTTGACGGCGCTTGGAGTTTCGTCGCCTCCTCCACCACCGCCTCCTCAACGGGCGCCCGGCGTGGCTCCACGAGCCCGCGTGGGGTGGGTGACTGCCTCCTCAACCCCAGAGGATCTCCATCCCCTGGGGCGGCAACAACTCGTCGTCCGTGGGCCTAGACCTCAACGTCGTACCGGCGGCGTCGACCGACCAGCCTGGCGCGGCGGCCGGCGCAGCGACATGCCCATGGGGCCGGTGTGGGCGGCGGGCGATGGGTCCGTCGCCAAACCGATCACGGTATGATTCACCACCAGTACCCCCTTCCTATGCGCGATGATGATTCCGTTTCAATCGTCCGCCCTTTCCTAAGATGAAGTTTCCAAAAATTCGATGGTTCTAATCCACGTTGGTGGCGGGACCAATGTGATTTGTATTTCGAGGTATACAAGGTGGACGAATCCATGAAGACAAGGTTCGCTCGGCTCAATTTCCATAGACTATTGGAGGTAGTTCGAAATTGATTGTCTTTATGAAACAGGAGGGTGTGACCCTCTACTAGAAATTTTTCTAATAAAAGGAAAAGTTTACAAACAGCTAGCTCACCAAACAAAGAAAGTTATAAAAAGATAAACAAACTTACACGTAAGCTTCTAGCCATAGATCTATAGAGGGATGAAATTTTCCTTTTGCTCTAAGTGTAACCATAGCAAACTCTCGTGTCTAAAAATTGTCTTACAGTGATTTACTGAGGGAGGGATATATACCAATGAAGATTGTACTCTTTTTGATCGTCCAGGTGGCCCAACACATTGTTATCGCAATCTCCAAAGAAAAAAAGGGTAAACACAACTGATCCCAGGAAGCTCATGAGAATAACCAAAGGATCTTACGAGGAGGGCAGTCCCAATAAATTCAAGGTGGCCCAGCAGGCAATGGACATGTTGCAGCCAAACATCAAATGGAATATATCGAAATTGGATGTGCTTTGTCTATGTTCCTGGAGGACCAGTCGAGGCTGGAGGTTCCACCTTCGCCACCACGTGCGGTCCAGCTCAACTTCGCAGACACTGACACACTTGAGCCGGTTGGTGAGGTCGCCGCGGCAGGGGGTGCTACACTGACACCGACACCTTCACCTGCCCATGTCGACAACGGGGGTATAGTTGGTCGGGTTCGATGGACCCGGGAGTTTCCCTTCCTCTAGTGGTGATGCGAAGTTGCCCGATCGGGGTTGGAGAGGCTGGAGGCAGATGTGCGTCTACCGATCGCAACTCCTCTCGTGAGGCAGCCAAAGCTAAGGCGCTCCGGGACAGCGATGTCGGGCAAGTCGCCGGGGCGCAGCGGCCGTCGGCGGCCAAGCCCGCGGGGAGGCCAACGTGACACTACAGGCGCAAATGTTGCTGCTGCGAAACTTCGGTGTCCATGTCGCCCGATGACACAGTGCCGGCCCGACATTGTGACCCGGTTCAATGCGGCTTTCAAGTGGGACATGACGGTGCACAAGCAACAACGCTGAATAAGTTGCTGGCGGAAGCTTTGATGTGACCTTGTTGGACCTCGACCTCGCCGGTGTGGAGGACGAGGAAGACGCCTATGTCGCCGCTAATTCCACTTAGCATTTGGTCTGTGTCGCGAATCTGTTACAATGTAATCACAATCCGTAGACCTAGTAGTTTGTAGGTTCTTGGGGTAACCTTGGTTACCTTCATATTTGGTTGTACTCGACAAACTCTTTTTGCTTAATGAAAAACACGCTTGGTATGGTCTCAAAAAGTATCAACAATTATGGATTTTATACCGGCAGCAAAGTAGACAAACTCTTTTTTTAATAAAAAACACGCTTTTGGTGTGGTCTCAAAAAGTATCAACAATTATGGATTTTATACCGGCAGCAAAGTATATACATTATTATTGGGAATTTGAATGGGTCATGTATGTGTCCAGAGCGTACCCTTTTCTAGTTGTACGGTCACCGTGATTCATATCGTAACAAACTTTACATTTCTAGGAAACTAATAAATAATCTGCAAGGATAAATAAACAGTTGAAGATGTACCAAAATTATATGGGTGAGTATTAGTACTATAGGGTTATTAAACAGTCTTTTAACCACACAGTTTTGGGGTACCACATTCCTAGTTAGTTTACGTTTCATTGTTAATTTCTTAATATATTTCTCCTTCCCGTGAATAGATTGTTATTGTAATGTCTTTGTACCCGAAGGGTTGGTTGTTTTCAGTTAAGATACTCAGTTTAAGGTCACTTATTATAAGTTAATATATACCTTGATTCTCAATTTTATCCACTTAGAATTGGAATTTATTATAAGCTACTATTAGCCGTGGAGGTCCAAAACTGTTAGAATTTATATAAGAATAGTTCCTCTAAAATTTATACGAAGAAATTCTGATAAATCTCAAGGCCCAATATTTGTGTTTCTAAATGGGTTTTATTATTTTAGCACATGCATAAAAGGTGGGAGGTGCGATATCAATTAGTACCATATTGCTAATTGATGTTAAGGTAGAGAGTTTTTTCCCTATATATCTATACCAAGCCTTACGTGAATAGACACAACATAACAACTATAATTGGGAGTTTCAATTTAAAAATCCTAAAGTAGTAAAATACTGTTTTCCTCTTCTCATTGTTACGCCCCGCGTCGCTAAGCCCGATCGTTCGCGTGCACACCGGGCGAGTAGGTCTCCGGAACCATTGTCTTAATCTTGAAGACGAATCTCAGGGCCACAACAAGCAGGTAACATAAGCTCTCTTCCAGTTTGGTTGTCGAGCTCAAACCCCCGCCAATATTTCTAAAACTCAAAAAATCTCCAGGTCAAGTTTTTTTCGAATTTCTGATGAGCAGCAATAAGCAAGGAAAGTCTCAAATCCCCATTTATCCTAATCTTGCCAACTGCATAATGTGACGATGCATGTAAATTTGAGTTTTGTGTTTCATTACCACTATAATTCACTTCTATTTTAATCAAGAACATTTGGGCCACGCAGAGTGTTAATATTAATATTGAAGTTTTGTTGACAAGATCAGATGTCGCACGACAATGTTGCTTACCTACGTAACATGGAGTTCGTCGTTTTTGACTTTTGAACTTCGTGTTTGACCATCCGTCTTATTCAAAATATGCAAATCATAAAATAAATTATTTAATATTAAAGTATCTTCATTGATAAAATAAGTCGTACCAAAATAAATTATATTTATGCAAAAATTTGAATAAAAGACGAAGTAAGTAACTTTGAGGCATTTGTGCAAAATTTTTTGAATAAGGCGAGACGACACGGTAACTTTGAGGCATACTAGAGTTGGGGTAGAATACAGCCAAACCAGACTCGAGTGCTCCTGCAAGCGAGCGGTAGAATACGGCCCCCAGGCTCCAGTGGAATACAGCCAACCCAGGGGCATGAGTGCACGGTAAGGTCCGAGAATGGCATACTACTAGCTCATCCCATCCCCTCTCCTCGGACTCACGGTCACGGGCTCCCTCCCTCTTCTCTATACTTGTACATCACTCATCGCCCGCCAAGCGCAGTGCAGACACGCGGACCAAACCCTCTCTTCCACCGACCAATGGACTCCCCTTCCAGTGGCCCGCGGGGCTCGAGGACGTCACCCAGCCTTCGGTGCCCACCGCGGTGCCCGACGCCGATGGCGGGGTTGCTGCGCCTGCGTACTACGCGGCGGACGGGCACATGGCGCTGCCCGATCTCGCCGCGGCGCTGGCGGCGATGCGGCCGGAGGAGGAGGCCGCGATGCGGCGGGAGGAGGAGGAGGAGGCCGCGGGGGTCCGCCTCGTGCACCTCCTCATGAGCTGCGCGAACGCCGTCGAGGCGTGCGACCACGCGGCCGCGTCGGCGTCGGCGCAACTGCACGCCGCGCACGCCGCGCTCGCCGCCGTCTCGCCCACCTGCGCACGCCGCGCTCGCCGCCGTCTCGCCCACCTGCGGCATCGGCCGCGTCGCCGTGCACTTCACCGCCGCGCTGTCACGCCTGTTCCCTACTCCCACGCCTCCGCCTCCCACCGCCGACCGCGCCATCCTCTACAACAGCTTCTACGAGGCCGGCCCCTACCTTAAGTTCGCCCACTTCACGGCCAACCAAGCCATCCTGGAGGCCGTCCAGGGCTGCAACCACGTTCATATCATCGACTTCAACCTCATGCAGGGCTTCCAGTGGCCCGCGCTCATCCAGGCCCTCGCGCTCCGCCCCGGAGGCCCGCCGTCGCTCCGCATCACCGGCATTGGCCCGCCCTCCCCGCCAGGCCGCGACGACCTCCGCGACGTCGGGGTCCGCCTCGCCGACATCGCGCACTCCGTGAGCGTCAAGTTTTTCCTTCCGCGGCCTGGCCGCCAACCGCCTCGACGAGGTGCGGCCCTGCATGCTGCAGGTGTCGCAGGGCGAGGCCGTCGCCATCAATGCCGTGCTCCAGCTCCACCGTCTCCTCTCCGACGGCGACGGCCCTGCGCCCATCGACGGCGTTCTCCACTGCATCGCCTCCGTGCGCCCCAGGCTCTTGACGGTGGTGGAGCAGGAAGCCGACCACAACAAACCGGGATTCCTGGACCGCTTCACCTCGGCTCTTTTCTACTATTCGACCCTGTTCGACTCCCCTGCACGCGGCGACCGGCTTCGCGGGCGACGCGGCGGCGGAGGCGTATCTCGAGCACGAGATCTCTGACATCTTGTGCGGCGAGGGTGCCGGACCGCCGGGAGCGGCATGAGCCGCTGTGGCGGTGGCGGGACAGGCTAGGTCGCGCGGGCTTGGCCGCCGTGCCGCTCGGGGCCAACGTGCTGCCGCAGGCAAGGATGCTGCTGGGGCTCTTCTCCGGCGAAGGCCACTCCGTCGAGGAGACCGAGGAGGGTGCCTTACACTGGGATGGCACGGGCGCCCGTTGTTCTCGGCGTCCGCGTGGCGCGCTCCGGAAGAGAATCACAGTGAGCCCAGCTCTACTTAGGAGGTCTACTATGCAACCATAGTGTTCGATACTCGTTGGCTATGACATCCAACTGCACTGCCTTGATTATTTAATAGCTTAAACTTATCAGCCATGCACTGCCTTGATTATTTATAGCTTGAACTTATCGGCCACGGCTTATTAGCCATCGGCCACGGCTTATTAGCCATGGTATAATGTTTTCCTTTCACAGCTGGAGAAACGACGAGCCGAACAAAGCTTTAGACCTTTGACCGCAGCTACGGTTCCATCTACAGTACTCTACATCCCGATAGAGGAACCAGAGCTAAGGTCCTGTTTGGTAGGACTCTTCGGATTTGACTCCAGCGTACCAAATTGTTTAGTCACAGATTGAATTTGTTGTACAATTTGATTAGTCAAATCCAAACAAGGCCTTACAAGTAATGAATTTGTTGTTTCGACCGAAAAAGACAACCCACGAAGCCACAATACTCTGGTGGATAGTATATTTATGAATTTTCATATTCTACCCCATCATGACTAAAAAACATATTTCAATAAAACAAATCCAAGCAGACGAAGTATATTGCGATAAAACCAACATTTTGATCACTTATAGGAAAGCACCTCGCAGCAAAGGTGACCAGGTGCAACTATGGTTTTGGCAATTCAGATTCTCAGACGACGATCAACAGGCAAAGAAAAAAAGTACAGGGGGAGTGCAACCAAGCTAACCAGCCTCAGTTTCAACACTATGGACAATTGAGAAACTCTTCTACATGAAGTAACAAATATATTAGAGTAACAGGAAGTTCTACCACAGATACTGATTAGTCAAAGGTGCCCAGAGGTAAAGGAACCGACCACAGGTGTACAACCAAACAATTCAGAGCGGTAGTCATTTAGAGACTTCCTTCCATGGCAAATATCTCCAGTCTGTTTTTATCAAGCAAATGGCAATAGATTAGGACTGAAGTATGACCGGTTATTACATCAAGAAGAGAACCGGGTTCTCATGCACCACTCGCATACAGGCGAAGTCCACTCCTTGGCTGCAAATGACATGAAATCTCATTGTCAGCTATAGGGAAATCAGAGGCCAGAAGTGACAACAATGACTGATTTGTCAACATGAATTTACCTGTTTCAACAGCTTCCACCTCATTGGCTTTCCAGTGCTTTGCAATGTTATCGGAAAGAGGATCATCTGGATTTGGTGCACTCAGGAGGGCCTGTATACTGAATGCCAGAACAATGTCAAGAATCAGCTATCATGTCCGTGGATACAAAAGGCATAGGAACTGAACATCGTTCATAAAGTCATATTTTTGTACTGCACAAGAACAAATGAGAAACAGCTCCCCTTGGCACATTTGGTTTATTAGTTAGGTTAAAAAAAGAAAACCAATGTTTTTTGTAGGAAAAAACATAAGGCATGGTACACTGAACACAAATAGACAGGTATAGAGACCTCAAAAGAACCGTTCGAATCTGAAGTGCTGGGCTCCATTTGTCCTTGAGAATGTCAAGGCATATCCTACCAAGCTGCAACAGTAAAGTCCTCTAATGAATAGGAATTCATAGGAAGGAAACTGGCACTACAAAAGAATATGCTATATGCATGCCTACCTTGTCAATGTTGGGATGATAAATCTTGGTCAGAAACCTAACCTGCAATAGCACAAGCTAAAATAAGTGTCCACTGAGATTATAAACACTAGAACAGTGTGTTTGACTAGTTCTAACACTTCAATGGATACCAAAGCGAAGGGGCAGAAAATAGCTAGCCCTTCTAACAGATGGAACATTCTTAATCCAAATACATACTACAAATCCGAGTCAGCCAAAATATGTTTGTATTGTTCAAACAGAAGAAAATCAGGCAGACTAGTAGTTAAACTAATACCACACATCATACAAAGCTGTTTGATGATTCAAATTACTAAGCAAAAGAAAGCACAAGTCATCTTGGAAAAGAGGAGTTTTACTCAAAGTTAACATACAAACAAGATTATAGCTTACAAAGTATAGAGCACACTAATGTTATAGACATTATTAAGCAAAATTTATAGTTACCTTTGGGGCAGCCATTGGATATTCCTCAGGTAAAAAGAGTTCAAGCTTAAAAACTCCACCTGACCAATCGGTAAGCGAAAGTAACACTATCAGCAACTAAGTATGATTACAAGGAAACCAATTAAGTACAAAATAATATGTTAAATGCTCCAAAAATCATTTTCCCAGATACAAATATCACCAGTACAAGCAAAGCTATTATGGTGATTGCTATAACACACATAATGAGCTAAACACAATAATCCACTAAGCCAGATAGTTTTCCACCATGGTTTTCAAGGCGTCGCCTAGGCAATGCGACACACTGCGATTCTGGTATCCCGGTCTCCACAACAAAAATGATCAGCTAAAGAGATGGATGGAGCGACGGAGAAGATAGGAAGAACGGGAGGTGAGTTGCCCAATAAGACAAAAGAACCTGCTGCCGCTGCCATCCCTGCTGGCTCCGGTGCCCGTTGCCAGTGCATAACTTGCTCCGGTCCACTGTGGGCGCAGTCAATCTGAAAGGGGCAGCCGCAGCGGTCGATCTGAGGGCATAGAGAAGGAAAGAAAGGGAAGAGGCAGGGGAGAAGTTGTGGGCAGCAGCGGGGAGGAACAGAGAGGGGGGCCTTGACAGGCAGAGGGGGAGCCACAACGCTGGTGGCTGTAGATGATGAATCAGGGAACTCCAGGTAGGCACCAGGGGAGTAGCACATGGGCTGGCTTGCCACCTTATGAGCTGGTTTCCACTGGTACACTATTACAGTCATTCCCTACCATTTTAGAATGGAAAATCAACTAACCCATTGTCCTAAGTGCATAATAATACCTCCGAGAAAGAGATTAGCAGTGAATCTGTTGTGTTACAATTACAACTCACGCAAAACAGAGGGTAAGGAGATCATCACAGCACACATGGATAAGAACTATGGGATCATGAAAGGAACAAAATATATTATTGCATATTCATCAAAAATAGCTACAGCCAACATACAACTATAACCTAGTGGGAAATCAAAAATGTCTTTTGTTTCCCACCCTGGTTCGGCTAGGCGTCGACTAGGGCGGCGACAAGGCGCGACTAGTCGCAAGGCGAAGCCTGTCGCCTCGACTATGGGGGTAGTCGCTCTTCTAGGCGCGGCGGCGGCGCGCCGGTGGGGGGTAGACGGGCAGAGGTCGCCGGTGGGGAGGAGGATCTGTGGGCGGCGGAGGGCGCGGGCGCGTCGCAAGCTGCGGCCGGGGTGGGAGGAAGCGATAGGATAAGGTGGATAAGGTGGGCTGGGCCGTTTTTATGGGCCTTACTGAAGTATGTATTAATGAATTTAAGCAAACGTCTAGGAAAAACGCCTAGGACCAGTACTCCTGACTAGGCGCTAGGCAATAGGTCAGCGCCTAGCCAAACTTGGTTTCCTACACAAACATGTAGAAACAGCACACATAAAACAAAGCTAGTAATACCTACCGCATACTATATCAGTGCAAAACATTACTAAAATTACATGCCCATTAACATAGTTAATAGGATGCTGCAAATAGAAGCTGAGACTCATCAGCCACAATACCGCCCAAAAGCTAAAAACGACAAGCCAAAAGTAACCAGGCGACCAAACAATACAAACTTACCTATGTGTGCATAAACTAAAGCAAACATTTAAGCATTTCTCCCATTTCCACTGGCGTCTATTGAAAACAATTGTCTCGACTCGACAATCGATATCTAGAAACACTCTAATATTACCACTCTAGTATCTAGACCACGCAGCACAAACAGCGCATAAATTTTTTTTTGAATCAGAAGCCCGCACCTTCATAGGGCGACTGCGCCGGCCCAAGGATCATAACGTTGAAGTAGCGCATGTTCTCCTCCGAGGGCGACGCGCTAATCCCCGGTGCTGCACGAACGAACCAGACAAACCATTTGACTAACAGAATCAAAACTCGGACCTCAAAAAACAAAAAACAAAAACTTAGACGAAATCCAGCGAAACCGCGAGACAGAGAGCACGCCAACCTGGCTCGCTGAGCAGCCGCTGCGTCTCCTGCACAGATCCAACCACATGGCAACCAAAAAAGAGGTTAGAACTTAGAACAACAAGCGAGGGCACAACGAATCGGATCGGAGGCGGGCCAGAGATCTGCACCGAGGTGATCAGATCGGGCGCGCACCTTGATGATCCGCCGCGGGAGGTTGCTGTTGGCCATCGGATCGGGGCCGGGGTGCGGGCTTCCTCCTCAGCGAAGTTGCGGCGCCGGCGATACCTTGAGGATGGCGCGGGGAGGAGGAGGCGGTCGAGGTGGGGAACGGACGGGGGGCAAGCGGTGGTGTGTTGGGTTGGACGCTCGCTATTGTACGCGGACGCGGTTTTTGCTGCAGTGGTCATACCTGTGCTTGGGTTTTTATCTCAGCCCTGTCACGTTTACCTCAACGATCGTGATTAATTGCAGTGTCCTTTTCAGGGTAGTGTTGTTACTTTTTAGGCCAAATAGCCATTTTGGCTCCCAAACTATAAACTTTTGAGGTTCAAATTGACCGAACTTTCAAAGCGGCCAGGTTTGGCCTCAATCTTTTTGTTTTGGACTCAATCCCGTCCTTGCTCATGGATTGCTGGACACATGGACAGGTGAAGATGCGAAATGACTTTCTTTGCCCTCCTAATTCCTTTACCAAGCCACCGGATCACGCCATTTGCTCAGTTATTTCTTTTCTTTCGTCCTCGTTGTATCTCTCGGAAAAGGCATCAAAAGTGGGTCCTAAAATTAGATGTGGCCACTGCAAAAATTATGGTCACAACTCGAGGACATGCCAACAACAAATGGTGTTTACTTATTTTTAATATTTTCCCTTATTGCAGTATATTCATTCCTTCTTTATACGCATTCATTCCATTTGCCGCAAACCATATGTTACACAATGGACCCTAACCTAGCTGTCCAACCGCCATCGAGAACGAGGAGAGATACAACGAGGACGAAGAAAGAAAGAACGGAGCAAAACAACGCTATGAACCGGTGGCTTGGTAAAAAGGAATTAGGAGGGGCAAGCAGAGTCATTTCGCATCTTCACTGCCCACGTGTCCCGGCAATCCATGAGCAAGGGCGGGATTGAGTCCGAAACCGAGAAGATTGAGGGGCCAAATTGGCCGTTTAAAAAGTTCGGGGCCAATTTGAGCCTTGGGTGATAGTTCAGGGGCCAAAATGGCTATTTCGCCAAAAAAAAAAATAAGAAAGGCATAAAGTGATGGCATGCATTATGCTGCGTTAAAGTTATGATTGGGTCGAAAATGGCATCAAGTCCACGTTGGGTTCTAACTTCTAAACAAATTTTTCTAAAGAAGGATTTTAACTTGCACTATTTATAAAAATGAATTTTTTAAAATCAAAATAATTGCATATTGTGAAAGTAGATTTACATATTGTGTTTTTTTTTACAAAAAGGCTAGTCTTGTGTTGGTAATGTATATCTTTTTCTCTTTCGGATATTGACAAAGAAAAATTTTACCATGGAATAAAGCTTAATATAATGAGCTTCTAAGCTTTTTGGCTTTTATAAGGTCTAAAAAAACTGTAAAAAAAAAAACTCTCAGGAAGCCCAAACAAACAAGCGCTTATATGACTTGCATTTACATTATAAAACTTGAATACTCCAAAAACAAGTGTATATTTATTGTTGTTTGAGTAAGTTGTCAATGTTACTTGTCCCAAACAATAAACAATTGGAAAATGGATTTGATTTAAACCAATGAATGTCTGCCACCATTATTTTTAAAATATAAATAGTTGAATACTTGAAAAACTATGTAAAAACTTCAATAATTGATGTCAAAACAAAGCAAATATGATATTTGGTGAACACAAATATGTTTACAAGGTTCTACAAGTCAAAATAACATTATCAAATACCAATATGACATTACAACATGTTTCATAAAAAATTTAATCGTTCAAAATACCAAATTAGTAGCAAATTAAATACGAAATACTAAAGTTAAATAGTGGCGTTATAGCGGTAAGTAGTTGTAGTAAAGCGGTGCTATAGCGGAAATGCGAATAGCTTAGCGGTGAGTCTTTTCCGCAACTATAGCGGCACTATAGCGGAGCTATAGCCTGCTATTTTAAACAGGGCCTCGAACACCCTTGTGGGGCCTTGGCTTTAGCTTAGTTAAGAGGATGAAGTACCAAATTAGCCCCTCGATAAACTATGTTAAAAGATGATAATGTTCTGAACTTCTACTTCTGATTTAAGCTTAAAACCTGTTTATTTGAACTTATTGGAATGAGTTATCGGTTATGGTATATTGTTTTTCTCTCACAACAAAACAACGTCATGCTTATGAGCAGCAGAAACCATGTACCGCACAAGAAGAATCAATCAATTTGTTTGATCCTATAGGCGTGGGCAGGAGGAATCTGACGAAAAATGAATGGAAGCAGTAGTAGCAACATCTTCGAGAGGTTCCTTTCAAGCCAACAACAAGGGCCGCCTGGCCAGGCTAGCCTTGATCCTACGCAACCCCACTCCCCTGAAGCAACTGATGTCGACTGCGGCGTAATCCGATCCCCTCCTTTTTTCCGCCTCCTCTCTCCTTGCGATCGCACGGCCGGAGATGGACGACGACAGCTTTACGCACGCGATAAGGGCAGTCGCCGGTTAACTCCTCTTAATTACGGACGGTCCATCCAATCCAAATCCAGATGGGATTAAGAGGAGACGACAGATCAGCTGTGTTGGTTGTTCTTTTCGTACCTGCTGGCTGCTGCTCATATGCCATCTCCGTCGCATTATCCACGTTACGTATCGATCTGTTTCCACGCAAATTAAGCAGCATAGTATAGTCTGTTAGGCCGGCAGCTTACGTGGGAACAGCGAACAGGATTATGTTGGTCAGCTAGCTGTGCCTTTCTGGTGGAGCAAGTTAGCAGCTTGACAAGTCGATTTCCTAGTTCACCAACCGAGCTAGAATGGGTTTACCAACAACGATGGTATTCCATGGACGCACGATTTTATCATTTTTTTTTTCGCGATGACGCCAATGGCGCATATTTCAGCACGATTTTATCATCACACGAAATTAAGTAGCCTCTGCATCTGGCGGCCCAGAATTATATATTTTTCGCATCATTTTTCAGAACACGTGCCAGTCCATGGCTTTTGGTGCTAAGATCCAGACCCCTCTTGTAAGTCTTTGCTCCTAAGAAAGTCCACCTTCCGGTGATAAATAAGCAATGATACATTTTTTTCCTCTCATAATAAAACAACATTATTCGACTTATCAGCCACAGAAATAACTAGATAAACAGCCCTAATGTTTCGGGATTCTTTGAAGCCAAGCAATCATTCCAAACTCTATCCGTGATAAGTTACCTTTTTATGTACCAAGTTTTAGTGATCCAATGTTATATATACGAGTAGATTTTGTCTTGAAAAATATACATTCTCTGTCATAAAAAAGAAAGCAGCTCTTGCTTTCCCAAAAAAAAAAAAAAATTAATCAGAAGAATAAAAGGAGCTTCCCTCTTCGGTGCTCACCACGAATGCAAAAGAGAAGAAGCTCATGGAGTGGCTAGGCAAACAGAGAACACAAATGGATGGAGTTGATTTCAGTGGATCCCACACTAGTTGTCCTAGGTCACTGCTGCCATCACCGTCCAGAATGCATTCTTTTTAGACTGCCAGGTCACCGATGGGGTTTCATAAGTGTTTCCGCATTAAATGCAGCCACATCAGCAAAATTTCACTTTTTGCATGAAACCCTAGGAGAGAGAGAAGGAAAGAGTTTCACCATGGTGAAACCTTTCTGATTTCACAGCGTCGGAAGCGTGTGAAACCCCTGAGACACAAATAGAGTTTCACCATGTCTGGTGCAATTAAACCATGCAATAAGAGCGAGGTTGTGGGACCCTTAAGCATATGAAACTGTGCATTGAGGGAGACGTCTATTTCATGCCAAAGTTTCACATCTTGGAAACCGGGAGGTGAAACTCTCCATTGAGACTGGCCTTAGCTAGCTAGACAACCTCGATACTCAACAATTGCTTTCTTTTGCGGCGACGACAGAGACAACCTATGTTACTGCACAAAGTTTACTAGACAACTTCAAAGTATCGCTTACTAGTAATTGGAGGTAGTACAAAAAAAAAAAAAAAAAAAAAAGAGAAAGAAATAATTGTTCTCCTTGATAAAGAATTAGTTGTTCTCATTGATATCCACAAGAGAATTTCTCACAACACCACAAATATAAGTCGTTTTAGTTTATTTTAAGTTAAACTTCTTGAACTTTAATATAACTAAGCCTATTAAAAATGCATGTGTGTCTACAACATTCTCTTAATGAAACACGTGCTGAACACGATTTCGAAAAAAAATGTATCCACAACATCAAGTTAGTTTTGGTAAACTTATTTTGTCATAAAATATATCTTGATAATGCATTGTATTTGGTATTTTAGATATTAATATGTTTTTTCTATGTTTAGATGTTAGTTGGACTATGAGAAAACCAAACAAAACTATGTTTTGGATCCAAATGGATCGAGTGGATAATGGACTAGCAACCGAATGGTAAATGTTGGATTAGCGTGAATTTGTCAGCGGCAGAGCTACAACCTATCATCAGAGCTACTCCCATATAGTTTCTAATGGCTCCACTATTTTAGACAAGACCCTTATGATCATCTGACCTGGCAGATTCTCCCTGGGTACAACGATAGAAAGTATGCAATTCTCACCATTTAAGGAGTCAAACAACTCGATTTAAAGTTTACATAAAATTATTATATAAAAATATTAAAATTAGGCCAAATAAATATAACTAAACTAATTATAAACTATATTTTTATAATAAATTTAGTTAGAGGCATAAATATTAATACTTTTTATTATAAATCCAATCAAGTCAAGCTAGTTTAACTCGCACAAATCTTACATATAATGGCATTTTTTTTATACTGTGGAAGTAGTCCTAGACATGAGCTAACAACATGACAAACGACAAGTTTGCGCTTTTCATAAAATGGACTAGGTCTACTCCGTGCATGATCTCGGCAAAAGGGTGTCCCTTGCTGGCAAGGTAGACACGATAGATGTTGACTTGGAAGTTGAAATACTACTCCCTCCGTTCCACAATACTTGCAATTCTTTTGACTCATATAAATTGTGTTTGACCTCTCGTCTTATTTAATTTTTTAATAAATATTACCACTTTTGTTATGAATTATTACATCACTAAAGATATTGTAATGACGTTTTGTTTGTTTTATAATTTACATAAAAAATTTGAATAAGGCACCAAAAACACGTTTATATGAAAAAAAATTTAAAGATAAAAAGGGGTAAAAGTATATATATATATATATAGTAGTAGTAGTATATTAAAAAAAGTACTTGTATACTATCCCATGCTTGTTTGACAAGAGAAGGCTCACGCACTTGTGCGTGCGCCCAAAAGCTGCCGACGTCATTACGAGTTTATTTACTGTGTGAATTGCGACGGAACCAAAAGATATTTCACGTTACGTGTGCTGCGATGAGAGACAAGCTCCCCAAGCAATGGTTGCATGCTAATAATTCCATTGATTGGACAAGACTGATGGGGAGCTGATGCATGCACGGCGAAAAATCAGGCTCAACCTAACTTAGACCGGCGCGTCAACTATCGACGATAGCATATTATTACACATTCCACGGCTAGGGGCCATACAGAATGTACGCTCGCTGCCTCACATACGTTGCATCTGTTCATGTGCTTCGATCGGCTGTAAGAACGTCATGTTAGAAATTTAGAGTACAAATTTTGTATCATTGATTGAAGATTTCCCTGTCTAAGAATTATTACTATGGGCCGGTTTGATGCACCCAACTTAAATTTATAGTCAACAATTCCAAAAAAAAAAAAAAAGCCAGATTAAAGTTTCTCAGCTAAATCTTATTTGTACTGTTTGGATGCTCCAGCTAATAGACTCAGTTAAACTTTAGTCAGCTTTAGCTACGACTGAGGTCTTTGGATGCTCAAAAAGCCAATAGACCCATCAAAATTTTGGTTGGCTTTAGCTAGGTTGAAATTGGTAAACCTAGCTAAAGTTTAGCTGGTGCATCCAAATAGGCCTATACGATAGATAATCTTTTTTCAAAGTTTAGTAATCACAAGTTTGTACCAGCTTCAGATGCCTAGTAGAGTAGTCAGAATTGGAGAGAAAGAGGATTATCTTGTGGTCGCGCTCACAGGGATCGCCCGAATCTGCGCGGCAGCTGCACACAAGTTGAGCAAATCAAGTCGGTTGTGTGTTTCCGCAGCTTAGCTCAGCTGAGCACGGATACATGGATGAGTCACTGACACACAACGGAACTAGGGAAGAGAGCGACAATGTCAACGCCTAGCTAAAAAGATGAAGTTGAGACTCTCCCCTGGCACATGTCGGCCTCTGAGCCAGCCAGCCAGTACCAGTACTAGTACCAACCAGGCAACCAGATAATCCCATCCATCCGGTACCACTTTTCCCGTGTTTGCTTAGCGACTAAACAAGGCCCGGAGCTTTATTTCCCCTGCATCGATCGATCGAGCTTTGAGTCCGCCACACACAAGAATTAATCAGACGGATGCGTTGAGTTCGCCACATGCGTCCAATCCCTTTTATTCCAAAAAAAAACAAGCTGCGACCCATCAAAGTCAACCGATTATGATAATAACGAGAAAAAAGAAACCCCATCATCATCAAGGTCAACACGACGAGCGGCTAGGCAGCAGGCTGGCATCCAAAAAGTGGCAGTGGCAGATGCATCTTCTATTCTTCTGGGCGGCCAAGCGAAGGATCGCAGCGATCTCTTGTCTGGCCGGCGAAAAGCGGAACCAAATCTCCCCGCCACATGACCGGCACGCTTCTCACCGTTTCCGCGTGATATATATATATTTTTTTATTTCGGCCGTTGCATGCCATGCCATTCCATGGTCCGTCCATGCTCCCGTCCAGCCTTCAGCCAGAGCTTCCAATCCTTTTATTTATTTAAAAAGAAAAAGAACTGGGAGCCCATATCCGTGCATGATCCATCCGACCACATGGCTTATTACTAGTAGTAGCGGGCGGGCGGGCCGCGGGTGGTCACGCAAAGAAGTCAGGTGCACGAAGCAAAGTGAGAGAGCGGGGAGGAAGGAAGCGAAGCGACGACCATCTCCACCCCCACCTCCACCCCGAACTCGACCCCCGTGTATAAAAGCCGGCGCCGGCCGGCGTACCCTACCCACCAACCGGGCCCCGCCTCCGAGTCCCGCTCCGGCCAGCCTCCACCGTACCCCGATCGATCCATGGCAAGCCACCACCTCCCGGACGCCGACGCCGCGGGGTTCAAGCTCTTCGGCAAGGTCATCCAGCCCCCTGACCGCGCCGCGGACGAGGGCGGCGGCCCTCCGCCGCATCCGCATCCGCCTCCGACGACGACGACGACGGTCCTTCCTCCTCCTCCTCCGCTGCTTCCGCTTGCGCCGCCTCCGTCGTCCCCGCCGCTCCCGCCACCACAGCCTGCTCTGCCCCTGCAGCAGCAGCAGCAGCAGGCGCCTGGCGGCGGCACCGGTGGCGAGCCGCTGCCGTGCCCGCGGTGCGGCAGCCGGGAGACCAAGTTCTGCTACTTCAACAACTACAACGTGCGGCAGCCGCGCCACCTGTGCCGCGCCTGCCGCCGCTACTGGACGGCCGGCGGCGCGCTCCGCCGCGTGGCCTCCGCGTCCCCGGGCCGACGCAGGCCGCGCCCGACGGCCGCCCGATCGGCCGCCGCTGCTGCAGCGTCGTCCGCCTCCGCAGCCGCCGAGGAGGTGGGCGGGGAGCGTTGACTCGGAGGTCGTAGGGGGGCGCGGGCGGCTGCCGGCGGGGTAGGGCTCTCCGGCTCCGCTTCGCCCGGGGTGCCTGCCTTCTCGCGTGACGCCGTGACGTGATGCCGCGCGGGCGGCGCCCTGGCTGGCCCCAAGCCTCAGTGACGGGCCGGCCGGCCGGCTTGCTTGTGGTGGGGACCCCACGCCCGCGCCCGCCCACCCCCTCGTCGCCCTCCCTTTTCACACCTACTAGTAGTTCTCTCCTCTCCTTTTGGTTTATTAGATTCTGTTTTTCATATACCATTTTAGGATTCTTTTGGTGGCCAAAAAGGATGCTGCCTGCCGGACCGCGAGAGAGTTCAGTTCAGCTCAGCTCAGTTTGGTAGGTAGGCAGTCAAAAAGCGAGTTACCATTGTTACTACCAGTAGTGCTGCATGCTACTGCTGTAAAATTCGGCATGGCAACGGTGGTGTTGGTGACTCAGGTCAGGTGGCAGATTCAGCCATGATGATGATTAATTAATTCAGCCTGTTCGTTGGATCGTTTGTGATTGTTGGTGTAAGATCGTGTCTGGCGCTGATTCAGGGGGATGGATGCTGAGAAAAAAATACCTTTTTAGGTGGCTGATAAACGCTGATAGACACGAGCCTAGAAGGAAATCAATCATTCTCCATCTGCGCTTTTCTTAATGGTTGGTTCACGTGTTGTTACCCTCCGCGGCGCAGTCAGTTATGACGAGTGGTATTGTGCAGGTGACATTCATTGAATTGGATCATGTATCATGTGAAACCTGTGACAACATTCAGCTTCCGTAGATCTGGAAACTGTTGAATGAATGGAATGGAAAGCGGTAGGGACTGTTGTAGCTGACATTTTAGATGGTGAGTTTGTGTGGAGTTTTTTCTTTTCTTTGTAACTCCTGGGAAATATTCTTTTGTTGTTCCAAACAAGCCTGGAGTTGTGGATAGTCTTGTTCCAAAGAAAAGCGAGACCTTTATCCCAAAGCCTTGATAATAGTGCTACTACAGCTCAGATGTCCGTACCTCCGTGGCTGATTTAGTGATAGCTTTACTTTGTCAATTGCCCTCGTCAACGTTTAGCAACGCCCTTACGTTTAGTACCACATCATCTCAGATTTCCAAAACAGTTATCAAAGTTGATGATATTTATTCAGTAAATTTATAGCTTATTTTATATAGATTTGGTCAACCTTAAATTTGTTTGACTCCTTGAAGAACTGTATTTTTTGGGGACGGTTTGTGGGGTACGGCGGGAGTATAAGTGATGAAATGAAACAAGACCCCCACCCAAACAAACACATCTCATAGTTTCATAAGCCTACGTGCTAAAATGTTGCATGGTGTTGTTATAAAATGAAACGCTCCCAATGAAGTTTCACTTAGATTCCAACGCGTGAGATTAAAACAAAATGCACTCTTGATGTAGTTTCATTCAATTTCCAATGCATTGAAAACGGTGTAACAGTGTGCACTAGGTTTCATCTAGATGGAAGTGATCTCTCATAATTGTTGTTTGGATCCCATAGTCTAAAGTTTAGCAACAAAATTTTAGCTCTTTATGGTCTAAATAGTGGTCCAAAGTGTTGTTTAAAGTTAGCCAACCTCATGAAAAAGCCTAAGCTAACTAGACCACATAAGTGTGCTAAAGTGGTCTAAACTTTAGTAGTCAACTAAACTTTAGACCAAAGAATCTAAACAGGGTCTTAGCTAGCTAATACTCCAGTATTAGCTATGAGCTATTGGTGAGCTAACTATTAGCTGCTATTAGGTGTAACTTCTGACCAACTTTCTTTAAATGAGTATACTTGCAGCCTGCATAATTTGCATTCAGTGCTAAATATGAATTCAACAATACAACTGTGTTGTCAATTAATCACTGTGGTAAAGGTTCGGAGCCGTAAATTTATACATTGATGGTCTGCGTGCAATATGGAATGGTTATGGTAACATCACCTTGCACCACCTTTCGTCAGAAACTCAGAATATGTGTGCAAAACATTATACTTAAGCACTCAAGATTTTCAAATGGCATCCTCAACGAGCATCTCATCTACTTGGTGATGGTACCAGATCAGATTCTTCTATACAGACCTATAAAATAAAGCATATGGATCAGGATTAACAGAAAAAGGTTGTACTTCTTTTTTCATTTCTCAAGGTGCAAGGGTTTAGATAAAAAAAAAGATCTGCTGCCTGCAACAACGCTCATTCAGGGACCCTATTTATACACCTTATTTTACAATTCTTCCATGGTCAGAGTCACATGCATTAGCTGGGAGTGCACTCATTGCAATTTAAAACTAGTGTCGACATCGAAAAAGTAGGGCATCTGAGATTCTGAATAGGTGTCTGCTCCTTCAAGTCTAGGGTCATAGTACACTTTCAAGGGCACCATGAGGTAAGGACACAATCACGAACATCCTTAATGGTCAGAAGCACATGCATTGGCTGCAAGCATACTGGTACACATTTTTTTAAAAAAAAAATAATAAATTGTTTGGCGTTTCCCCATACTAGGTGTGTGCCTTGGGTGGTGTTTGCCTTTTCGCGGCTAATGTATTGTCTGTCTGCGTTTAACTTCTTTTCTTTTTAATGAATAATAGATAAACATCCTGCTTGCTGTTTTCTTGAAAAAAAAAGCGTAAGATAGGAAAAAGTTAAACTATCGTTGACACATATAGCTTTCATGATTAAGAAGATTGGTACCTTACTATCTGGGTGACCACTGACCAGGGATCAGGTACCTTTGTTTATATACAACAGGACACTTTTTAACCTTCACGATTTCCAACTGCTGGTATAGAATCCTGAATTGCTTGAGCGAACGTAGCAATCTTATAGGTAAAAAACCCAACAAGCATTGGTATTAACTGCAGTTGCATGAAACCATAATCCGGAACTAATATCCTGAACCACGATAGAAAGAACATAGATTCTTGTAAGAAGATGCACTTCTTCCAAATATTCTGAATCAATTGTAAAAGTTCACAGAGAATTTCATCTGCTTACCCATTCCATCTGTTATACATCATCACAAGTACCACTGGAATAAGCAACCTTGGTTGTGCAGCAGCACTCCTGTAAGTACGCAATAACAAATTCAAGGGTTGTCTTCATCACAAACAAGTTCTACAAGCTGCCTAGCAGCTATTTTAGATCTGCACATCCTCATGTATAGTGATGTAGAAAACAAGAGAGTGGCCATTCTATGACAAGTAAATAATTATTTACTAAGGGGATTGACTTAAAATGGTATTCAGATGAGAACCAATTTTTTTTTTTCATGTTCTTTGGTTACACTCTACAAAATGATAGATTACCAAACTAAAATCATACTGTATGGTCTGCATGAAAATAAGATGCTAAAACCTTGTAGATCAACCAAAAACGGGTCTGGGACTCTGGACACAACACAAGTGTGGTGTGCTGAGTCACAACAAGAAGGTAAAATCTGGATTTGATCTCCACAATCTACATTGAAATTCAACCACAACACTACAAAAGATCGCATGAAAAAATATCTTTATTCTGTATGCTTAGTTTACTGTTAAAGGTTGCCAAACGTTATTTTTATTCAAAGGAGCTGAACATGAGTAACTCTCAACTTTGAAAATAGAACTCATAGTCCTGAATAATGAGCTCAGAAACTAAATTTAGCACAAACTGACTGCTAAACTTAAAGTCTAAGTACATTTTATTTGAGAGCCTATCTGCAAATACGATTTGTGAAATGAGTAAATGTGTAACTGAAGGGAGCATACTTGACAGTTTCTCCAGTTCCACCTGCTAGGGAATCTACACTGGTTCCAAGCATGCGGAGATACACCAATGATCCAATCAACCCTGCACCAAAGCTGAACAGTAAATGCTGTCAGTTGAAGTAAATCGGTCCTAGAAGTGGTAGCCAAAAAAGACATTTTCTAACTTTATCTCTACATAAACATCCAAAACTAAAAGTTATATATATGTCACATTTGAAGGTAGCAAGAAAATAAATAAACTCATACCTGGCAGCAACTTCAGGAGAGTATGAAATATAAGCAGAGATTACACCAACCCCACCGATGCCTAAAGTGAGCCACTGTAATCTTTGTTTCAGCTGCAAATATGGAAGTTATCAAAGACCAATTGATAATCTATGCATACTTCATATTCAAGAGCACATAATACTGGGACACATAAAATGTGAAGCATGCTATTCTCTAAAGAGGTTACACGCGGAAGAAAATGTCTACCTTTAAGTAGTCTTCTCTGGCAGCAGCTGCCAATACCTTAGGGTCCCCTTGCTTCACTCTTGACTTTGACTCCCTTAGTATAACATCCTAAAATGGGACCAAAAGAACGAGACAGAGTTTATAAAAATACTTGAAAGAACAAAGTAGAAACAGTCATATGTAGGAATGCGTTCGGTCAAAAAATATGTAGGAATGCTCGATATAAAAAATGTGGACATAAGTTGTAAGATTGCTACATCAGGCAGGATCTAGAGCAACTAACAAGTCAGTTAACGGACTGCAGGTCTGTAGTTACTTACAGTTCCACCAGTGGCTGCCTTGGCTGCTCTGTCCCACTTTGCCTGCTCCTTGCGAGTTGGGACTAGCCTCCATCTAGGAGTGCTGGCTCCATTCACAGCCTACATCCACATTCGAATAACACAATTTGTGTGACCACTCACCATCTCCAGTAGGCAAAGGAGGGCCATAATTAATAAAGAAAGGGGAATTGAAGTTTGAACAAAGGGAAATCTCACCTCAGCACCAATTGCCCGTCCTCTCCAGGCAGCCTCAACCTGGGTTTGCAGGATTGGCCTGGTCGGCGCTAGAAGCTCCTGGCTCAGATCAACCTCCACACTGTAATCCATTCTAAGATCAATCAACTTTGCAAAGTAATCGTCGGAACTACAATTGGTGAGCAGAGAGTTTGTTTGATAATCAGGTGGGGTGAGATAGTGACCTGTCAAGCCTCATTGCGCGGTTGATGCTCAGAAACCCGGACTCCTCCTCATCCACCTGCTCACACGAATTTTTACTCAGAACCTAACTAGACTCTAAAGCCCGATGAAAGGTCTGAGACGACTCCGACGAAGCAGGTGAGTTCGTTTCGTTGGCTAAATCGAACAGGTCCGTCCGTGAGGGAGGTCGTGTGACACATACCGGAGCAAGGCGGGTGATGGTGGGTTCCGCATCGGCGCCGCCGTTGGCGATGACGCGCTGCATGTGGGGGAGGAAGTCCTTGTTCCAGATGAAGTCGTCTGTGTTCCCCACGGGGTCGCGGTCCTCCTTCCCCACCAGTACTTGCGCGGCTTGATGGTGGCCGGCCCGCCGCCGTACTCGCCCGGCGCCATCCCGTTCGACCACTTCTGCGGCTTCTTCTTCGGCAGGATCACCTTCACCGGCCTCCGCCCCGCTGCGGCCTCCGTCGTCGCAGCAGGCGCAGGCACCGCCCCGCCCGAGGCCGCCGAGGCGCACAGCGGCCGCACTGCCGCGGCCCGGGTGGAGGAGGCGACGGCGAGCAGCGACATGGCTCTCAGAGTCTCAGGAAATATCTCGGCTCGCCAGCCGGGGAAAGGAGCGGAGAGGAGAGGAGAGGGGGAGGGAGGGAGAGGACCAGTGGCAGCCGAGAGAGTGATCCGGAACTGGAACGGTTGAACGGGCGTCGGGAGATTTTGGCGTGGCGGGGTGTGCTGTGGGTCGTGTACTGGTGGTGTGCGTGACGTCGAGTCTCCAACTCTCAACTCAAATCTTGTTTTTTTTTTTTTTTTTTGGTATGTTGGATTTTTAAGCCTGTTTATATTATCTAGATCAGTTCCTACTTGGTAAACAACAAGAAAATAAGGTGATTATATACACGCTAAAGTTTAGTTCCGTGTTGTTTGCATATTGCCCACTTGTTAAACTGGAACCACCCGTTTAGGAGTGCAATGATCCAAAGTTAAAATAGGCCCTTGGCTCTTAACTTGCTGGGTGAATGAAGAAATGTTTTAACTTTTGGTTATGTGTTCATTCATTTGGTTATCTAATCTAACGGTTCAGTTTAGTGTGGCTCTGTCCGTGCGGACTTTATTTTTCCATTTGAGTTAATGTGGAGTTGTCTGAGGTTTAAGTTGTGTTAAATTTGGATAGAAAAATTTTGAAGCGCTTAAACCTTAACTGTAAATGGAACATACAAACTCTTATCAGTTTACGGTATCATCAAATTTACAATTTTGCATAACGCAAGTCTAGATTCCAACAGAATAAAGAGATTTTCGAGCAATTGAATTGAATCGGCCAGCTAGATTTTTTTTTTTTAACAAAAATCGGCCAGCTATTTTTTTTTTTTTTTTTTTTTTGAGAAAAAAATCGGCCAGCCAGATAAGGTGCCATGATCATCGAGAATCCCTTTGAGGGCTGCAGGAGCAGCTGCTGGACCTAAATGGGCCTCGAATTTGCATGCTGGCAGCCTTCCGCTCAATTGATACAGTACAGTTCTCCTTTGCTAAAAAAAAAATGTTCTCCTAAACCCAAATGCAAAAATTTTAAAAAATATCAGAGGCTATTATCAGTGTTCTCAAATGGACTTAATATTTAAGCCCGCTAATGGAGGTGAAAGAAAGCTATGAGATCAATTTAGTACCATATTCCTTGTTGATATAGGGGTGGAGGTTCTTCTTCGTATACATATACTAAGCACTCTTATGAGAGGCGCATATACTGTACTCCTCTCCGTCCCAAAATAAACGACGTTTTTAGGTTTTTCGTCTTATGAAGTTTGACTCGATTTATAAAAAATACGTAGATGATTTAAATCTCCAAATAAATTTGTTAAAAGACTAGATCAAAAGATCTTTCCAATGATACTAATTATGTAATATAAATATTAATCCTATTTTAATCTATAATTGCCGGTAGATGTTTCTCGGGAAGCGAAAAAAAGTCATTTATTTTTGGGACGGAGGGAGTATATATATATATAGCTCTTGGCTTGAGAATCCCTAAAATAGAAAAAAATATTTTTTATTTTTATTTACAATTTACAATATTTACCATATGCTATTATTTTCACGATACCTATCCATCAAGATTTGGACACACCGGTAATCACGAGAACATACCGGTAATCTGGAGAGCAGGCCCGACCTTCCCTTCGCGCGACTGCTCAGTTTCGTTCAGTATAATATGGTATGTTTTTTTTTATTTCTGTTGTTTAGCATGCGAACCGTGTCCTGAATAGAAATCCTACCCTGACGCAACCACTACCGAGAAGCACTAGGAGGCTTGATGAAGCACGAACTCCATCAAGAGTTAGACGGGAAGTAGAAAGACTAAGAAAATAAATTTAGTAGAGGGAAAAAAATCAGCTTATTCTGAGTTGGAACTCCGAGCTTGCGACCAAGTCCAATTCAGCCCTTCATACCCACCGCCCAAAACTGACGTACTTCTAGTTACTTATGCATGTCAGTCTATAATAAGGTATACAGGAATAGCAGAACAGGAGGTTTTCCGTGCTTCCTCCCACACCAGAAAAACACAGCATTTAGATGCTCCCCCTTCAGATAACCACGGAGCATAAGAGAGCAAAGTCAACAACAACACAGTGTACACATCACGGCTGTACCAATGCCTCCTATTAGTCAGCTATAATCTATCTTCGATGCTACTCCAGAAGTATAAGAGATGCGACTCCAAAAGATAAGAGATGCCCATGGCGGCACGACCTACTGGGAGAATACATTTGACTTGCAAACTGGACACTTTATGCTTATCCCAAGCCACCTGTCAATGCACTACAGAAGAGTTGAATCCAATGAACACAATAAACTGGGATGTTGGAACAGAAAAAAAAAAAAAAGAGTTCTGAATCATTCAACTGTTGGGTGTGTACCTGTTTGTGAAACTTGTGGAAGCATGGCAAATGCCGGATGGAATCACCAGCAGCAGGGCAATCCAAGCATATATTACAGGGTTCGTCCCGCCAATTTTCACCCTTGACAAATGAAAGGATTGGAGTCAAATTATAGTTATACTCGTATGAGAAGGGGATGCACGATCCATCTTTAGTTATGCCGAATTCATACCTCAACTACTGATAGTGGCAGGCTGTTTATTTGAACATCAGAAGCACCTCTGGGCGGGATGTCAACGTCACGTGCTATTTGGTCCTCATAATCATCACTTTAAGTGATAAAAAGTTGATTAGTCATAATGGATTTAACCAAGAAGTATGTACGAGCACAGAAAGAATACATCAACAGGATCCCATTCAAAATAGGGCCCCATTTGAGGCACCTACTATCTGCTACAGAGCACACAGATGTTTGGAGCATTCACACTTCGGTATACGAAACTATGCAGAATGTATTACACGGTAAGCACACAATCAACCAAAAATGATATCAGGTATGAATTTATCAAAATAAGAGAACAAATAGTTGCGGAAATATCCATATAAACAAACATTGTGTTGGGGGAAAAAATTGTGTTGGGGAAAAAATGCTAGAGAACAGTAAATGCTTACTCATCAGAATCTGGAAAAATTGTGTCCTCACAGTTGCTAAATGCTTCAGAAAGCGAGTCCAGTACAGCCATTCTCTACATGTTACCAAACAAAAGAACTCAGCATGATTATTGTGCTGTAGATATTCAAATGTTTGAGAAATATCCTCTTCATATCCAGTTAGGGATCCAGAATAAGTTTTCTCCCAAAACTTTATCTGTTACTATCAACATTAGGGAAGATGTGTGAATATTTTAGTATATGCAAGTTACTTCTACATACATTTTAATATCATACTTGATAAGAATGCTCTAGCCAAAGGCCCCCAAAATCCCAACAAAGCATGATCCTCTCTAGCATACAGATTAAGTTCTAACCATTTCTAGATCCATGTCTTCTCCGAAGCATCCCTTGGTTAACTGATTGATAAGCATCTGACAATGAGCAAATCAAGCAAATATCAGTGCACATGACAGAAGTGAGGAAATAAATTAAGTTTTTTTTCTCACATCGCGTTGCTCCACTTGAGGCCGGTTGGCATTTCTTTGCAAACTTCTTCTGCTTGGCATTGGAATTGGAATACGATTGGATGGCCAAGAAGCAAAACTTTGAACGGGTGAGTGACGTCCATAAGAATATAGGTGTGCCATTGATCTGTCCCTCTGGCTCTGAGGAGAACAAAATTACGTTTAGAAAAGAAAGGATGCTATGGAAATTCAGAAAACAGTATGGAAAACAGGATGCATATTCATATAAATGAGAGTGGGATTTTTTATATAACCGAATGGCAATGGGCAATAAATATGAAATGTCAGAGCCAATACAGGACAAAACTAAAAAGTAAGCCAATACTTACTTTTTTTGGTGGGCAGGAAGAGATATTTTTAAGTTATATATAATGTTTTTGTTAATGCATGTAGATTTGTCTTAGTTTTGAGACTTTTGTTTTCTAATTAATGAATCCACCAAGTGTTGGATTTCAGATGGTTACAGGCAGATACGATACTATGCCATCATCTTCAGTTTCAGCACATAGCTCTTGGCCAACTTGACAATGTTCTATAACTTTCAGACCAACATAAACATATCTACCCTCAGACCATATGACAACTTACAGAACTAGACTGGCCTTCTCTTGCAGCAAATCTGGCATGCTCAGCATCTTGCTCATGTAATGTCCAGGCTATTGTTGAATCAACCTACACGATGTCAGCAATGAAAAAGTGTTATTGCCTATTGGTAATCAAATCAGAAGCATACACACAAAAGGCAAAATCAACTAAGAAACAAAAATCAGTGGGAAAAGGCACCAAAAGGAAACAGAAATATTAAGACTTGAGTACCGCTTCGGAATGCTGAGAGCCTGGTTGTTCCTGATTGAGCTGCTCTTGAAGTCTGCGGGCAAACGCCTCATCATTCTCAATCTGCCTGGCTCTCAACTGATATTCATCAGGCAGGGGGAAGTGCAGCCCTTTGATCCTCGACAGCCATGATGAGCTATCTTCCATCAGAAAGTCATCACAGCTATTAGTTCCACTAGCAGCCACAGACTTTTGAGAGAAGGTTTCATCCTCATTGTCTTTCATGTCAGCATCCCAGGAGCACCGCAGTGAGTTGACAGGATCAGCAGGCCTTGCACCAAGAATACCCTTCCACCTGTCACTAGATGCTGCAGAATCACCGTGAAGCTGATCACCCCAAGTACCCCAACATCCAGCTCCATTATTCCCACTGTCCCCAGCCTTGTACTTGTTCACCAGTGCGGTCCAAGGATCACTCCCAGTCCCAGCTCCCAGGACGCGGCCAGCAGCACCGAGCAATTCTCCACTGTGCTTCCCCTCAACGACCTTCTCCTTCCCTTTCTTCAGCGCGTCATTGGGTACTGGCCACGCCGCGCCTGGTTGCTCGATGTCCATGGCGCTGGAACCAGTGTCGCCACCCCCGCGATTCTGGTCTCCAACCAGCTGCCGAGAGGGGAGCCTGTGATCGGGCGAGCGCGCCGACACCTCGCCCTCGGAATCGGAAGACAAATCCAACACCGGCACCTCCATCCCCTGCAAATCAAAAAAAAAAAAAAAACGGAAAATGCAATGAATCGGTGGTGCCTCCGAGCTCAACGCTAAAAAAAGAAATAAACTCCACCAAGCACGCAAAAAAGGGAGAGCGGAAAAACTCGAAAAAGGAGTGGACGAATCCATCTCGGAAATAAACGGAAATGGTAGCCGAGATGAACTCTTTACCAGCGAGGTAAAATACAGAAGCCGAGTCCTCATAGATCCACGGCGCCGGTACTTGTCGAGGAGGGAAGGGGGGAGGAGGGCAACGAACGAACAACGGGAGAACAATTCGAGGCGAGGTTGTCGGGTGGGCGGGGCCTCGGCGCTGCGCTCTGCACTTGGAAGGCTTGGCTGATGATCGAGGCCGAGGAGCTGGGGACGGGGCTGCGAGGACCCGGCCGTCGGCGAGGCGGTCGAGAACGACGAGGGCAAAGAGGGCGAGGGCGGAGGGCGAGGGGAATTGAGAAGCGGAAGGCGGAGGGTACTCCGGGCCCACCAAGGAAGTTGAGGAGCACGACGGAACGAGGCCGTGAGCGGTGATTTTTTTTTTTTTTATTTTGAAATTTGGGCGGTGACTTCTGGGAATGGAGCGGTGTCTGGAGCGGGGTGGTCTGAAATTATTGGTTGGACCACAGAAACCACCTGGCCTGCTCGACGTAAAAAAAAAAACAGCGAGCACCGATCCAGCCTCGCCCCGCCGCCATGAGCTAGGGTTTCGCCAGAGCTACGTGGCTACGGCCTCGCCACGAAGCTCGAACAAAACAATAGCTCACTCATGGCACCACCTCGTTCCCCTCTCTCCTGTGCTGTCGTCGTCGCTGCCATGTCATGGTCATCGTTGTCGCCATAGCCGGAACTCCCCAAGCCTGATCCGCGGCGCCGCGACCCGGCTCCTTGAAATAGTCGGTCGGCTATCCCCATTGGTAGGCCTCCTCCCTTCTATCTTGCTTGGGAGACGGGGAGATGTTAGGGGAATGTTAGAACCCTAGCTCGGAGATCTAGGGAGAGAGAGGGAGGAGAGAGAGAGCGAGAAAGAGGCCTACACGGGCGCAAATTCGTCGTCGCCACGGGATCCACCGAACCGCCATGGTCGGCGCCGGAGCGGAGAAGCGGCGCTGGCGGAGGCATGGAGAGGACGCCATTGGAGGAGATCGTGCCGCCAAAAAGAGAGAGGGGGGGGGGGGCGGCTTTGCCTTTGAGTGCGAACACGGGTGGCTAAGTGCGCGAGGTGGAAGGCGTCGCGGGCGCCAAAGGAACTCGTGCGAGGGCGTAGCTAAGCATTTTCGGGTTTTTTCCTATGCTCATTTGTACCTAATCTAGGGCCATAGCATGTTGGTTCATCATCCGCTCTACACCTGTTATTTAGAAGAAATGAAGGCTACCACGAGAACTACCATGTCAACAGCCCCTAGATACATGACATGCTGTAAATCCATCTAAATGCATAAAAATGAAAGATTGATTTTAAGTTCAGACCAACCATGTAAGTCTCTAAATGAACATCATTTTAGTCATCAAACTATGCTGGTAGACAGGGCCTCATCACATTCATTTGGGGTGTGTCGAGTAAAACCACCTAGAGGCTCCACCTCAACATCTTCATAGTCGACTATGACAAGTGAAAACACACAACAACTAAGCGGATACCAATCTCAACTACTATGGTACAATAAATAGCATAAATAGATCATCACCAACACAATAAAGCATGAAGATATTGTCTCCATTGGAACATACTCCATTTTTTATTAGATGTCATATTTGGTTTTTAGAAAAAGTGATAATTAGTTGTCGTGATTACGGTGTAATCTGTTTAATTAGTTTCATATGTCCCTGCATAATGGAGGTTGGGTCCAAGGTTGGGCAAAAGGAGACTGAAAACACCACCCACCAACCGAGCCCATGTAAGAAAGGAAAGCCCTAGGTGTCGGGCTCACAAGTGCTTTAAGTAACATGTGGCCTAGGCTCAAGTGACGCCTAGGCAAACAAACACGTTGGGTTGTAACACATGCCCAAAAGTACTGCAGCAAGCAGAGGTTTTTAACACTCTCACCACTCGGCTTTTATCAATTTGTCACCCCATAGTGTTAAACTATCCCAAGACTTGATCGCACTAGAACAAAAGATTTGGTAAATCAAATTTGTTTCTTCACGAGGAGAAAGTAATGGTATATGAGGTCCATATATGTTAAGCAAAAGATTTAGTAAATCAGATCTACTTCTTCAAGAAAAAGTGGTGACTACAAATAAAGAAATATGCATGTAGATAGCTTAGCGACGGGCTTGAGCCTCCATGATGGATTCACCCCGCTCATGATAGACAATATTTCGATGGCGACAAACGCTAACGAGGAGCATTGACTATAGAATGAGAATGTGTGTAAAAATGAGCGAGAAGAGTGCAATATATATTACATAAAATCAAATGATATACTAGTTTAAGAATTGTTGAAGCATCTTGCTAGTTTTTTTAAGACACTTGGATTAGAGAGTCTTTGGAGGAAATACGAAAGGTTGCCCACTAGTTTCTCCTAAAACATATTCCTATTACTAACCGTTGTACAAACAATAACTTCCTTAAAGGTTGTGTCCCTTGGATTACCCTGTTGATCGCCTTGACATAAGGTTCAGGTGAAAGCCTTGTCAAGCTCCTGCAGAGTCACCTCTTATTGCTTGGATGACAATGATTACATTTGTTGGGCGCCATTCACCTCCTGGACTCATGGAGGCATCGCCGAAGAATTCTTGTGTCTCGGTGTTGCCCTTTGTGCACTTTTTTGATGTTTTGTGGTAAGTTTTGTCATAACATACAAAATGTAAAACTATATCACGATCTATTTTGGGCCAATATATGAATATTCGGGTGGGGAACGTCCCCCTCCCCGATGAGATTAAAAAAACTTCCTTATAAAATCGATTGTTACTTCTCTTTGGGTCTATTTGTATCCTATAGATTGAATCTAATTAAAAAAAAAAAACTCTACCAAACTTAGGAGGAACTAGGTGGTATTTCATTAAGAAGAAAATGAGGCGTAAACTGTCCCCGATGGGGATCGAACTTCGAGGAGCGGTTGGTTCCAATACACGGGAACCAACCAACTGGGGCTATCACCAAGTCCACTTGAATCTAATTCAAGTAATAAGATTTCGTCAATTGCTTTTAAGGGAAAAATTGAATAACTCCCAAAAAATGAATGCAATCTAGCATTTTGTTTGGGTGCACTTGAAATTTATTTTCAAGAGGTAGGCCCCCAACCATCTCCTCCCCCCTCGTGGCGACCAACTCCTCCTGCTCATGCCTTACAACATCTCTAACAACACACCCTAATAAACCCCCTACTCAGATTTAGGTAGTGGTGTCAAAAAAAAAACTCAACTCTAGTAGACCCCCTACTACAACCCCTAAGTTTGATGGCCCCTACTTTTCCCCCAACTCCCCTATTCATGTTGGCCCCCTACTCATCCTCTTACTTTTTTTTTTTTCTTCTTCTTCTCCCACGACCTCACCTTCACGGATCTCGCCCAAACGCCGCCCGACGCGGCAGTTCCTCGTCCCCGGCGCGACTATCTCGGCTTTCCTGGCCACCCTCGGCGCCTTCCCCAGGGAGGTCGGTCCTCTCTAGCGCCTTCCCGAGCGAGGTCACGCCTCCCCAGCGGCCTTCCCTGGCGAGTACTAGTGCGGCGGCGACACGCCCTCCTCTGCGACCCTTCCAGATGTGGTGGAGGCGGCAGCTAGCAGGCGGCGTCTGAGGGCGGTGCCTCGTGCTGGTTGTTCTCCCTCCGACGAATTAGCGCGTCTAGCCCTACCCTCGGCCCTCGCGCGGCCCCCGTCGAGGCCAACCCTCGCCAGGGGCACCTTCCCCGTCCGCCTCGGTGTGGTCGCTTGCCCCCCACCGGAGCCCACCCTCGTTTGGAGTGCCCCTCCTGCGCGGCGTCGCCATTCTACGCATCTTAGGGCGTCTACGTTGAGAAAAAGATCTGAGGATGACCAAAGGGTCCCACACGTCATTGACTATTAAGCAGAGACAAGTGGGGGGAGTGTTTTTAGGGGTATTGTTGGAGCAAATAGTAAAATTTGGATAGTCCGAGAATAGGGGGCTACCTAAATAGACAAGTAGGGGGTGTGTTTTATCGGGTATTATTAGAGAAGCTCTTAGGCCATTTGGCGCGGCCACGACCATGACGTCGTTCCTGTCGAGCTGCTCTCATCATCTCCACCTGACGCCATTGCTTCGTTCCTACCCAAAGACCTATGTAGAGTGGCAAGTTAGAAGAGGGTGACAGTGCTCGCAAACGTCGGGAGAAATGAGGGGGTGCTCTTAAATCATTTTCTCAGTTGTAAGCCGTGAATCTAATGTAGGTTTCAGATTACGATCGTGGAATTGCTCAAAGTATTGCTTTCCAATTCCCTGGTCCATCGGAACAAGTCGCCTAAGGAAGCAATTTCAATTCAAGTCAATTATTCAAAGGATCCAAATAAGCCCTTTTGCAACAAGCATACATATATTTTGACAGACAGACAATTCTTGTTTGCAATGTTAAAACGGAGGAGCACTTTTCTAGCAAGTTTCAGTAAAATGGATCTGTAGTGAAAATAGGGGAACAAAGCAAGCAGGATTTTGGAGCAAGTTATGTACAGCATTGCACACTTGCACTATCTTTTTGTCCTAAAATAAGTTTCTATCTCATATTTTGGGAAATAGTCTTAACTTCAATCAAAGATATATAAATTATTAATACCTATGATTCCAAATTTTTCCTTATCGCAAAAAAAAAAAAAAATGTATTATTAGATAGATTAGTCATGTCATATATATATTTTTATAGAAAATCTATCTGAAGGTGTAAGTGTTGATATTGTTTTTATATATATTTAGTTAAAGTAGAGATTAACTCTAGAGATGCAGATTTCTTTTATGGCGCAGAGTACACCTTTTTGTACTTTTTAGCAAGAAGACAGCTGTACAAAGACATGCAGTGCTTTGCAGAATTGCAGTTGTGTTTTCGTGCATTGGCATGCTCATTTCTTTTTTCTAAAAAGGCATAAAGCGACGGGGAAAACAGAATTGAATGATTTTACTGTCGAGCCCCATTCGTGAAATCCTCGGCAATTGTTTGTCTGTTTCGTTGAGTTGAGACCGCGCAGCTGGCACCCTAGACTAGAGGCCTGCATGCGGGTGCGCCATTCACCCGGACGGCCGGACGCACATGACCACTGACAAGACATTACTCCTACTCCTAGACACAAGTTTTAGTTTTCAATTACTGTACCCTAAACCTTTATAGCGGAGATAATTATCATTTAAATTACTCATTCAATTCTAAATTATAAATATCTTTATTTTTTCCCTATATCCAGTTTAATATGTATTTAGATATAATATAATGTATCTAGATATATAACAAAATAGACGAACAAAATAAGTTAAATTGATTTGTAATTTGGAAAGAAGAGAGAGTACATATTACTCTATGAAATACGCTTTTTAACATGCAACGGTTTATGTTTAAAAAGAACATGCAATGGTTTATGGTTCTCCATTTCACCCAAAAAAATTCTGGATTTTGGTCCATCATTATGCAGAATGAAACTAAACACCACCAACTTTTTGACAACAAAAAGTTGGTCATTCTCCATTTTGGATTTTGGCCTAGCCAAAAAATCCCAAAAGCGCCTAGGAGCCTGTGTCGCCCTCAGCCTCCCTATAAAAAATTTGGCATTATGGATAGAACTAAACACCCATTTTGCATTCCATTGTTTCAAAGTAATTGACATTTTACTTTTTTTTTTTTTTTGAAGCTGACATTATGCATTTTGCATTTCAGGGGAACTAAACAGGCCCAGATGCTAAAAGTATATTTATTTTGGGGTGTTTATTAAACCAAATTACAAATATCTATAATATCGAACATGTAGCATTAGATTAAATATGAAATATATTTTTTTCTAGTAAACCCTTTTAGAGATATAACTATTAACACTATTTCATATAAACTCGATCGGACTTAAATCTAGAATATATATCATATAGTTTTTTTTTATAGTAAACCTATTTAGAGACATAACTATTAATATAATTTCTTATAAACTCGATCAAACTTAAATCTAGAATTGTACTTTTATACAGGAGTAAATAAGAAATGCATCCATCGGTCATAGCATTTGAAATTTATTTGCAGAGTTAAATGCAAGTTGCAAAACAAATTAACAAAGGCCTTTGGGCATTGTTTACATGTCTGTGTTTCAGCAACGCGAAAACTATGAAGGTTGAGGGCTTGGTTCTTCATCTTTCGTTGGCACATGGGGATTGATCGGGCGGACTGGCGAGAAAAGAGGCATCCCGCATCAGCAACTTCCACTTCAGTTTCCCACTACCAGTTTCACTATTTCTGAAGGCCGTCTATGTACCGAAGTGCGACTATCAGTCTACCACCGAGCCCAGATCGATCTTTCATCTGAGAGCGACATCATCCCGTTAGCTCCTAACAGTCTGGAATAGTGGTAGAATTTTCTAAAGTTACAAATCTATTTGTTAAAGTGTACAAACAATAAATCTGATAATGAAGCCCACAAGGAACACAAGTGTTAGATTTTTTCCGAAGATACAAATCTGATTGTGTAAGTGTACAAACAATAAATCTGAAGATGAGGCCCAAAACTAATGATGATCAGAAATACACAAAGCATGCTGCAACAAAGTAAAAATATCAACTGTAGTCTTTAATAACGCTTGCAAGATCTTTTTTTCTCGATCAATGTAGGAGAGCTGCATATCTCTATTAATTAAAGAAGATTGCTTGAAAGATCAATGCCAGCAAGAGCAGAAGAGAATGCAACACTCGGGTAAATCCACAGATGACATATTAAGAAAATTGGACAAAAATTGTTAACTAAAAAAATAAGATCAGCATCAGTTGACGCCAACCATCAGTCAGCACGCCAAGAACATTTAAAGAGTATTTGAAATTGAACCGGATCTAAACCCATCGGTGCTATGGTTTGGCGAAAAGTGTGCGTGGTATAGAAAACTGCCAATTTCGCAAATCAGAGGGTGTAGGAGTCACTTTTGGCTACAAGGAGGGGTATCCTAGGTTGCTCCATTCAAAAATGAGCTGTGCCCCTCTCTTAATTGGCGAAGCTTAATGCCAAAATTATTGGTACATATATATGAACTTTTTTCCTCTTAATAATTGAAAGAAAGCTTCAGCCATTGCCATTCAAAAAAAAAAAAAAAAGATCAGGACTGATAGCAGCCAATCAATCAATGAAAAAAAGCAAACAAGCACCGAACTTAGCAATAGGAGTAAAATCTCAAATGTTACTTCTAGATATTTGCATGGGGCATGGGCCCAATGGTAAGCTGAACACAATTTAGTTTAGGTCGAGGGTGGCTAATGAGCATTGCATTTCACAGATGCTCTGCTCTTGGTCTCCCCAGCACAACTGGATACCAAAAGAATTCAAATGCAAAGATAACCAGGTACATACAGTTATGTGTTCTAATGAAGCAACCAGAATTATCAAGCAGAAGAGCTTGCAACTCCCATAATGTGAGCACAACAAGATCCAGATACATGTTGCGCCGTCAAATTCTACCGTGGCAAACAAACAAATACAGTACAGTGCAATTAACAGGCACATAAAAATGCAGTATCACATCCCAAGTAAACTGGCATAAGCAGAGGATATTATAACATACATTACAATGAACCAATGAAAAGCATATTCTGATTATCAGCATTTGTGCACATCAATTTCATATATAAGGATGGCCATGAGCTATTTTTTTTCAGAACCTTAGATTTATGAGAATCTCAAATTGAGATTTCTCAGCCACAAGCATAAACACATTGGGTACATTGGAAGCATAACATCTACAATGGAAAACTATTGAACAATTTTATTTCATCACCAGTTCAAACAACTGAGATGAGAAGTTAATTGGAACAGATCTTCAAATGCCTCCCAGCAGGGCAGACCCCCCCCCACCCCAAAAAAAAAAAAAGAAAAAACTGAACCCTAGAACAGAATCCACAAATTCCTAAAACACAAAGGCTCCAAATAAAACCCAATACAAAGGATCATCATCATTCACTAATGAACATGTCTTTAAGCAGTGATGGAGCCAGTAGGGGGCAGGCAAGGGACATGGCCCCTCACATCACCCAATTTTTCTACTAAAGCCCATGATGTTGAGAAAAACGTTAACATGTTATTATTTTATATATATCCTTGATGAATTAACTTATGCCTCCCTAATCTTCTAATCTTAGTTCCAGTCAGTCTTTAAAGATCCTACCAGAAAATTTTCAGCAAGTGCATCTCAAAAGAAAAGCTAGAAACCAAAAATCTAACAAACCAGTCATGTACACAGTACACCAAACACATAGTTAACGTAGGAGATGCTACATACACTATCCCAAAAAAGAAAAGAGATATTTGAGTTCCCATCCCCAGCTACTAGAAATGTAAATAAATAATCCTATATCATCTGGACAACCAAGCATGTCAAATGAGAAAATGGGAACACAGAATTCTATGTAGCATTACATCAAATGGGCACATACACTAAAAAACTATTAGTTCCCTTCCCCAACTAGAAAGGCTGGTGACAATGAAATGACATAACACATTCATAAATTATGATGGTATCATAAATGAAGCATAGGTTTCTCATCATGCAAAGTTGCAAACCAATCATGTATAAACAGAAATTGCCAAAAAAAAGAATGTGAGTGACACAAAACAATGGTAGGCTGAGATTGAATCTGTAATACATTGACAGTTACATGTCATAAACCAGTAAATTCCATCTCATCTTCTAAGAAAAACTTGATAATGCATTGCAAGGTACATTTGAATTTTAAAGACCTGCAATACCTCCGTGGTTTGTATGAAACAACGACAGTGTCTCAGCAAGCACATAAATCCACTAACAAGTCTATGACAGCAACCAACTGACTGTATCCTAATTTAAGGCCGAAATATTCCTTTACCTAACTCTTGCTTGAATTCAGAGGTAAGCAGGGCTGCTGAGGAATGGCAGTGCAGCGAGAGACATGAGCATCTCCGAGGAAGCATCGCCCTTCCTGGCGTGCTTTGCCCCCTCGCAAGCTGCAGCTGCATGTCCACAAAAGCCTGCATCCGCTTCAGCTCCAGATCCTTGAGGAACTTGATTCGCTGCCTCTCCATCTCCTCCGCGTGCCGCTGCTTAGCCGCTTCCATGCGCTCGTACATATCAGCGAAAGTCTCAATTGCCCTCGCTAGCTCCCTGAATCCACCGCTCCCACTGCTCATCTTCCTCTTGCTGCCAACAGCAGGAGGAGCGGGAGCCGGAGCAGCACCACCGGAGCCAGAAGATACAGAACGCGACGGCGACTGCTGTGAGGCTTCGTCATCGTCATAGTCGTTGTTGTTGTTGTAGCCATCTTCCGAGTCGGACTCCGCGGCAGCGGCGGCGGCGGCGGCCGCGGCCGCCTTATGGATGAGGTTCGCGGAGGGGAGGTCGGAGCCGCGGCGGTAATTGTGCAGCGGGAGCGCCATGGGGAGCGGCGGCGGCGACTGCGGCGACGGGGAGCGCGGCGGCGTCTGGCGCCTGCGGAAGACGGGCAGCGCGGCTTGCGGCGGGGACGGCTTCTTGCTGCCGGAGAGCGTGGGCCCGACGAGGAGGTCGAGCTGGCCGTAGAAGGACCAGGGCGACGGCCCGCCGCGCGCGCGCTCGGCCTTGTACTTCTTCTTGAGCGTGTCGACGCGGTTCTTGCACTGGATGTCGGTGCGCGGCGGGCGGCGGCGCGCGGAGGCCCCCGGGCGGGAGTTGACGGCCTCGGCGACCTCCCGCCACTGCGGCTGGCGGAGGCTGCCGCGGTTGAGGTCGAGGTAGCGCGAGCCCCAGGCGTCGACGAGCGCCGCCGTCTCGCCCTCGCTCCAGCAGTCTTCCCGGTAGGGCAGGTTCGGGTTCGGCGGCGGCAACTTCCCGTCCATGGCTCCTCCGAGGGATTCCTCCCAGATCTCTCTCTCACGCCCCACGACGACGACGACGACGACCTAGCCTTCTCTCTCTCTCTCCCTCGTTTGCGCGTGGAGACGGACGGACGGGCGGGTGGATAGATGTGGGGGCGGCGGTGGAGGAGGAGACGAGGCGGGGTGGGGAATAAAAGAAGGGGAGGGCGGCGAGGGCAGGGGAGGGGAGGGAGGAGCGCCGGCCCGTGGGCCGTGACGACCGCGACGCGGCACGTGGAGGAGCGGCGCAGATGCATGGGGCTGTCGTGTGGGCGAGCGGCCGCCGTTGGATCGGCGCGTTTGACCGGGACACCGAGCCGGCGAGGGAGGGAATTAGCTGTTGGCGCGGGGGACGGAGCTGGATTAAAGTCGGAGTCGGAGAGAGATCGGCATCGGCCTCGTCGTGGTTCGGTTGGCCGGCCGGCCGGCACGGCGCGGGATAGGTGGGCGTGCGGCGTGCGGGGCGGGGCGGGGAAGTTACGCGGCTCGCGCCGTGCCGAAGCCGGACTCGTGAACCACCCGATCGCGATTTGATCGATGGTTGACGGATCGCGGCTGGCCGCCGTTCGCTCGGCGTGCGTTTCGTTCGTTCGGGGTAGGCGCCCGCCCGCGCCGAAAGAGATGGGTGGTGCGGCTGCTGGGCGTGGTGGGAGAACTCCGGCGGTTGGGCGCTTTTTTTTTCCAGCGGTACCGTTTTGGCAAGTCGAGTTTCGCGGGGTGCGTGCGAGTGAGGCTATGGCTATCCATGACCTATTCGCAAAAAAAAAAAAAAGCTATCCATGACCATGACCACGACCACGGTTGTGGTTGCTTCTCGCACCTTTTTACTAGGATTTTTTGGCGCTACACATTAAGTGGTAATCGACGTTCCCGTCGACGACGAGACGCTCCTAGGGGTAGGATTTACGTATGTGTGTTCATAGGGGTGACTGTGCGTACATGTTGTAAGCGTCTACGTTGTGCTGTGTAATTCTTCAAAAAAATACTATCCATTGTAGGGTTTCTTTTTCCAATTCAATATCATATCACAATACAACCCCCGTCACGTAGATTAATCAATGTTCGATCAATTGAGCTATGCTCGATTCAGAACTACAAGTTCTATACTCCCTATTGTTAGGACCATAGCCCTCATGACGAAGCTAGAACTATTTTTAAAAATTTGAACCAATAGAGATATTGATTTGCATGCAATTTAATGGTGATTTTTTTTTTTTGCTACAGTGATTAGCCTTGACTACCGGCATGCATGGGGGGCAGCCCGGCCGCTGGCTCCGTATTGTTAGGACCGTAGCCCTCATGATCATGAAAGCATATAATGCAACGACCGTGTATATAGCCAGAAAATATGATACAAGTACAGTGGATATGGCCAGAAAATCGAAGGGAGCATGGTGTTTGGAGCAAGTCCTTACTCCCTTGTCCGAAAATATGTCTGTTTGGATGCGACCTTAGGCTTTGTTCGGTTCCGGGGTTTGGCTTTTAGGAATATAGTTCCGGCCAGATCGTTAGTTTATGCCGGATCGTTAGTTTATGCCGGATCGTAATTCCTCCATTCTAAATTGTTAGTTTGATCGTTAGTTTATGCCGGATCGTATGCTCCATTAGAAATTGTACCGTATGCTATAAAACTATAGAAAACTCGAATCACAACCGCAGGATTCTAATCCGATGAATCCTGGCTTGATCCGTCCGAAACGAACTAGCCCTTAGGTTGAAATTATTTGAATGAATGTTTGTCTCACTTGCTTCCAAGCAGTTTAGTTGAGATCCCGATGAACAATAAACTTCCTGGTCCAGGCAAAAGTAACTCACCCAGACCAAAATAAGGATGTGTGTTTATTTTGCATCCAGGCAAAGCCGCCTAGCGCAAGCGTGGTTCCGAGTAAGCCCAAGTTGCCTGACCAGGAGTATGTATGAACCACTAACCAGACACAATTAGCTCGCTAAGGACTTATTTGAATAATATCTTAGGAATATTACACTTTCTATTGCTGAATATATATGTTCTCTTTCGGTCTTTCCCCAGTACAAAGTTAGTGGTTAATGCATGGGATATTTAATTCAATTTTAAAATTTTAAAAATAAAAATAATCGTTCGGTTTTCTAAAAGAGCAGCTCCGACGGTGTTAACTATAAATAAAAATCAGCTTGCCTACAACAACCACTTGCCCTGCGACTGCGATGCAAGGCACGTTTCTCGAACCTGACATGTTCTTCTATAATAACCAGGGAAACATTTTTTACATTTTTGGGAGAAAGGGTCGCCGTTGTAAAATAAAAAAACACAGGGCTTCAATATGTGACCTCAAGTCCGCAGAATCGGCAGTCTTTTTTTACAGGTTTTATACAAGAAATGTTTTCACCTGTGCAGGAATTGGGTGGACGAGCAAGCAGCTTCCATTTCAGCTGACAGTGTATTCGCAGTCCAGCAAACGGGTTAGAATCTCCTGGCAGCTCGGCCGATTATCAGGCTCTGCCCAGCAATCTGCACCAAACGAAAAACAGTAATCGCTAAGCTGCAATAGAAGCAGGATACAAACTAACCAACTCAACCGGAGTTGACATTTCTAATTAATCTGATCTCCACTTAGTTAAATCACACAAGAAAACTCAAAGATCTCTAATATTTACCTGCAATTAACCTGCCGAGAGGTCCTTCAGGAATCTCAAGCCGTGACCCTTCATTAGCAACTGCGTACACCACCTGTAATTGCCCAGACCATCTGTCAGTTAACAGCTTTCCCAACCACTAGAACATTGAGGAACATAAATGCATCAGAGAGGCACTTTAAAAGTGGTCTCAGGCTTTGAGCCAGAAGAACAGCATATTTGGGCAAGAGATAAAAAATGCACCACATGCTTTAGTCAACAAAAACCTTTCAGAAATGCATGCTGCAACTATATCGATAAAATAGTGGATGAATGATTACTTGAACTGGGGAGATGCCTTCCCATGGGCGACTCAATGTGCACAGCTCCCACATTATAACACCAAGGCTGAATATATCACATTTCTCTGTAAAAGGTTCATTCCGTATAAGCTCAGGGGCCATCCATTCCGGGGTGCCAGCAGAGGAATTATCAGTCATAGGACTATCAATCATCACTCGAGATAGACCAAAGTCACAGATCTTGACAGTCCAATGCTTGTTCACCAGGCAGTTTGCACTTTTGAGATCCCTGTGAACTATCTTCATGCGGTGTATGCACATCAATCCCCTTTTAAGTGAACAAGATAATCTTTCAGACAATGCATAATAAAAGGCATGTGGACAGGATTGAAGTCTAAGTGACATAATAACTGTATCAAATTCAATTGTCTCAAAAAGGTCAGATGTCATTTAAGGTCAAATTGCTCAGTAACACTAGAGCTGTGCAAATTGGAAAATAGCATCCATAATGTCATGAACATGGCATCTTCATATTGATGCTACTTTCCACTTCACGCATGCAGCAGTGCTACAACAGCAACGCCTTTTAAGTCCCAAGCAAGTTGGGTAGGCCAAATACTGCTACAAAGAAAAAAATATTTTTTAAAAAAAAAATTGCTAGAAGAAAAATATATAGAGCAACAGTTATTCTGCAATGGAAAAGATCATACCTGCATATATCACGAATAATTTTCAACCTCCTACGCCAACTAAGTTTCTTTTTTTTCTGACCACTCATATGGATGAGATAGTACAATGATCCCATTTCCATATATTCAGTAACCATTGACAAGTGTGGAGGTGTAATGCATGCACCAAGAAACAATATAACTACAGAACAGAAATACACACACACACACACACACGGTTAGAAAGCAATCTTACAAGAAATAAGGCAGTTTAGGTATCTAGTGTGGAGCAGTTTGAGAACTGTTTCACATCAGTTAAAAGGGATGGTTACCATTTGGGTGTCGTAACCGGCTGAAAGGAAAGAATAAGTTACCAGGATTAGTGTTAATATACATATATAATGCAAAATAGAAGGACAACATCGAGTAAAAAAATCAAGAGAATTTCTGGTACCTCAGGATGTATATCTCGTTGCAAAAATCTTCCATGTTTTCAGTTGTCAGATCCTGTTCTAGAAACACTTTGATGGCAACATCAGTTCCATTCCATATACCACGGAAAACTTCTCCGAAGAATCCTGATGAAACATTTCAGTAAAACTTATAGCTTGGTAGGCTATAATCAGGAACAAAAATGCCAAAAAACAACTCAAAAAGAATTGTGACATTTCTAAGCAGAAGAATGAAACATGAGACAAGAACAATGCAAATATAGTGAAGGGCATAGTGAAAAGAGAGCACACCACAATAGAAGCACTAAACAGGTTTGGCAGCATATTAAAGAACATATTTGGCAATACAACAATATGATAGTTCCATATTGAGCATATAAGCTATAATAAGGACACTGTAGACTTTAGTGAATAAGCTGAGGAAGTTCAAGGTTACTTGCCTATTCCAACCCCGTGTGCCAATTGTTGTCTCGGAGAAATCTATGTTCCATTCCTCAAACGGCAGCAAAGGCTTATTAAGAAATGGGGAGCTCTGGAAAACTTTGTTCCATGCCAATGCCAATTTCTCTTTACTTATAAAATCATCACTTTTTGGGTAACTTGACCCCTATATTCATGAGGCGAAGAAGGTAGTGACATGGCCTTCTGAGTAGAACCAGTTCGGTTTCTTGAGTCACTGTCAGTAGCACCAATTCTCTGAGATGCATCATCCTAAGCATGAATATAAATTTTGAGCCCAAGCTGCCGAGATTCAACTAACAGTTACATCTACATGCACAGAAAAATATGCAGTGGAAAGCACATCTTAGGTGGAAAATGGAAACCAAATAAAAATAGTACTTCAATCACTAAACGAAAATTTGTAATTTGGCACATCTACAATACATCCATATATGTACTTTTCCTTTTGCATAAGTGCAACAAAGTACATCTATAAACAATGGATGTGCGAAGTTACAAATTTTTTTAGTGATCGAAATATGTTTCCTGAATTGGTTTCCATGTTTCCACCTAAGATGTGGTTTCCACTACAGATCTTCCTTGTGCACACAAGATACAGAGCAGCAGTATGGAGAAGAAAACAGTGCAACTTGTAGTGGTATACTTTATTTGCGCAGTCATTGGTGTTGCTTTGGTCTTCCGTAACATATGAGCATGAACCTTCGACATGATCCCTTTGGAGGCGATTTTGCTTTAGTGTTTCGTTCATAGCCCGAACTGCCCTGTTAAATGTATATGTAATTATGTATCAATTATAACATAGCAGTATGATGATCGATGAGGACAACAGATAGAGCAAAATATGCTGTGAAAAATGAGATGCAGTGAAAGCAACACATGCCATAAGTGAATTATGAAAAGGAATAAAATGGAAATATACGCTATCATCAAATAATTCGAAACTAGAATTACCTCACAATGTCATCTCCAATCTCAGGGGTGATGCTAATGCTTCTTCGCCTTATTCTTCGAGCATTAGAGGTCGAAGGGCCCTCAAGACCATCTGATCTACAAGTGCATATGATTGTGTGTTCAATAACATAATTGCTAACCACAATATTTTTCACGCTTATGAGAGGAGGTTCCACTCCACATAGATTCACAAAAACGAGGTTTCACATAGGGAAAGAAAAATGGGAACGACTGTTTTTCCCTTAACAAGGATAGATGGTAAAGATTTCTAGACAGACCAGCCAGCCGAATCATAAGAAAACAATTCTTTCTTTTTCTCGAATATGCAGGAGAGCTGCATTATGAATTATTAAGAAGAAAAGAGATGGGTTTAGAACCTGTACAACACCCACTCACACTGAACAGAACAGATTTTATACCCACTCTCCACTTTCGAAGAAAACACAAATCAACCTCGACTAGAACACTAGCTGCAATTTGGCAGAAAACCACTCATTTCACATGCATTTTGCCAACTGTGCTCAGCTATTGAAGTAATCACATAATCAAGCATCCTATTTGACTGGCTATATAGGTGAGACTGGAAGTTTCATGTATTCTATAGAGCATGAAAAGAGCTCTCCAAAAAAGGAAGAATTACTCATCCATCTGGATAATGTTAGCTACAAAAGCCAGAAATTCTTGCTGTGGCACTCATAGCCACATTAATAGTTTAGAAAAAGGATGAAAGAAAATACAACAAAAACTACTCTTTTAATATTTCAGTTATCGAAAATTCTTGATTATTGTCAAATGGTTTCCATGGTTCAAACCTGACAGAGCAATTCAAAATGTAGTCCAGATAGCTCAAACTTTATTGCAGCAATATTGCAAATGAAGTTCTCTACACTTGTAAGGATTTTAGTTCACACAATTCCATCTTCATCAGATTTCTAGCATATAGGAAATACATCACATGCCTAGAGTGATCCATACATTAGTTTAGGTTCTAACTTTAAAAGTGCCAGGTATTTTCGTATAGCATATAAACTACAAAATGGAATATTTTTTACACTTTTTTTGAGTTACTTGGAGCGAGAAATATGACGTACCGAGTACGCCATATGGTTCAATCATATTCCAGTTAACAAAACAGAAAAGCCAAAGCAATTTGTCCTCCAGCACCACAAATAAACCAAATCATGTATGTTGTATCCACCTATCCAGTAGTTGGTATAAAACTAGACCTCACCTACTGAGAGCCATAGGAGTTCAGAATATGGTAGGGGCGTACCCAGTGCCGTGAGGCTCCACACGCTTGGGTCCAGGGGAAGGGTATTTTAGAGCCAAGCCTTACCCGCACCATGGGGCTGGGGCTTGAGCGTAGAGCACTACCACTTGCAAATATGGTAGAAATCCTAAATACTATTGCAAGACTTCAACTCATTGGTCAAACCAGTGGCATGGTGGATATTTGGAAGCATAGAAATGGTTGTGTTTTTTAGGGAACTCAGACTAGTTACTTTCATTCAGGATACTAGAGATGAGGTCAAATTGTGGTGTATAGCAGGGAGCCAAAGGGCTCTGTAGCATACGGCCTTGACTGTATAAGTGTATAGCTGTTGGTCGTTTCTTTTTTTTTCGGCGATTTCGGTTTGTCATGATCTTGCACCTCTAGGAGCAGTACGAGGTGTTTAGACTCATTCCCTTCTTAACATAATGACATACAGCTCTCCTGGGTGTTTGAGGGAAAAAGAATAGGGTAGGAATGCAGTTTCAAATTGAGCTTTCACTATGAAGAAGAACCCGAACACTAAGTTGGTATCAATAAAGACAGAACGCATCTAGCATGCACTTCCTACATAAATGGATATACACAAAACCATACAGTTGTCTCTAGCTAGGGAATAAAATGAAAATAAGCATACTGAAGGAGCAAATGAGTGGAACTTTTTTTTTGAATAAACAAATGAGTGGAACTTACGACACCAGGACAACATATTAGTGACAAGAAGAATCAAGAACGTAAAACTTGACACCCCAAAAATAGAATGATTGGCAAACCTTGAAGCAGCTCCAGATTCTGTGTATTCTTGAAATGATTGCTTCTCACCACCAAGTATAGATCTTCCCCTTGCTCTCATTAATGGATGCTCAGGACTACACCAGGGAAACGAAAATGAAAAGAGAAGTCCACACAATTACTCCAGGTTCAAACTTCAAAGACAGTGGTATCTTCATTAAGGAACATAAGAATATTTGAAGATCAACCAAAAAGAACAAAGATTAGTCCTCCAAATGGAATGTTGCCATAACGGATAGCACCTAGAATTGTTTCAACCATAATTTAAAATACTCTTTTATCCTCATCTCAGCAATAAAGATTTCACAATAAGAAATTTAAGCAACTATACAAAAGTCAAAGAGAACTGGACTAAAGTGATCAATGGTTAGAGTCGAATGAGAAATGGAAACCTGGAACTAGCACCACGGGGTTCCTCGGCAACTCCTCTCCTTTGGCTGCGTCTCCAAAAGGCATTTGCTATATTTGGTTCACTACATGACGTGCTGGTTTACAAAATTAGCACCTTATAAGCAAATGCAATGAACAAGGAACCAAATGATTGATGCAGCTACAATAAAATTGCAGAATATTTCATCTAGTGATGATATAAACAAGCTTTCCAATAAACTAGCTATGCGATCATTATTTTTAGAAGTTACCTTAATTTCCCTCAGAAAATGTCCTTGATCTCAACATCATATTACGCAGTGATCGTCCAGATAGATTTGATGAAGATTCAATTCTGCACTGAGATAGAGACAAAATGTTCTCATCTTGCATAACCAAAATTGAGATGAAACGGTATGAATATATACAGCTGACAGGTGGTCACTCATGTATCTGAGCATGTAAATTCCTCTATAGCCATGCTTTTCAAATGTCACACCTTGTGACAATAACATAGTACAATGAAATTATCCCTATAATTTTGCTGTCTAACATGCTCATATATTGTATATACTTCCCTTCATGCCACTAACAATAATCTCAGCTTCTTTTGCTGCCAGTGTGAAGATTCACTTCAGTAATGTATCTACGAGCTGCTGAACAGCTGTTTAAGAACCTAACTATCTATGTCTGCCTTGGAAAATCCTATGTTACTGCTATTTATATGAAAAATCAACTGTATTTGACCTTTTTCCTTTAAATAATTGAAATCCGTTTTTTTTTCTATGACAAGTATAGATTACAGTATACAGAAACATAGACAAGGCCTCAATCACATAACTGAGAGGAAATATTTAATACATAAGCATACCCTTCAGCTTCAACTTTATCAGACAATCCATAAAGAGGGCTGTTGGGCTCAAGGGGAGAATCACATGAGTCGTTTTCAGCTGAGTCACTTTCGCCCGCAGCAGATATATGCGATATAAAGATAGCCTTAGCTGAAAATGGAATCAACTGGCCTGGAAATCGCATAAGATCCACTAGCAGTTCCATAGAGTTTAGCGAAACTACCACAGACATATGTTTGTAAGAGTCCACAAATCCAACAGCACCGTCATCAGGTAGACCCTAAGGAAGACATATTGTAAGTATTTTTTGAACTTATATTTTAACACAAACAACATATGCAAAACGAAGAACATACTATATAGAGAGAGAAGAAAGGGATTAAAAGTAGACATACAACTACAAGTTTACTCTCAAGGCCAACAGCATCTGCAAGAACTTTAAATAGAATAGCTCGGGGTCGGCATGATCCATATCTTATCTGCCCTAGAAGTTGTGGTCCTTTATTTCCAAAGAAATGGGTATCTTCAATCGAGCCTCTTGCTGGACTAGCATCAGGATTTTGTCGCTTGAAGCAGTCAAAAACCTATTATGGAAATGTTTGAACACCATGACACAAATCAGCTCTAAATGTTCTGTAGCTATAAAAAGTATCGGTAGATGTTGTGATGAATTCATGAAACTGAGATCCAAAGAACTGCACGTAAAAGCTTATCCAAATGACACGTAAAAACTTACCAAACCCGCTATTTTCTTTATCACTAATGCTGGGCTAGAGCTTAACCCTTTCACAAGTGCAGCACTAAGCTGCTTCAACATGAAAATCTTCTTATCCCTCTCAGTGTCTACAATAATTATGTCGGCCTTAAGCCCATCTGCTTCAAGGGTTTGCAAGTCATCTAGTGATGGAATTGTTGGGAAAGTCTCCTTCAACTTTTTATCCTGCATGAATTGATCACAGGTCAGCAGCACAACAATAGAGAAAATGAGAAATACCAAAGTCCCAAACACATAAAGAATTGAAACAAAGAAAACTTTTTCAAATTGTTATCTGATTTCTTCAGAGGAACAAAAATCATTGTATTGATCAAATTGTGACGAAAGCTAACAAAAAAATATTATGAAGTACTGAAATCTGTATCTAAGTTCTATCACTTTTCTGGTTTTCCCTTGATGCCTAAAATTTAGAAACTTGTTTTTTATCGAATAAAGACATTGATAAATAGAAGTGATTAGCATGCTTTTGCAAACAGTTGTAAATCAATCTAGTGTGGTTTACTGAAATGTCTCGAAGGGAAAAAGGTACATAGCCAAAGAGCAATCCTTACAGGGATGATTGAATAGAAACCATTAGGGATTAACCCTGAATAAGATCCTGTTGACCAAAGTAATTGAGAAGCCTTCAGGATGAGGACCTTAGATTACCCAAAACATCATGTTTCCTTGATATGGAAGCAGACTCTATCTTCTCTAGTAAGTCTGGTGGCCACCAATTAGGCTCACATGAACTAGCTTCGGATTTCCCAGAACTAGTTGGTGTTTCATCCATTTCTCAGACTCCTTAATCACAACTTACAGCCACCATCATTTGCACGACAGAATATGCCATATAATAGTAGTTCTGTGCTCAATAGGACCATTGATAAATTTAATTCATACCTGTGCAAAAAAGAGGATGTTCATATAAAATCATAGAAAACAAGAAGTCACTTTCGATCTAACAACTTTCTCATTAGGACGTTTTATGGAGTCTTAAGCTTTTTTGCAACAACGCTTGCACAGAAACCTTGCATTCTCTTTCATTACAAACAATTTATAGACAAATTCTACTGCAAAAATAATAATAATAATTGGGCAATTCAGGTTTGACATAATTTGAATTCTAAATTTATCCAGTAACAAAGAAATGATTCAAAAGGCATTATTCTGTTAACCATAATAAAACAAAGGCTAGCAGTGTTACAGTTTTTTTTTTTTTTTGAAAGTTAAGTATAACTTGCAAACTTCATAATATAATTCAACTACCTTTTACCTTTTTATCTCAAAAATCACAAGCCACTTGATAGTAACATGTAACTGAAAAGCATGACAACATGTGACTACGTAAGCACTCCCAGGACTCCAGGAGAGAGGGAACTTTTTTTATCGTCAACTTAGGCTTATTTAGTGATCTACATTGGCCGGCTAGCAAGTATTAGAAGTGGATCACATCTGTCCTTTATCAGCTGACGTGCATACTGTTGTCAATTGGATCCTAAAAAAGGCAACCAACTTGAAATGTAATCACATGAAACTTTCCATGGGGCCTCTTTCCTTTGCTCACAACAAAATTCTAGTGTAAAGTCTGCTGCAGGAATAGTAGATTTGCATCCAGATAGTATCTTCTACAACTGTGTCCAGTTTCATTGTCATCATAGATTCCTAGTACATTTCAAGAGCAGTGGGGACTGTTCATTTTGTCAATACACGCAGTCAATTAAAGGCATCTATGACTGGGGACTATCTGTGGACCGTGTGCAGTTGGTGCATGACACCATGCATTCTATGGTCTAGATCCAGCTTCATGTTCACCTGACTTGAACACCACAGTAAAACCTCCAACAAACAAACAAACAAAAGTCTCACGGTGACTCAGCCCATCCACACCTACAACATACATTAACCCCAATACGGTCCAGAATTCCATAAACTACTATGCAATGGAGTAAAACACTAGAGGTACATCAGCAACTTCGGAAACTATTTGCGGGCAAAATGGGCGAATCAGGGTGGATGCCCGCAGGGCCCGGGGCGTACTTGCGTCGAGCGAGCGGAAGTAAAACACGCAAAAATTCTGCAAAACAAACTGCGGCGGCAGCTTGACTGTTTGGATATGATATGCAGAACGAGAAGTCCTATCTCCTACTCCTATGGTGTCAACTAATTTCAACCTCCCAAACTGAAGGGAACGAAGAACCTAACCAAAGCATGAGTGGGATCGGTAGCAGACTAATAGCGCAGCACGCAAATTCACGGCCTACGAACCAAGAGAATGAGAGATTTGGATCCGAATTGAGAGCGGGACCTATTTCCCAGGAAAAAAAAACAGGGCAACACGCCAAGCAAGCCAGGACGCAGGATCACTCACCGACAGAGAGGAGAAACCCCGGCTCATGACCCCACGGATCTCCGTTCCGCTAGCTGCAGCACGAGAGTGGAGCGGCGGCGCCACGGAAGCAGCGGACTGGCGGAGCGGCCGTGCTCGGCCGCGTCGCGTCGTGTGGTGCTTGGCGCGCGGAGCCGGAGCAGGAGCAGGTGGGTGGGAGGGAGGCCGGCTGCCGGCTGCTGGAGCGACGCTTCTCCGGGAGAGGTGACAGAGGAGAACAGCGAGGCGAGGTTGGGAGAGAGGGAGGGAGGAGGCGCCGAGGCGGGTGGGAAGATTACTGCCAGTAAAGTACGGTCTCCAGCTGTGGGAGGCGTCGGTACTCGCTGGAGCGAGGGAAGGAGGGAGGGAGAGGAGGGGGAGGAGACCGAGTGAGGCGGAGGAAATCAGGAAACCGTGGGGCCACGGCTTGGTGGGGTCGCCTCTCACTCTATGCCCGGTGGGGTCGCCTCTCGCTATATGCCCTGGTGGGGTCGTCTCCTGTCTAATATCTAGCTGTGGTTCTTTATAGTAATTGTATCTTATTTTAATGTTTGTGTTTCTTTTAGAAAAAAAAACATAAGAGAAGTTACTAAAAATATGCACTAAATCAGGCTTGGTAGTGACCATTAATTTGTGGAATCAAAACAGATCTCATACTAATCACTTTGCTCTTTGATATTTCGAGTTTAAATAGATATATTATGGATATAGATAAAGATATCGATATGGATATAAGATTCAATAGGGTCTTTGTATTCAAGTGTTTTTTTTCGAAAAGCGTCCATATTGGACGTGCTTCATTAAGAGGGAATAGAGTATAGTTCAGTTACATCCGTAATCACTGTTTGGCGAGGTGCCATCGAGCGTAACGGCGGCACACAAAACAAATCGCCCGGTGACACGGCGCAGCCTAGGGAAGGTGTACTAAGCCTGGGAAACAAATGTGCGACTAGAAGCACAGCCGTGGATAGGAGCCCCTAAGCAACCGCCATCGCAGCGGCTGGAGCACAAGGTAGCCACCGGCGCGCACCACTCCTCCGCTTGCTCCTTGATCCTTCCTAGTAGCCGCAATGGCGTGACCGAGACGTGTGTCGAAATGACGGTTCCGCTCCTTCCGAGACTTCCCAGGAAGTGAGAAGGACCAAGGAGTGGAATCCCGCACGAAAGGGCTGTGGCACCCTTGCCGACGAGCTCAGCCACCAGTCGATGAGGCAATCTTCGCTCTGGGGGGAGATGTCTTGTAACCCGGGCGAGCCCGGGATGCGGAACAAAGCTCCGCGGGTAAACACGCGGGAGACGAGAAGGTGGTCGGTGGGACTCCACCTCCCGGGAGCAAAGTGTACGGTCACTTTTTGGTTGCAGATCCATGCTTCATCCTCCTCTCTGCGATCCACGACCTCCCGCGTGCACGCTAGCCGTAAGAACTGTTTAACTTTCGGCGGCGCCTGCCCGCCCGAGTTCTTTTTGCACCCGCAGCTTTCGGTGGTGCCTAGAAAAGAAGGCATTCCAGAGCCGACGAACGGCGGAGTATTCGCCGTGGCCGTCCACCTCCCGGATGAAACGATCGTGCACCCCGGCTGGGCCGCACCCTCGCTAACTTGTCCAGCGAAGCGCACTCCAAGAGGGCGCCGCGGTGTTCGCTCCGGTAATATCAGTTAATTTGTCCGCCGTCGATGGTCGCGACGCACCGACTTTGAGCGCCTCCATGAGCCAACCGCCGGAACAAGTTCGGTCGGGCCGTGGAAGCGATCGGTCCATCCCGGCAACCAAGAGTCCGTCCAGACCGGGTTGCGTTGCCGCCCCCAATCACCAGGGGATCGAAGCCGGAACATCGCTTCACGAATCCTCGCCCCGGGGAAGAGGTAGAAGTGCACTCGCCGAAGTCGAGAGGTCCGGCCGCTCCAATCCCAACGCAGGTGAAGGGCTTAACCCGAGGAATTTGAGATCTGGAAGCCCCAGCCCCCCGCAAATCTTTGGTGAACACACAATAGGCCAGGCCACCTTGCACTGGCCCCCGGCCGCCAGCTCTGCACCCGCCCAGATGAAGCCTCGCCGACGCTTGTCAATCTGTTGCACCGCCCAGGATGACAGTGCGCAACAGATTGCCACATGAACCGGTATGGCAGACAGTGTAGATTGAGCGAGGGTATTCAAGTGTGATATAAGCAACCATTTAACCTCAGCAAAGACAACCCCCCTCGTGTCATATGAAGAGGTTTGGTGAGTGTTCAAACTTATGCAATTGAACTAGACCAATCAATGAGAAAGAAGCTAATGGTAACAATATATTTTAAGAAGAACCGAAGAAGACAACAGCACAAATGAAGTGTGTACCTTTCAAGCAGTATTCTTCAAGTGATCCTCAAGTTTAAGTGATATTCTCTAACCAAGTGGTCTCCCTCATTAATGTGGTATTCCTAACATCCTTTCTAGTAATTGATGACAAAGGGAGAGAGAATGGTGTAAAGATAGAAATAATTGCGCCAAACATGGAGAAATCAATCAAGTAAAAAAGGGGGGTGTGGGGGTGGGGGAGCATTAAACAAGAAAAGTTTGAAGATTATAAGGGGATCCCTTGGACAAGTGGAGCATACAAGTAGCTAGGTTGCAAGCTCATGGACTTCTTTAAAATGTTTTGTGCATTTGTTTATGCATAGCGTGTGTTTGCTTGCATAGTAGTTAAATTTCAAAAAATATATACTTGTGTGTGATGTTTGCTAAGCAATAGGCTTGAATGATGCAATGAGCACTAGTTATATATGTGTAATTCTTTTGTTCTTTTTTATATGTGTGCTAAGTATGCTTTGCAAGTACACTACACCACAACCCAAATTTAAAGTAAGTTGGGGGGTCGTTAAAAATGTCGGTTTAATGTTGGAAGGTTAGACGTTAAAGATTGCTAACGGATGATCGCCCATTATATCTCGTTTTGACCACTATCAATGACTAATATATATGTCGCTATAAGTGTATGACGATCGAATGTAGGAAGCTGTAACAGCTTTTTACGATCCACTGGGTGATGCTGGATTTGGGTTGTGGTGTAGTGGTAATAAATAAATGCATGTTTCAAGTAAAATCTCACGAACCATGATGCTAGGGAGGCTTTCAATTCATTGCGGTAAACATGCTACAAAGGTATAGCATCGCTCATACAAAGGTAAGAAATATCGCTCGAAGCAACTGTAGTTGCTCCTACAAAAACCATTTAGTCAGATATATATAACCGACACTGCTATAAGGCAACATTAAAAAAAATAGTTTGGAACAGTGCAAACACCTATTTTAGCATGAACAAAGGTATAGCATCAGCACACCGCTCGAAGAGTTTTTGGATGAAATTGTTTTTCTATTTCCAATCTATGGTGGTGCTAATGCTGATCAGGTGCAACTGTGCAGCGTGCGTAGGCCGATGGACAGAGTTGAGCTGAAAATAGAAGTTTCAGGACTGAAATGCAATTTTTTTTAGATTAGACGGTACAACGCATGACACTCAACAAAACACGTACACTCACCCCTATGAACACACATACGCAAACCCTATCCTTATGAGCACTGCGAAGATAGGGTTTGAAGATAGAAACACCCGTTTTGAATATTATAGAGCAAAACAACTATTCCACTTGGCCTTGTTCGTTTTAGTTAGATTGAATTCCGGTCAGAATTACTTTTCGGACCGGTTTGAGTGAATCCACTTTCGTGTCACTCAATCCGGTTGATCACGGTTATTTTCATTCGAACCTCAAGAGATGTGGAACAAAACCGGTCTTTTGGTATACAAAATGGACGGATTCAAAACTAGGCTAATCAATTCATCCGGAACCATTCAAACACCTATTTTAGCATGAACCAGATTCAAAACTAGCACAAATAAATCACCCGGAATGGAGCCAATCCGACCCGAACGAACGAGACCTTAGGCCTTGTTCATTTTGGTCGGATTGAAATCCAAACCAATTATACTCCGGGATTGGATTGAGTGAATCCACCGTGTCACTCAATCCGGTTGTTTCCTTCCAGATCTCAAAAGATGTGGAACAAATCCGGGTGGTTTTCCACCCCTCTTGAGGTCCGGGCTAAAATACCGGATCAAGTGAATCACTTGGATTGGATTCACTCATTCCCTGAAACCGTTTGTAGGGCTATTCTAATCGGACGCAAACAAGCAAAGACTTAGTCAAGGTCCATGGATACCAGTGGGTTTACAACCACCCTTCGATACAAGACTATAGAAAGAGAAAAGAAAAAAAAACTGCCTTTGACAAGCCCGTAAGCCTCGAGCCAAATCAAAACACACACACACACACACACACACACACACGAGTTTACATGGTCCTGTGGTTCCTCTTTTTGTCGGTACGGTCGATCTTCATCACCTAGCTAGTAGCTCGAGTGAAACCAGTTCAACACAAAAAGTTGGCGCGGGGTTTTGAGTGTTTTGGCCCGATGTGGGACGGTGGGAGCACACCATCGCCCCTACTGCCTATTCCGCGAAGAATACAAGTACTGTACTACTCGTAGTCAGCATCCGCCAGTGCGTACCACGCGAGACTCTCGTGGAGTCGTGTCTCCACACAGCAGCGACGGAATTCATTGCGCACATCGTCCCTAGCTAGCTACAAAAATCGTTCGTGTCTGTTGACAAGCAAGGTGCGTGCATGGCGCTGCTAGGAGCAGGAGCACTCACTACCCAACAGGATCAAATTACTACGTAGTACAGTAGCAATTATAGCATAGCCCTCGCAGCTCGCATGTTGACCCGACGCACGTCCCGATCCATGGATTCATTCATTCAATCACAGGTACAGGTGTACATATCGTACAGCTGCAGCTAGCTCGATCTGCAGACGCGTCTCACATGTCACATGCGTCCTGCCATCCTCGCCCGCCATTCACGGCCGGCCGGACAGGGAGGGAGATCGATCGAGCTCGCCCTTCGGCCTGCCTGGCCGGCCACGGCATCCACACCAGACGTGGCAAAATCCGGGGGTATGGTATGGGTCGTGTCGAGCTCGAGCCCCACGCGTCGCTGGGGCAGTCAGACAATGCAACCGCGTGGATCGCCGGGTGCCTCATGAAGACGGGCGTTGTTGTCAACTTTGTCCCGGCGGTGCCCGGCTGCGCTCGTCTCGTGTGACGGTCGATCTGGTAGATGATGATGGGCCATCCATCGTAAAGCAACGCAAAGCAGCGAGCGAGCACGGGGGCATCCGAATCCGTCCCATACGCCATCCATATCGTCGATCCACTTCGCCTTTTTGTGACCGGCCAGACCAGTGGCTGCTGCTGGTCTTTCGCTGGTGCCCGGCCGGCCTCGCTTTCGTTCGGTTTACTCACCGATGTCACGTGCGGACTGACGCGGACGGGGGATCGCCGCCGTGGGTGGGGTAGTGGATGGATGGAGTGCGCGCTGCGTTAGCGCGGGCGCCGCGGTCTCCGGTTGCGTTGCGTTGCGTCGGGTGGTAGGAGTGGAACTCAACTGTCGGTGTGGAGGTGAGGTGGAAAGGGTGGACGCGGTGCGTGCCTGCCCGGCGCCGCGGCCGCCACTCGAGTTCACGTGCATGCGGTCGCCCGGCCCCCTCCTACAGTTTTCTATCCCTAATCTCCGTTCCTTTTGGACGAGCCAACCGACCAAAGGGGAACCGTGGCCACAGATGGTGCGGCGATTTACAAGGCTACTAGGAAGAAATATTTCTTTCGGATTCGGAGCATCCGATCGTCCCGAGTGATGACGATCTCGAATTCTCTCCAAGGAATTATGCCCGAGCGCGCTAGGATCAACCGTAGAATCTTGCCGGCTTGCAAGTTGCGAGTCCTTTGTAACACCAGCCATCGCATTGCGGATTGCAATCGCAGACTGACCAATCGGCTCTTGGGGCTGCCAACTGTAACGTACCTCGCCTGATCTTAAATTAATAACAAGATGATACGAAGCATGCACCAGTCCGACGGGCTGTTTTTTCAGAGCGAGGCTAACGATTTACTAGTTGCTACTGGGCTGGCTAAATGAAAATGCCATGTCACATTAAACAATATAGCCTACTTGTAGTCTTTGCATGACCCCAATCATGCAATGCAGCTGGGATGTTGGCATCGGACCTCCTCGTGACGCTCGTGAGGAGCCAGAGCCAGACACCGTGTCTAAGCTGGCATTCATTCCGTTCAACGCCCAAGGATGCCTTACTGCCTGACAAGGTATACTGTCTGTGTCGATCGGTTGGCCCTACCACTTTGTTTTGGAAACGATGTGCCGCTATCGTATCGTAAGTAGTTTAATTAATCCTAGTCGAGCCGTGCCGGTGCCGCGGGCATCTCTCGAACGTTGACGTGTCGACCCCATACAGGGCAACATTGATCGGGAAAATGTACATACAGGGACATTTGGCCCCACACTTTGTTCACGTATGGCTGCATCCTGTTGTCTCCTTACTGATCCAGGGACATTTGGTCCACCTACTATCCAGCTGCAAATTGCAGCATCATGTCCATTGGCTTCGCCTTGTTGCGAATGGACGACGTCGCCCTAGGTAGGTAACCAACGCGATGTTTCCCAACAAACATGGCTACTGATACTTAGTAATTTTTTCGTGCTTGGGGACTCTGATTGGGATTTGGCATCTCAAGCTCTGGACGGTAGGTCGTCGTGGGTTCAGCAGTTTTACCTACTGTATGTACTATTCATTCATCAGAAGAACCAAGAGTAACTGACAGATGACGAGTAAACTTAGACTCTTCACAGTGGACACAAGTGTTGAATTATTAGGCAAAATCCAGATTAATTCCATAAAATAAATCATGATTAATAGATCTACTAGATAAAGCATGTTGAGCATATAGCAAGAACACATAACACCGATCATAAAGATAAGATAAACGCATATCATAGATGGCGGCAAGTGTAAAAACAGAAAGCAACTGAAGACAGGATAGATTTGATAGATTGAACATGACCGACATGAAGATTAGATCTCGAGAATACGGATGGCGTTGAGGACAACGTAATGGAGAGGTTTCGGCGGCGACGCCGAGTTCCTCCGGCTCGTTGTCAGCGTCGCCGATCGAGGGAGCTATTGAAGAAGTCGAAGAAGTTGTCGGACGAAGACGGTATTTGGGGACGGTCCCTCCGTGTCCTTCTACCGGTAGACGAAAGCGGCGATGGCGAAGATCGGGAGCGGTCGCGCAAGAGCGCTTCCCCAAAACCTTATTCGCGCTTCTCCGGTGCGAGGATCACAAAGAGGCGGCGGTTCGGAGAGGCTTTCGGCCTTTGAGATTTCTTTAGGAATTTCGGAATTTGTTATTAGGCCAAACCCACTTAACAACTAAATTCCAACAACAAGCCACGCAGCGTCGCAGCAACGTGCAAGCCCCAGGGCGCTTTTTCCCTATCCCAGCTGGACACGTGTCCAGTGGATTTGGGGTTTCCCTCGTCGGCGCGCTGCTCGTGCGGTACCATCCACGGGACGGGACAACTTGCGCCAACGGGGCCGCCGGCCGGCGGGGCCTCGCTCAAAGCTGGCAGCAGCAGGATTCGCCTCTGTTCAGTGTTCACGTCTTCACAGTTCATATGTACACGCTGGCTAGAATTTCTGTGCCGTACGCCCGTAAAATCCATCGTGTGTGCCGCGGTCCGCGGAGGCTTGAATTTCTCTGCTGCTCTTGCTTAAGCCTCGAGGTAAACAGGCTTGGTTGCTACGCGTTCGGCTGGTAGCGCCGGTCGGTCGCTGGCTGTCTGGCTGCTTGTGCTTGACGTGGCACGCCGCGGCGGTGCTGATTTGCTCGGAGCAGACGCGATGGGATGCGACGACGACGAGTACGGGCTTCTCGTGCACAGTGCGCGTGTCCGGGTCGGCAGATAGACGTTGACACGTTGTTGTTGTTGGGGATAATGGAGCAGCATGGTGGATTCATAGGGAACTAACTAAAGCTCTTGCTTTGATAATTCAAAATTGGGCGAAGGTTTTTACCAAGAAATCTATATTCAAAATCATTCCATTCAGGATTCTTTGCTTTCTTAAAGCGTCGGGTTTCTAAATTCTCATAAGGTCCTCCGGGAATTTTCTCTACAGCCTGTTGAATAATTTTTATGGATTCCCTCATTTCACCGACTCGTACTAAATAGCGAGCTAACGAATCTCCTTCTTTTTGCCATTGGACTTTCCAATCGAATTGATTGTAAGACTCATAAGGATCGATTTTACGAAGATCCCATTGTATTCCAGAAGCTCGTAACATTGGTCCCGATAAGCCCCAATTTACGACTTCTTCTCCGCTTAATAAAACCGACTCCTTCAACTCGTTTAAAAAAAAAAATAGGATTACGTGTAATAAGTTGTTGATATTCAACAACTCCTTGTAAAAAATAATCACAGAAATCTAAACATTTATCCATCCATCCATAAGGGAGATCGGCAGCTACCCTATCTATTATCATTTCAACGATCAACTTCCCCCATAATGATATCTATACTACCTAATATTGTCATGATATCATCCAATTTCATTTTTTAACTAGCTGAGGAAGAATTTGCAAATTAATAAAACCCGGTGGGCCAATTTTCCATCTCAGGGGAAAAGACTATCATCTCCTACCGGATAAATTCCTAATTCGCCTTTTTGGAGCTTCTACTCTTACATAAAGCTCTTGCTTTGATAATTCAAAATTGGGCGAAGGTTTTTACCAAGAAATCTATATTCAAAATCATTCCATTCAGGATTCTTTGCTTTCTTAAAGCGTCGGGCTTCTAAATTCTCATAAGGTCCTCCGGGAATTTTTCTACAGCTTTGTTGAATAATTTTTATGGATTCCCTCATTTCACCGACTTCGTACTAAATAGCGAGCTAACGAATCTCCTTCTTTTTGCCATTGGACTTTCCAATCGAATTAACAGCTACTCTAGGGGAATGTTTTTTATGTGGTGCTAACGATTTAATAACTATCTTTGTAGCTCCAGAATGTTTCAGTTTATGTTCCTACCTATTGTCTGGATATACCAAGAGAGATCTACGGTCTAATGAGGCAACTATGAAATATTTACTCATGGGTGCACGTGAAAAGTGAATAGCCTAAAGATAAAAAAAAAAGTTTATCATTTTTTTTAACTTAACAGCAGTTCTTATTGCCCCTTTGGCCTTTTTGGCCCATTGTTGTATCCGATTCAACAATTGATACATATTTGTTCTCCTCTTAAAAAAAAAAAATAGAACTTCCGGGCTTTGGTTTGGTGAGTCGTACGAGATCGTGTTTACATACCTATGAACTTCGCCTCTTCAAATGTATCCGATATATATAAAAATTTTTGGGTGTGTCAACTCTCTGTTCATGTATTTTATTATACATGATATGTATATGTATTTATTTATCTAATAATATAATAAAAAATACCTATAAAAAACTTCGATATCTCAATCTCGATATATAGAAAAGAACGCCCTTTGGGCGCCCTACAATGATTCAAAAGAACATACGATGCTTTAAGATCTAAGCATGCATTGATAAAAATAATCATTCTCACCATCACTATGGTGTCAACACCTAAGATCAGGCATATCACACAAACAGATACATAGCGTAAATATCTACTACTATGAAGGAGATGTCGGCATCACCAGTCCCCATGCGATCAGTCTACCTCTTGCTATCAAAATTGTCCCTAGCAGCAGCTGGGATCAAACATCAGTAGCTACAGTAATGTATTCCATCAATGGGACATCAAGTCAGCCTCCACAGATAACATCTTTAAACCATAAAGCTATACAATGCCATCCAAGCCATAAGGTCTGGCTGCTGGGCAAGGCATTGCTGATCCAACCTCGTAGTGAGGTTCCACAAACAAACCAATGTTGCAGACCTTCTTGATCAAATGGCTAAGAATTTCTGTTAAGAAAACTCCATGTAGTATTGCATCGTATAGAACCCAAGTTGTCTTTTCGAGTTCGCAGCAAAGACACACTTCTTTCCCTGATATAGAAACGGGTGACAGATTATAGCATAGACATTTATAATCCCTAGAAAGGTTGTAGAAACTGTAACGCATAAGCAAAACATGTAGTTCAGAAACTCAAGACATGTAGTTCAGAAACTCAGGTAGAATAAAAGGTATGCTATTGGCTTATATTACTTCACTTGCATTATGAGTACTACATTAGCAAGCATAGATCAGTCTGCATTGCACACTATAATAATGAATCTGACAATCTATGATGCTTTCATAAGCGAAAGGGATATGCACTGCACACTATAATGATATCGATGGTCTTTTATTCAATTACTTGGTGTCAATTTTTGTTCCTTTTGTGTTTCCGAAATCTTTACTTGCCACTGTTGGTATACTAAGCTATAGGCCCATAGATCACTCTCCCTATTCGAAGATTTAAAAAATTCAAGTCCCATGCAATGCGAACTACACATTTTGCCAGTAAGACCACCTTGTATTAGCATATTTAATAGGAGTATTTGTTATAATATTGTGCCATGTCCATCTTTTATCACTCTAAATTGTGGGGAACCATATGAGATTGCTAGAATTAGGACAATTAGAGTATGTACAATGAATTGTAAGGAACCATGTGAGATTGCTAGAATTAGGAAAATTAATAAAGTCTGTACAATATAGGAATATTCATTTGTTCACCTTGTTCATTAAAGATCTTTGGCCCCTTTCCCTTCATAATAAGCGCCCCAAACCTTTTTTGAACCTGTACAACAGAAATTTGTGTGAATTATAAGCTGTATATTTGCTTATATGCACACTATACATGAAAAATACATAAGCGAGATATCCAAGCAATAAATTGGTATTTGGTTGGAACATCTATGTGGTATATTCTTTATTATTGTCACCTCCATAGGTAAGGCACTTATATTTCTTAGAACACAATAATTTTTATGCAGCTTATATTCTCCTGTTTATGAGTTATACAGGAAAAAAAAAATCCTATGAGCACAAGATTAAATGTAAAAAGAAGGCAAGGTTAAGTAAACTAACAAAGGAGAATACTATACATGGAGCCTCAAACACTTTTTTTATTCCTTTATCAATTAGAGCCTCAACTGAGCAGCCTTGCGCAATAATCTGAAGCCATCAGTGGTTGTATGTGTGCAGTGGAGTGTGCACCCTGATATTTCTTTTGTTCAAGATGTGCTTCAGTTTCAAATGCTTCAAGAACAAAATTGGAAAGACATGCTTCAAGAATAAAATTGGAAAGACTGATCTCAAGAACTAAAGAGGAAGAACCTGACCAAGACACAACAGGGACGGGGGCACAACAAGCTACCTTGCAGTGAAGATGCTACTCAGTGATGCTGCAGACCATCCATCCCAATCTCCACATAATTGGATCTCAAGGAGGGCGTCAGAGTCTGTCAAAGTTGGCTCGCCTCGCTTGATGCAAGGCAAGAAACGTTTGACCCAGGAACACGTCTCAATGGTAATTTAATTCTTTTGAGAATTAGAAGGAAGATCTTCCTAGAATTAAGACAACAGAAGCTTAATCGTATGAGTAAACCAATAATAGTGAGGTTGAATGAATATATACAAAATAAAATCAAATCAAGTAATGAATATGCTTAGATTAATATATTAAAGTGCATAAATTGAATATATTAAAGTGCATAAATTGAAAAAAATATCCAGAACACATCCTACCATGTAATTGGATAACTGCCATGCCGAAATCAGCTCCCGGCCCTGTCCACCCGCTCTCCCTACGGAGAAAGGAATAAAAGAATTAAACAAGATTTCAACTAAAGAATCATGAAAAAAAACAGGATATCAGTGAAGGATGTTACTGTACGTGAGCTCCTACAAGTTTTTTTTCATCTTTTACAAGATTTGGGGAGGAAGCGATGGGGGTTAGGGTTTGGGAAGAGAGATGAAGGAGAGCACGGAATGAGGATGGGGGTTGCGAGGCTCACCACTCTCCCAAACTGCTCCCCCGAGCAGACGTTGCGAAGCCAGGCAGGCGGCGCGGCGACGGGCGACCGGTCGACCGAGCTTCGACGACGCACCTACTCCCAGGGCACCCCGTCCCTGCCAACCGGCCCAACGCAGCAGGGGGGCATCAGTCATGGACGCCGAGGGAGACAGAGAGCGCGGTGAAGGGGGCGGCGGCGTGAGGAGGTGCGAGGCGAGGGAGAAGATCAGGGTGCGCTGCGCCGTGGTTTGCGGCGTGATGGCGAGAGGGGCGTGCGAGGGGTACCGGTGTGTGGGGACTGGGGAACCGGGCTGTGGGCTGTGCTTTTTTTTTTTTTTTTTTTTGAGAAGAAGGCTGTGCGGGCTCTCGCTGGAGGATGGCAAAGGACCTGGACAGGTGTCGTGCTATGCAGCGGCCACCAAGGCTCCGATTCCTGGGAGGGCAGGAAGTCCGAGGGACTTTTAGGGCGTGTTTGCGACCCTGTACCAAGTCGGCTCGGCCCGCCGGACAGGCCCAGGCCAGACCAAGCCAGTCTCCAGCGGTGCAGGTGCTCTTGTTTGCGTGTATGCACGAAACGGGACTGGCCCCAACAAGATTGTGTTTGCGTCTCGAGCCCAAGTGGATATGGCTACATTGCACTGCAATTTGGTAGGCTTACCACCTAACGTCTTAGCTTTGGCATTTCATCGAGCACCTACCGAGCGTACTCCACCGTGGCCATGGCTGCCATTGAGCTCGTCGACGCTGCGCATGCCGCCCCATCGACGGCCTTAGCGTCGGCCTCCGCCGCGCTGTGCCCCGTCACAGACTCACTCCTCCACAAGCAGGACCAATGCTTGTAGGGCGGTGGCTGTGGTGGCGCTAGGAGCGGCCACCTCGCTATTGCCCATGCTCGTCTACCTCGCGGGAGCTCATGCAGCGTGGTGGCGGCGGCCTTGCCGCAGAGCGTGGGCCTCTGGATGTGGCGAGGAGCAGCTGCAACGCCAGGCGCTCCAGGTCGTCGAGCCTCTGGATTCCGAACAGGATGGGGCCGGCGAGCAAATTCTGCTGTAGTAACAGCGCCTTGAATCCCGGCAGCTGGAGCAGGGGTGTGCAGGGCCCTCCGCCGCGCCGTCGTGTGGCCGGCCTGGACGCCGCCGCCGGGCACGAGAACTGGTGCGAGCGGTGAAGAACGACGCAGATGGGAGAGGAACCGGTGGGTGAGAGAACAGCCATGGGAGGTGACTGAAACCCGGCCTTGTGCGCTGAAAGGAGTCGAGAGGAGCCAGGCCGCCGGGAAACGACCAATTTTTCCGTTCCCCGGGAGCCACCCTTTTCACTGCTTTGAGCAGCGTGCGAGCCGGGCTGCAAGATGGGCCAACGACCACAAACACGAGCGCTGCAGCTGGAGGGCGCAGCCGGGCTGTCGGGCCAAGTCCGCAAACACGCCCTTAATATCTCCGATCCACAACTACGGGCTCCTTTGGCTGGTAGGAAAAGAATAGGATAGGAATAGGAAATATATAAGATTTGAGGTGGCCGGTCGTCTGATTCCTATAGGAACTACACTCGTAGGAAAGACGCATCGGTGCCTTTGGTTCACCAGTAGGAAATCGCATGCAGGAACAAGAAATATCGCAAAGAAACTCTGCCGCCTTGAGTCCCACCGCGCTCCATCTTCTCACGCCCCGCCCCCTTTCTCTTCTCTCGGCCCGCGCCGGGTGGACGGCGGCGCACCATCTCTGCCCCCCCCCCTCCGCGGTTCTCCCCGTCAAGCGACCTATCCACCATCGCCAACCTCAAGATCCAGGGTGGGTGCCTGCCGCGCCATCAGAGCTACACGGACGGCGACCGACGCGCTCCTCTCCCTCTCCCGGGGTCGGCTGCGCCCCAGCTCCCCCCTCCTCCCCGGCGGACGGCGGCACCCACAATCGGATCCGCCACCGGCGGCCACGGATTCGCCGGATCCGTCACTGGCTGCCATGGATTTTTTTTTTTTTTTGCTCGGCTTGGGTTGTTTACGCCAGGAAAGTTCATGTTGTTCCAAGCACCACGTGTCTCCGTAGGAAATTTTCCATGAAGTCTGAGCTCATGGAAAAAATCCTGAGGAATTGAGGTATAGGATGCCATTCCTATGAAAAAATTCCTTTGATTTGCTTTCAACCAAAGGGCAGGATAGGATAAATTCATGTGAAATTCCTATCCTATGTGAATCGGAGAATCGGACCAGCGGTTTCCTCGGTTGGGCTTGGGGCCGGACCCCACAGGTCTCAGCTACTGAAGCCATGTGTGGACATCACTGGGCTCTCTTATCTGGGGGCTAGCGGCCCAATATGGTCGAGCCTACCGCACGGCCTTCGGGGCTTGAGACATCGTCGCGTGGCTTTCGATCAGACGGCGTCCCGTCTTAACGAATGGATTTCTTCCCCAAGCAACGAAGCTAGCCAGGGCTGCCTGACGTACGTGCGTATTGCATGGTGGAGTGGGGGCCAGCACCACCTCTTGCATTTGTAGACCCTCCTTCCATCAGTATTAATCCTTAGCTGCTAGTACAGAAAAGCTAATTAATACTAAATCGCTTCAAATTATAGTTTATTTGATGTTTTCAACCACGACTTTGATCACTCATCTTATTTAAAATTTTGTACAAAATATCACTTTTTTGTTGTGGTTTTCTTTATCGATAGATGATCTTGAGAATAACTTAAATCGACTATTTTTTGTGTAAATTTTTTGAATAGACAAGTGATCACATTTAGGATTCAAAAAGTAAAATGAATTATATTTTAAAAACAGAGGGAGTAGTTTTTTTTTATTATCAGTGTGAGGCTAGCGCTAGGATGCGCATGTGCATGTGATATACTGTGACCATTCTCAGTGAAGAGTTTTATGAGGTTATTTTGAAGACTGTCACGTTAAATCTTTTATTGGTAGTAGTGACAACATTTTTTTTCCAAACCAAACTGTATAAAATTATCTTTTTATATAATTATATAATCTGTCCGGTCATTAAATCTGCTGATGTATCATGATACAAATAAAATTCAGACAAAAATTTCGCAGATCACCGCGAGCTAACCACCAAGCAATTTCAATCGAAGGTCACCGTACTTTCGCCGTTGGCGCTAGTAGGAGTATATAAAAACAGAACATCCGGGGTCAACGCAATATAGAGTTCATCGCAACGGAGCCCGTACGCAAGCAATGACGCAACGAACCCCTCCAGTTACCATATGGATGCATGCACATCCACCTCACGGCTCACGTACGACATGCATCGCCATCTACCCAGACCTGCTGGACCTTAAAAAAATCCACCACAATGGACCGGCATGATCGATTGAGAGATCTCGCACAGGTACATGTGCATAATGACCCAGTCCCATATTCGCATGCATATGGATGCATGTATTTGCGAGGCTCCATGTCCATTTAATTACCATTATTATTACTAATTACCCACTCCATTCCAAATTATATAAAGTTGTTCTGACTTTATTTTTGTTCAACCATTTGTTTGATCAGCTCGTTGTATCACAAGAAAAAGCGGGCCAAACACCCGAATCCAACGGGCAACATATATAAAGGATTGGCTGCTTCAACCCCGAAACTAGCACGATAGGTGAGGGCTGCTCATCATCCTATTGTGCTCCCCCTCCATCGATTACCGATGTGGGACTAAACCCAACATTGTCTATATGTATCTAGGCATATTTATATCTAGATTATGTGTAGCAATATGGATATAACAAGAAAAAAAGTTAAAATGACTTATAATTTAGAATGAAGAAAGAGTACCGTATATATTTGTATACAACTGATTCATTGTAGGACGTACTTGTACCATACCTTGTACCATACCAATGGACACGTCCCTTTCGGCGGGTGTACAACGAGAATGCACGCAGAAAATAACCTCTAGCCCCGTAGCCGTCCCCTGAAATTGGTGATTACCGGTCGTTCATCAGAGCTGGTAATCTTGTGATCTTTCCACGCACGCACACACGTACAATACGTGACGTGGGTCACTGATCATCATGAGTTCATGATGGCCAGTGGCTTTTGGCCCTTCGCCCCTCGGGTCTCTTGGGCGTGTTCGTCCAGGTCGCCGGCCGCGTTTCGGCCGGGCTCTTGAACGTACGGCCAGCATGCTTCGATGCATATGGCCACTCATTCATCGAGGGAGGTCGATCGATCGCTACCAGTCAGTCAGTCTCCTCTCTCGACCCCTCCCCCAAGTCTCCTGTCCTGTCCACGCCACCACGCCCGGGCGCCTGTGGGTATAAAATGCGCCCTCCCCACTCCAACTGACACCTTCCAAACAAACTGACCACGACCATCAGCTGTCCCCATTGCCTGGTGGTCAGTTTGTTTGGTCAGTTTGTTTGGAAGGTGTCAGTTTGCAAGTATGGACCCACGATACATAATAGAGTGTTGAGTCACCATGCAAGGATCGACACATGCTGAACTACACCGAGTGTTCTTTCTCACGTACTATAGTTTGTTGAGTAACCGATCCATGGTAGAGTGGCCAAGAGTCGTTCGTTGACACCACTACCACGATAGTTACTTTTATAGACATTATGTGCTAAGTGGCAACGTAGATAGCAAAAACCTATCGATCCCCATGCAAGGATAGACCTATGATGACCTACACCTAGTCCTCTTTCTCACGCACTATAGTTTGTGGAGTGATCGATCCATGGTAGAGTGGCCAAGAGCCGTTCATTGACACCACTACCATGATAGTTACTTTATATGAACATTGCGTGCTAAATGGCAACGTAGATAGTAAAAACCTATCGATCACCATGACAGGATTGACCTATGATGAACTACACCGAGTGCTCTTTCTCACGTACTATAGTTTGTGTAGTGACCGATCCATGGTAGAGCGGCCAGGAGTCGTTCATTGACACCACTACCACGATAGTCACTTTGTATGGACTTTACGTGCTAAGTGGCAACGTAGAGAGCAAAAACCTATCGATCACAATGCAAGGATAGACCTATGATGACCTACACCTAGTCCTCTTTCTCACGCACTATATTTTGTTGAGTGATCGATCCATGGTAGAGCGGCCAAGAGTTATTCATTAACACCACTACCGTGATAGTTACTTTGTATGAACATTACGTGCTAAATGACAACGTAGATAGTAAAAACCTATCGATCACCATGAAAGGATCGACGTATGGTGAACTACATTGAGTGCTCTTTCTCATGCACTATAGTTTGTGGAGTGACCGATCTATGGTAGAGCGGCCAAGAGTCGTTCATTGACACCACTACCACGATAGTTACTTTGTATGGACTTTACGTGCTAAATGGCAATGTAGAGAGAAAAAACCTATCGATCACAACGCAAGGATAGACCTATGATGACCTACACCTCGTCGTCTTGCTCACGCACTATAGTTTATGAAGTTATCGATCCATGGTAGAGCGACCAATAGTTGTTAATTAACACCACTACAACGATAGTTACTTTGTATGGTCTTTACGTGCTAAATGGCAGCGTAGAGAGCAAAAACCTATCGATCACAATGCAAGGATAGACCTATGATGACCTACACCTAGTCCTCTTTCTCACGCACTATAGTTTGTGGAGTTATCGATCCATGGTAGAGCAACCAAGAGTTGTTCATTAACACCACTACCATGATAGTTACTTTATATGAACATTGCGTGCTAAATGGCAACGTAGATAGTAAAAATCTATCGATTACCATGCAAGGATCGACGTATGATATACTACACTAAGTGCTTTTTCTCACGCACTATAGTTTGTTGAGTAACCGATCCATGTTAGAGCGGCCAAGAGCCGTTCGTTGACACCACTACCCACGATAGTTCTTTGTGTGGACTTTATGTGCTAAGTGGCAGCGTAGAGAGCAAAACCTATCGATCACAATGCAAGGATAGACCTATGATGACCTACACCTACTCCTCTTTCTCCGCGCACTATAGTTTGTCGAGCGAGCGTGTCACACCCCAAAATTTCTATCTTGGGATGTGACTTAGAAAACACTAAACAACAATAAATGATTTTTTATTATTTTCTAAAATTTACAAACCTTATGTTGCTGATATTTTTAGATAGTGGAAAATGTGAGTTTCTAAAATTATTTACAACTCAATTTAACGGTTTGTTGCATTCATGCCTTTGCATAGTGTTTATGTTTGAAAAATGAATTTAAATGTTTTTAAATGCGCTTAGGTTTTGATCCCACCTTTATCTCACCAAATACCAATTCAATATCTTAAACTCCAATCAAGTCTTTTTGCCAATATCCTACAAAACCATAGCTTGATCCATTATCTCTTTTTGTCATTTCCTTTCTTTCTTGAGTTCTTAGTCATTTTGGTGTCCACGAATTCTTCATGGCAAATCTTTTCTCCTCCCTTATCCATTCATACAAATGGATCTCAAATTGACTTGAGGTTTGGAATTTCACATTGCTCATCTTGGCAATCCGTACTCCTCTCTTTGCTTTTCTATCTCCCTCACACAACAACCAACAGCCTCTCCACTTCAATTCCATCTTGATAGCACCCATTCTTACTCCACTTCAATGGCATGCCTCCATGCAAAAACTCAGCCATATCTTCTCTTCCCCACACTCACGCAATAGAATGGACAGCCCGTTCCTCTCTCACGCCTTGTCTTCCACCTCCTGTTGCTTCATAAAAATAGTAAGTCCCTGGGCGCCCTCTCTCACCTTCCTGCTGCAGCCGCACAATCCTTTCCCCATGCAAATATTGCAGCAAATGTTCCTCCACATCCCATACCTCCCTCCCTCTGCTGTTCTTCCTCCAAAATGATGTCCCGATGCCACCATGAATCAATTTTGCCGCAGCAATCCAAATCCCGGTCACTAGAGCATTTGTTTGGACAAAGACGTCATCGGTGCCCCTTCTGTACAGGCATGGTGAGGTCGCCCCTCCCCATCTCATCTCTTGATTTTCCTTCACACGTCTCAGATCATCCCCGAGGAAAATCACAGCAGCCCCGTCGATCGCCATACATCATGGTGCTGCCACCGTCGATGAACTTCACAGCGGTAAAGGTCGTCCCTCCTTTTTTCCCCTCTAATCTTGCTGCTCAAGATCCTCACTCATCCATCGCTTTGATCTCTCGTGTGGCGTAGATCATCTCTAAAATGGAATTGGCGCTGTCCGTTGATCGCAGGCCCCGAATTGGCGCTGTCCCGTTGATGCCCCATCGTGTCGCCATCGTCGATGCCGATTGACATCACCTTCATCACCAACTGCTACCAACCACGATGTGAGGATCCCATCATGATCTCCATATTTCTTTTTACATGTTACACGCTGTTAGAACATGTGCCATAATCTACGCATGGTTAAATCCCAACGAAGTATCGTCACAATCATGTCCCTGTCCTTTGCAGGACAGCAGCGTTGCTGCTTTTGGCATTCATGTTCCCATTGATCTAGAACTCTCTATCACCACACCCTTTAACAATCATGTAGTCCTTGAAGTTGCACATGACATTTGCAAAACGGTTTGGCAAAATAATCGAAGATGAAAGAGATATCATCGTTCTTGCCTTTGCTGTCCCTGCTGCCCCGCAGCAGAGTTCCTACCGGTTGGCATTGGCGTTCCCAGTGATCCATGACTCCGTTCATTGATAACTTTTATCATGATGAAGAACTTGAAGTTGCACATGCCTCTACAAAGTTTCATGGACAGAACATCTAATATTAGAGAGTTATATTTGTTTCCATGCTCGCTGCCCCCAGCCATGTCACAGCTATGCAGTGCAGTCTTGTGATCGCGTTCCCCGCTACTCCACTTTCCGCATAAGAAAACCCTTCAATAGTAATGTGCTTCATATACTTGCACATGTCTCTACAGGTTGGATTGGTCATATATGCCACGATGGTTGAGATAATGATGCCGCACTATCTGCTACTCTTGTTGTCTAGAAAACAGCAGTCACCCTGTTTTTGCAATCATGTCTCCCTTTGATCTAGCATTCATCTTAGTGCAGCCACTTACCAAAATAAATTCGGTGTGTCCTCTACACAAATCCATAGTCATCTACATTTCATATGTACGCCCATGTTCTATGTAAATCTTTCCAAGATAGCACATATCGATCATGTTTATTCCATACCGATCATTTATCAAATCTTCTAGCTTCTACCTTCGATCTTTCATGTCTTCTAAACCATAGATTGTTTAGTTGTTTTTGCACTCAACGAACGTAGCTACAACCCCTACGCATTTTAAAAAGCTTTGTATTATTTATATGTATACTGAATGATGTATTGCTTCTAGGTTGTCTATGATGGTTGTGATGATTGTTGCGATCGTTAGAAGAGGCTATACAAGGATGATTCGGAAGGAAAGTTGGACAAGTTTGAGCACAATAAAAGGCAAGTTTAGTTTGGGATATGTTAACTTTAAACCATGATCTTATAATTTACTTAATGTTTATGCATTTGAACTTTAAATATGAATCGTTTGGCAACATAGGAATTTATGCGTGATGAGAGATCAGGGTATTCTGATACTGACTATGGGGGTTATATGGCTCGACTTTAGTTCCTTAGAGATCATTCCTCTAGCAAGTTGGCAAGTGCGAGAATTAGATATAGTATGCCCCTTGAAGATCTCTAGTTTGGTTTTGGATAATTAGTGACACCTAAGGACTAATCTCTCATTGCTAAGTGTTTGACATGTATGGAGATTGGTCGATCTTGGGAGTTGGTGCAAGATGATCATGGAGGATGGATCGAGGTGATCCAAAAGATGATCAAGCATGCAACCCGGTGGAGTTTCGGAGATCAAAGGCCCAAGGCAAAGGTATAACCATAGGGCTTTTAGTTTCACACCCAAGACACCATAGAGGGTGTGGGTGGTTATAGGATCGATAAGCGTACTATAAAGAGGGGAAAACTTTCGTACATATCGATCCTCATGTGCCTTTAGGTTCAAGTCTCATATGCATGCATCCTAACCTAAAGTGCTAACTCCGTCCTTGGTGGAAATGGTTTTGAAAATGCTAACACATGGTGTCGAGGTGTTCTTCGGCGTGTCGGCAACAAGAAACAAGTGACGGAAGTCTATTTGGAGCAAAGGCGAAGGAGCGATGACGAAAGCGGCGAAAATTCGCGGCTCGGGAGGACACCGGGCGCATGCCAGGACTCACCACCGGAAGCATGCATACTACACCGGTGGCTCCGGTGGGCGGGTCGGTGGGAAATTCGGAGAGCATGTTTTTCGTGGTCTCGGGCGAGCATGCACCGGACTCACCACCGGAAGCATGCATCGGACGCACTTCTCATCACGGACGCATCGCTAGGATTCTATTTTGGCATGTTGATGGACAGGAAGCTTCAGGAAGCTTCTGGGACTCATGCATGAGTCCGTGGGGGCGTCCGGTGCACTTTCGCGAAAAATTTGTGTTTTCCACCCAATGGCTCTATTTTTAGGTGTGGCCTATTTATACCCCTTTGGCCGGCTTGTGCTCTCTCTCTTGGTCATTTGAATCACTCCTAACACCCTAGAGCAAGCAAGCAAGTCTCCCTCTCTCTCTCATTCTTGATTGTGAGCTTCATTCTTGAGAGAAGAGTTGATCCAAAGTGCATTGCATCGAGTTCTTGCATCTAGAGGCACTTGGGGATCGTGTTGTGACGGTGGATTTCCCATTACTCTTGGAGGCCACAGCTCCTAGCCGGCTTGGTGATTTGGTGGAGTTGTTGGCAAGAAGAGGTGATTGTTTCTTGGCCACCTCCGGTTGATTTGTGAGAGGATTACGCACTCCTCGTCGGGAAGACAAAGTGCAAGGAATACATTGCTCGTGCTTTGGGTACCACACTTGTTGAGTGGTGTGTTGAGGCTAGCAAGGGCACCGCCTAGCTGTTGGTATTTGTTAACCTACAGGGAATATTATGATGGATAATCCGCAAGCGAACGGATCCGGTGAGCACTTCACCCGGGAATAGGGCTTTAAATATCGAATCCACAGGGGGAGAAGGTGAGAGAGCATGTCAAGGTGTATAGCTAAATCAGTGGCTATATAACTAGATTAAAAAAGAGAGGTAAGGAGTTCCATTAGGAAGGTCTACTTCAAGTAAATCATTTGCAACATTGTTCTTAAGAGGGGTTGTCATGAAGAAACTCTTAATAAAGGGAATCTACGCTAACAACTTGGGGGTCTCCTACGATTTCTATAAGCGGGGCGGGCGTAACAAAGGACTTAATGGTATTTGTCACCACCACGATCGGCCTTAACAAGTGTCTTCACCCCGGCCTATAGAAGGTATTCGTAATGAGCTAGTCAATCTAAGCACCACGCTTACATTAATCTAACAACTTCAACTCAAGAGCAACCAAGAATCAAAGTAATCTTATCAAAGAAATACGAACCTTAAGAATAATAGAAACAATATCACTTACTCGAATGGAAGTCGAACAATCCACAAGATCTCGAGTTGCGCTCAATGGCACCAACTCGAGGAGGAAGAAGAAGATGGAGGCGTAGCCGGCGACTCGGGCCTTCCTTCAACTCCGCCTCAACCGCTCTAATTCTCTCAACTTGAAGCTCTACTCACAACTCTAATCTAAGGCTTCTAGTTCTACATCTTGTCTAATCTTCTACTTCTAGTTCTTGAACTAGAGCTAAGGCCGTCGACTAGATTTGGATCGTCGATATGATGATGAGTTGATGCGAGATGATTGAAGCCGTGGGTCAGGGGCTGTTTATATATGGGTCTTCTTATGTCTCTTCGGCTTCAGTGGCGATGTGGTACTAATCCTCGTGCTTAACCGGCGCCCTCGGATCAAACCGACATCAAACAACCGGATTAGATTGCGTCTTAGAGGCGGTGGAGGAACGTTCAGGAAGCGGGGCTTGCTTGGCGGCCAAAGCGCGAATTTGTCGGCTTTGTTATTTGGGCGATCGGCCCGGGGGTGGGGTCCACCACGGGTCCATGATCGCGTCGTGGCTTACGGAGTCTTCTAGATGATGTTTTCTTGATTGCCAAGTTTGGTTCCGTCGGGGAGTAATCCGGAGCCTTCTAGACTTGTTTCGGAGTTGGATTGCGTTGCGTTCGTCGGATTCGTGTGACACGTCATTTTTCTTTGTTTTTACGTTAAGTCCCGCAAATCATAACTTTACCAAAACTCATGGAAATCATTAGTAGAAACCCCTAATAAGGTTATCTAATTATATTTTAGTCCTTTTCCATGTTTAGTTGACAATTAAAAGTATCGTTAACAAGTGTCAACAAACTCCCCCACACTTAGGCTTTTACTCGTCCCTCGATAAAAGGATGGTCTAACTTTAATATAACAGTAGAGACAAAGAATGGATCATAATTATACTCCATGGTCATACACGTACTTTTGGGATATCGAGCATGAAATGGTTAGAAAGCGGATCACCTTAAATTCTTAAACCAAGTCACTTGGAGAGATTTTGCATAAGTTTTGAAAAGAAAACATAGTTCTACTTACTCCTTTGTGACACTCTCAAGTCTCTCAAAATATATTATATCCTCCGCAGTTCATTATATCATATGTGGAGCTCAAGAACATGTAGCACACTTACCTTGTATTTATTGCCGAGTCAAATGTGGATCCATGGAGAAAAGATGTCATAAGTCATAGATCAAGATGTGCATGTGAATCAAGATTATTATTGCCCTTTGCTCTCTCTAGTTGAAAATCGTCTATCTCCCTTTTTTTGGAACATTTTTATTTATTTATTTATTTTCCAAGCGAGGTAACCGGCTATTTAGTGGAGAGTTGGGTTCTACTCACCCTCGGACACTTGTCCATTTTACTCTCTTCTTATTTATTAGAGAAGTGGGCCCTACTCACCCTCGGACACCTGTCCATTATTCTTCTCTTCATTTTGCCTTTTTTCTTTTTTTTTTTTTGAGAGAGGGGGTTCTTGACCCGTAGAACACTTGCTCATTTTCTCCTCTCTCTCACTTTTCTCTCCACTCTTAGAATTTTGAACATTTTGGCTTTTTTCATATTTTGTACCTTTTTCAACAATTAAAATTATGGGAGATAGAGATTAAAACTTTTTAGAGCATGGATACTTTAGTGAAAGCGAGTGTATGCGTGATCGATCTTAGACTTTAGACAAATTTCAACATGGGTCGTGGTTTTGACAAAGCTCAAAACAAGAAAGCAACAATTAATTAGATATATCTTTAATGATTGCTATGGCTCTATTAGGATGTATCATTGATCACAAAGGAGAAGCATAACTAAAGATTTTAATATTTTGAAATAAATAACTCTCCAAAGACAAGATAAAAGAAAGATGATCTCATTATTCTAACTTTATTACTTCTCATGTTTTAAGCAATTAAAGCATCCCAACAAGTGATAGCTATATGTAGGAATTTAATCATGCAAAACTTTGTTCATGGGTTAACAAGACATCTTTTTTAATATAGGGAAAACATACCATAACAGAAAAAGACTTATTTTAATTCGAACGGAAAGTAATTTGCGAAAATTGAAAAGTTTTAGGAAGCAAACCGAGCGGTGGGCGAAATTTGGGCCTACGTGGGACGAGGCAGGGGGCGGTCGGCCTGGTATATGGGCGGTCGGCCTCCCACTGGACCGTGTCGGGGCGCGGTTCGTCGTCGGGCGAAGTCGATGGTTCCGTCTTGGTTTTCTTGATTTTGGTCGCGAAGAATTACGTTGGGTCGTCCGGGATCTCCCCCACACTTATTTTTCTGTTATCTTGCATACAAAGCATGGTGGAGACAAAAACATTGCTCGTGCTTTGGGTACCACACTTGTTGAGTGGTGTGTTGAGGCTAGCAAGGGCACCGCCTAGCTCAAACACCATCCTTGTGTTGGTCGGCACTGTAGGAGAGTAACTTGTCGGTGTACAAGCGAACTCCGGGTCAACACATCGGCGTGTCTCTTGTCTTGGTGATTGGTTCATCGTCTTATTGTGTTGATTGGTTCATCCTCTTCCCGGTGATTGGTTCATAGCCTCTACGTGTTGGTATATCGCTCTTACTCTTGCAATTACCTTCCTAGTTTATATTGTGTAGAGAGCTAGCCTTGCTTTGAGTAGTTGCTCTTGCTAGCATAAGGATCATATTAGGATTGCCCATTAGCTAGAGTAGTGACATAGACTTTGTGTGGACTAGAGATCATAGAAATATTTAGTCTTGTCACTAGAAGGCTTGCTTGACCACTAGAGCTAGTGCAAACCGCTTTACGCCGTGTTTTTATACTAATCGGTTTGTTCAGTTGAGCTTGTAGAAAATTTTTATAGGCTATTCACCCCCCCCCTCTAGCCATCTAGGACCTTACACCCCTATCCCGTAATATGTGAGTATAGGCTGAGAGTTATGTGCCACATAGGAAGGGTGGGTCCTATGTCTGAGGAATTAGCGCCCTAGCTTGTTAGAAGAACCTTTAAGGGCTTCATAGTGGTTCTTGGTGTTTGGGTTTGATCCGCCCTTGCATTTGGGAACCATGACTCATAGTGAAAGTGTACACCTCTGCGCAGAGTTTGATAAACTGGTATACTAGCCTTGCCCAAGGTCACGGGCGGCCTTGGAACCTTTACATTAAGGATGATGACTTGTGTTCGTTAAATTATTCATTACTTATTGTTTTATGCTATTCATTATTTATGTTATAATGATCATGGTATATGGATAAGATATTGCCTAGCTATTCTTGCTGAGTTCGACATGGACTCACTCTTGCAATTTCCCCTACCTCAGTCTGTTGGCAAGAGTCACATGGAGAATGGATGAAGATACTAGTTCTTGGCATACGGATCCCCCAGTCAACTGTCCCTGAAGATAATGGAGCCCGAGAAGTTTAGCAACCATTCCGCTTTACTCTGATATATTGTGAGTGTTTGTTTTGTTGTTATGTTTACGTTATAAAGCATTGTTTCTGATATTTATCTGTTCTATGTTGTATGTGTGGACTCCTAGGCACACATATGACGAGTCTGGTCTTCTTTGGAAAATCAGGCGTGACAGAGCGATCCATGGTAGAGCGGCCAAGAATTGTTCATTAACACCACTACCGTGATAGTTACTTTGTATGAACATTACGTGCTAAATGACAACGTAGATAGTAAAAACCTATCGATCACCATGAAAGGATCGACCTATGGTGAACTACACCGAGTGCACTTTCTCATGAACTATAGTTTGTGGAGTGACCGATCCATGGTAGAGCGGCCACGAGTCGTTCATTGACACCACTACCACAATAGTTACTTTGTATGGACTTTACGTGCTAAGTGGCAACGCAGAGAGCAAAAACCTATCGATCACAACGCAAGGATGGACCTATGATGACCTACACCTAGTCGTCTTGCTCACGCACTATAGTTTGTGGAGTTATCGATCCATGGTAGTATGGCCAAGACCTTTTATTCACCGCGACTACAACGATAGTTACTTTATATGTACTTTACGTGCTAAATGGCAACGTAGAGAGCAAAAACCTATCGATCACCACACAACGATGGACCTATGATGGCGTACACCTAGTCTTCTTTCTCAAGCATTATAGTTTGTGCAGTGATCGATCCATGATAGAGCGGCCAAGAGCCATTCATTGACACCACTACCATGATAGCTAATTTGTATGGACTTTACGTGCTAAATGGCAACGTAGAGAGCAAAAACTTATCCATCACGATGCAAGTATGGACCTATGATGAACTACACTGAGTGCTCTTTCTCACACATTATAGTTTGTGGAGTGAATGATCCATGATAGAGCAGCTAAGAGCTATTCATTGACACCACTACCATGATAATTAATTTGTATAGACTTTACGTGGCTAAATGACAGCGTCGAGAGAAAAAACCTATCGATCACCACACAAGGATCGACCTATGATGAACTACACGAGTGCTCTTTCTCACGCACTATAGTTGTGAGTGATCAATACATGTTAGAGCAGCCAAGACCTTTTATTGACACCACTACCATGATAGTTACTTTGTATGGACTTTACGTGCTAAATGGCAACATAGAGAGCAAAAACTTATCGGTCACCATGCAAGGATCAACCTATGATGAACTACACTAAGTGCTCTTTCTTACGCACTATAGTTTGTTGAGTAACCGATCCATGGTAGAGCGGCCAAGAGCCGTACGTTGACACCACTACCTCGATAGTTAATTTGTATGGACTTTATGTGCTAAGTGGCAACGTAGATAGCAAAAACCTATCGATCACCACGCAAGGATAGACCTATGATGACCTACACCTAGTCCTCTTTCTCACGCACTATAGTTTGTGGAGTGATCGATTCATGGTAGAGTGGCCAAGAGCCTTTCATTGACACCACTACCATGATAGTTAATTTGTATGAACATTGCATGCCAAATGACAACATAGGTAGTAAAACCTATCGATCACCATGAAAGGATTGACCTATGATGAACTACATCGAGTGCTCTTTCTCACGCACTATAGTTTGTGGAGTGATCGATCCATGGTAAAGCGGCCAAGAGTCGTTCATTGACACCGCTACCATGATAGTTACTTTGTATGGAAATTACGTGCTAAATGGCAACATAGAGAGCCAATACTTATGAGTCACCATGCAAGGATTGACCTATGCTAAACTACACCGAGTGCTCTTTCTCACGCACTATAATTTGTTGAGTAACCGATCCATGGTAGAGCGGCCAAGAGCCGTTCATTGACACCACTACCACGATAGTTACTTTGTATGGATTTTGTGCGCTAAGTGGCAACGTAGATAGCAAAAACCTATCGATCACCACGCAAGGATAGACCTATGATGACCTGCACCTAGTCCTCTTTCTCACGCACTATAGTTTATGGAGTGATCGATCCATGGTAGAGTGGCCAAGAGCCGTTCATTGACACCACTACCATGATAATTACTTTGTACGAACATTGCGTGCTAAATGGCAACGTAGATAGTAAAAACCTATCGATCACCATGAAAGGATTGACCTATGATGAACTACATCGAGTGCTCTTTCTCACGCACTATAGTTTGTGTAGTGACCGATCCATGGTAGCGGCCGAGAGTCGTTCATTGACACCACTTCTATGATAGTTACTTTGTATGGACTTTATGTGCTAAGTGGCAACATAGAGAGCAAAACCTATCGATCACAACGCAAGAATAGATCTATGATGACGTACACCTAGTCCTCTTTCTCACGCACTATAGTTTGTCGAGTGATCGAGCCATGGTAGAGTCCATGGTAGAGCGGCCAAGAGTTGTTCATTAACACCACTACCGTGATAGTTACTTTGTATAAACATTACGTGCTAAATGACAACGTAGATAGTAAAACCTATCGACCACCATGAAAGGATTGACCTATGATGAACTACATCGATTGCTCTTTCTCATGCACTATAGTTTGTGTAGTGTCCGATCCATGGTAGAGCGGCCAAGAGTCGTTCATTGACACCACTACCACGATAGTTACTTTGTATGGACTTTACGTGCTAAATGGAAACATAGAGAGCAAAAATTTATGAGTCACCATGCAAGGATCGACCTATGCTTTGAACTACACCGAGTGTTCTTTCTCACGTACTATAGTTTGTTGAGTAACCGATCCATGGTAGAGCGGCCAAGAGTCATTCATTGACACCACTACCACGATAGTTACTTTGTATGGACTTTATGTGCTAAGTGGCAACGTAGAGAGCAAAAACCTATTGATCGCCATGAAAGGATTGACCTATGATGAACTACACCGAGTGCTCTTTCTCACGCACTATGGTTTGTGGAGTGATCGATCCATGGTAGAGTTGCCAAGAGCCGTTCATTGACACCACTACCATGATAGTTACTTTGTATGAAATTGTGTGCTAAATGGCAACGTAGATAGTAAAAACCTATCGATCACCATGAAAGGATTGACCTATGATGAACTACACCGAGTGCTCTTTCTCACGCACTATAGTTTGTGGAGTGACCGATCCATGGTAGAGCGGCCAAGAGTCGTTCATTGACACCACTACCACGAGAGTTACTTTGTACAGACTTTACGTGCTAAGTGGCAACGTAGAGAGCAAAAACCTATCGATCACAATGCAAGGATAGACCTATGATGACCTACACCTAGTCGTCTTGCTCACGCACTATAGTTTACGGAGTTATCGATCCATTGTAGAGCGACCACCACTACAACGATAGCTACTTTGTATGGTCTTTACGTGCTAAATGGCAACGTAGAATTGAAAGAAATAACTTTGCAGAAATGCTCATCCTCTGATAGTTTTTTCGGAAAGTTTATATTAATTGGACCTCTCATCCATGCTCGATTCTTTGCATCTGCAGGACATGATAGTCGTCGGAACTGAAACAAACATCAACTCAATTTGGAATGGGCCATGGCCGAACTCATGGCCAACCCCGTGATGATGAGCAAGCTCCGGGACGAGATAGCATGAGTCGTCGCGCCGAGGGAGGCGGCCATTGCTGAACCGGCTTTGAACAAAATAGAGTACGCGTGAAGGCGGTGTTCAAAGAGGTGCTTCGCTCTACCCACCATTATGCGGCATAGGTGTTACATCGCGTATACAACTTAACCGTATTACGTATACAACTTAACCGTACACCACTTTTAGCAATGGCTCGTAATGCGGCATCTCTTCCGCTACCGGCACCTTTACCATAACCGCTCGTTGCAAACCCTTAATCGCACGAATAGCATCTATTGTTGTTCTTTGACCAAAGCATAGGGTGATGCTTTTCTTGAACTTTTGAATCCACAAGTACCGCGGAGGACCGTAAAACGACCCGACCTTGTGGGTCCAGCGGTTATAATGGTATTGTTGAAACCGGCTTGAACATGAATAACCCCTTTTGTTTATGCGAAGGCATCTTCACCAGGAAGAAGATTTTTTAGAAATATAACTAAAGTGTCGAACCGAAGAAGATCAAGAACGACTTCGCCAAAGTAGGCTTCGTAAAAGACGTTATTTAATGCGAGAAAGCATCCAACAACCATGACGAAGGGGTCTTCGCCAAAAGGTCTTCGTAGGACAAAGACCAAAAAAGAATGGGAAAGAATGGAGATGCGAAGAGCGAAGGTGTCGAAGACGGCTTCACGAAGTTGTAATTTTTAGATTTGATCATTGTAAAGTTCATTATGTTTCATGGGCTATGAAGTCGGGGGGCCTATAAATACCCCATGATATCTGTTGTAACGGACATGTGATACCGGTTACTTTGTGACTAAGTATTCATCAATATACGTGTTTGGAGTATTCTTACCCAACATCTTGGCGTCCACCGTTTGTGTGTGCTCGATTACTCCCACGAACTACTCAAGGCATGGGAAGACAAAAGAAACAAGTTTCTACGGAGGAGACAAGGCCACAAGGAATAGAACAAGATGAAGAAATCGAAGAAGCAATAGAAAAATCAACATTACAAGGCATTGAAAGTTTAAGAGCAAAGGCTAAAAAGAACTTGAAGAAGATCCGGCAAGAAAAGAAAAAGAGCTTGAAGCATGTAGACAAAGAACAAGAGAAAAAAACACTAAAGCTAAGAATTGAGGAAATTTGAAGCTAAGCTGCGAAGATTAAACGAAGAACTTGAAAATCAAGAGAACAAAGCCATTAACCTCGAAGAACCAAGTTCAGCAAACAAACCAAGCAAAGACAAAGAGCAAGATAGAATCATAACTACAATAGGCACATAATCCTTTTTATCAATTGACACGCAAATTGTAAAATGGCAAAAAGGGTTTAAATTCAACATTATTCCAACATATGAAGGAACTTCAGATCCAAGACAATTTTTCATGAGCTTTGAAGCATAGTTGCATTGGGAGGAGGAGAGGAATCAACACTAGCAAAAGCACTTATCATGGCAATGAAAGGCTCAACGCAAAAGTGGTACTCTTCACTTAAAGCGGTCAATAAAAAGTGGGAACAATTGAGAACAGTCCTACTAGTTGACTTCTAAGGATTCCAACATACAGGCCTAACAAGCGATGACTTATTCGACATCAAACAATATCCAAAAGAACCATTGATCAAGTATTACAAAAGATTCATCCAAATGAAGACTCAAATACCGAATGTGCCATCAAAGTGGTTATCATAGCAGACTATCGAGAGGACTAAGAGCAAGTCAACTTTCATCACATTTGAAAAGAGAAAGACCAGAAATTGTTGCTCAACTTTATGAAGAATTCCACAAATATGTGAAATCCGGCGATGATTCTGAGAGAAAAAAGAATTGAACAAGAAAGCTTTGAAAGAAACCAAGCAAAGGCAAACACAATCAGTTCACCTAGTACGTAAATCAAAACTTTGGCGAAGACAATATCAACCACCACTTGGCGTAAATCAAATAAACAACGAGTAGAGTGGAGAAAACACACCAAACAATGACCAACGAAGCCAAGATCGTGAAGCCAATTTGAAACAGAAATAGCAACAACAACTACAGAGGAGGTTTCAAAATTTGATGATCGAAGACCATTAAGGCCTAAAGAAATGTTTTGCCTTGTGCACAAGCAAAGGGCTGGACACACTTCAAAAATGTGCCCAATGATAAAGAAAAACATTGACGAAGTACAACAAGAAAGCGAGAAACTTACAAAGTCAAAGAACACAACCAAGGTTATAATTTTCATGCAAGTCGAGAACCTTCGCGGCAAGCATTACCGGGACCTCCGCCAATATACAATTACCAACCTTTGGCTACAATTCCATGGGGACAAATGCCGGTCCAACAACCGAAACATCAATAGGAAATAATCCTACAATCAATCAAGTCAACAATTCTCCGGCTACTTCATTAGTCAATACAAAATGCCAAGGAGGGGCAGGATATTGACAATCTCGGGAGGAAACAAAGTATGGAGTACCTGAAACAAACAATGAAAGAATAAATTATTTCCGAAGAATAAACTCAATATCAATGGAAAGCCCGTACAAAAAAGGCGAAGTAGTCTCATCAACCAATAACATTCACGAGAAAAAGACATGAAGCTAAAAGACTTCCCTCATATGGACTTAATGGTCATCGAGGCTTAGAAGGGTGGTCGGTCACAAAAATTTGGTCGATGGAGGAAGTTCAGCGAGACATCCTCTTCGCAAAAACTTGGGATGCAATGCAAATTGATAGGAAAAATCTAGGAACACCGGAATACCCACTTGTTGGATTTGGAGGCGGAAGAATAAACTCAATTGGAAAAATTGTCTTACCAATCTCATTTGGCACGGTGAACAATGCAAGAACAGAATAGATTGCATTCGATGTCGTTGAAATGCACAAACCAATTACAACACAATACTTGGAAGAGGAAGCCTAAATGCATTCAAAGCTGCAATCAATTACTCTTATCTTTGCATGAAAATTCCAAAGCAATCAATGGAACAATCACAATCCATGGAGACCAAACAGAGCCAAGATGCATTGAGAAAGAATCAAGCACCGGCCCAAAGAAACACTCTCAACATCGAAGGCGAAGAAGAGCAAGAAGAAATTGAGAACGCGAAGCCTCAAAAGAAAGTCAAAACTTGCACCAAAAATGAAACAAAAAAAAGTACCCTTAGACCCAATGTTTCTAAACAAAAAAGTTATCATTGCAAATGATCTTGTCGAAGAAGAAAATAACCTCGTAAACTTCCTAAGAATTAATCAAGATGTCTTCGCATGGTCAAAAAAGACTTAGAAGGAGTTAGTAGAGACATCATCGAACACAAACTAAACATAGATCCGGACCATAGGCCAAAGAAGCAAAAACTAAGGAAATTTTAGGAAGATAAGACAATTCTTTGCAAAAGCCAGAAGTCCAAAGATTACCTTTGGATGCGAAGGTCATAAGAGAAGTAAGATTCACAATGTGGGTTGCAAATATCGTAATGGTCAGGAAAAAGAATTTGAAATAGAGAATGTGCATCGACTTCACAGATCTAAACAAAGCTTGCCCAAAAGACAACTTTCCTCTCCCAAGAATTGACACACTAGTCGATCAAGCTATTGGAAGTGATATGCTAAGTTTTCTAGATTGTTTCTCGGGATATCATCAAATTTGGATGAGCAAGGAAGATGAAGAAAAGACAAGTTTCATCACCCCATTTGGCACATCTTTGCTTTCAAAGAATGGTCGAGGGCTCGCAATCTTTGGATCAAGCTTCATCGGAATGACTTCAACAGAACTAAAAAGACCAATTGGGGAAAAATTTACTTGCATATGTCGATGATGTAATTGTGAAAAGCAAGAAAAGAGAAGAACACATCGAAGACCTCAAAGAAACTTTTTCAAACCTTCAAAAAGCAAATTTAAAGCTCAATCCGAAAAAAGTGCACCTTCGAGGTCAAGAAAGGCAAAATTCTAGGATGTGTTGTATCATCAAAAGAAATCGACCCAAATCCGAGAGAAGATAAAAGCGGTGATGGAAACAAAAGTTCGAAAAGCATCAAAGATATTCAAAAGTTATTTGGAAGATTGGCTTCTTTGAGCAGATTCATATCTAAATCAAGCTGAGAAAAGTTTCCAATTTTTCAAGCATTAAAAAACTCAAACAAGACCTTCGCATGGGGGGAGAAGAACAACAAAATGCCTTTGAAGAAATAAAAGAAATATTTGGCAAATCCAACAACTCGGCAAGTCCAAGTCCACAAGAAGAATTGTTATTATACATCTCGGCATCACAAAATGCGGTAAGTGCAGATTTTGATCCAAGAATATCTGAAGGAACACATCAAGAAGCAACAACCAATATACTTCGTCTCCGAAACTCTTTGAGGCTCAAAGATCTATTTTTTTACAACAACTCAAAGATCTATTATTCAGAGATTGAAAAGATAGCATATATCACGTCCTAATGGCAACGAGGAAATTGAAGCATTACTTTCAAGCACATAAAGTGAAAATACCAAAAAATCATCCGCTCAAAGATGTCCTACAAAGTTGTAAATCATCTTGAAGATTGGGAAAATGGGCATTTGAAATATCCCAATACTTCATAGAGTTCGAAAAAAAGAACAACAATCAAGTCACAATGGGCAATTTGAAATATCCCAATACTTCATAGAGTTCGAAAAAAGAACAAAGAATCAAGTCACAAGTTCTAGCAGATTTTGTCATGAGGCAGGACCCCAACTTCAAACATAGAAGAACAAAAAGAAGTTCAAGAATGGTGTCATGACCGGGGAAATAGGGCCCGAAGGATAGGCCCGTCGGGCCACGCGAACACGGGGCCCCACAGGCTGCAGCGCGTGCCCGCCGCCGCTCCTCCCTTCCACCCGGATTGTTCGACAATTAATTCGGGAATAAAGGAGGAAAATATCTAGGATTATCTTTAGGTGTTTTTGGTGTGCAAGGGGATATCTCATCGATAACGGAGACCCTCATTAGGAAATAAATAAATAAGATATGCTTGTAAAAAGGTATTCCAATCTATAAGGAAACCTTTAGAGAGATTGCTTGAGATACAAGTCCCACTAGCCGCGCTATAAAAGTAAGGGATCTGTAATCTTTCAAGGCAACAAGCAAATAAAGAAGTTATTCCAATCTTCCTGCCTCCTCTCCCTCACGCGCCCCCCCTCCCCCGCCCTCACGTCGCCGCTCTCGCCCAGCGTGCCCGGCGGCCCGCACGCCGCCGCGCCACGCCACCACCTCCCTCCTTCCTCCTCGATCGCCAATTGGGTGTATCTTATGCTTGTTATGCTCCAAAATAATAAGTTGCAATGCTCCTTATTATATCTTGAGAGTGTATGATGGACCATGTTGAACTAGTATTATTTTACCATTGCAAGTACTTCCTTATGATGTTGCAATGCTCCTTAAACATGAGAGTGTCTGATGGACCATGTTCAACTAGTATTAGTGGCCTGTTGCAAGTAATACATTGTGATGTTGCAATGCTCCAAAAAGAGGTTTCAATAAGAGTTTGGGTGATTGCGGTGAAGGTAGTCTCGTCATGTGTATGACATTTGAGGGGCTTCTTGGGGGTGTTTGTGTCTCTTCTCTAGTACTCCTTGACCATACTACTTGGGTGCCACTACCTCCTTTCGTGCCGTGGAATCCCTAGCGCCCGGGACGTCCGACGCGTGAGATACAAACACGCTTTAGTTTTGAAACTCGTCCACCCCGTGAACACGAATAGAATGGGATCAAGATATATTCGCTCCACCGCTCCACGATCCTCGTTCCCCACCGCGACAGTACTATCTATCCCCATTACCCTACACACCCGATCCCTCACCCGGTTGGGATCGCAACCGATTTGCGTGCGGTGTAGGGGCTCCGTCTCGTGAATCGGGCAAAGCAAACACTAGAATGAGATACATGTTATTTCCATAGGGTCCTTTGTATCAAACGTAAGAACTATAAATCTTTGGACGTATTGAGATACAAGAATATTTTCTAAAACATGCAAAAAAATATTATCAATTATGTTGATAGGAATTTCCATAGAGTTGCTACTGCCAAGGCCTTAGGGGCATAACCATTGAAATGTTTTTTGTTTACATTGTAGGCAAACATTTTGCTAGCACGAAACAACTTCGCATGTTTAGATGACCTAAGATCACAAACATTCCCAAATTGCCACATCACATATGAGAACTCCACCACATATTTACTCAGTATTCAATGTTTGATGCATATCTCTCCTAACAATCACACTATCATAGCATCAACTTTGCTTAGGTCTCCCCCGCTCACAAAAAAACACCTTAGGTCTCCTTGGCACAAAACTTCACAAAGTCTTCTAAATCAATCTCATTCCATCTTTGATAAAAGCGGTGCAATGGCATGTTTTATGTAGTCTAGCCATCGGGCTGTTCATCCACGGTTTCACCAAACCGTAACAAAACCAGGGACGGCTTCGTAAAACATTCCCGAAATCGTTCATCATTCATAAAAATACTATTCATTTGTTTAATCTAGCGAGAACCCGGTTTACCATGCGGTTTGGAAACCGTAGATGAACAGGGGGCACGCTAGCCATCCCCGTAGAGAGGAAAAAGAATGGAAATCGAGAACTAAGCAAGAAAAATTAAGAAAGGAAACAATACATCGTCTTCCCATCCCATGAATTCATGTAAAATGAATCCATTTATTTTAGGAAAAAAAAAAGAGCATCTAGTTATTGTTGCGGTTCATTACGGTTCATGTTTGTAAGTATCGTAGCAATTGTTTCATGGTAAATCGTAGAAAGCGACTGTTCGGAGATTTTCTAAAAGCGCATAACTAAAAGCATGACACACATATGCACCCTCAAAGCGAAACTAAAGAAAACGATGCTTGATGTAGTAAAAAGTTCTTAAGCAACAACCCCATGCGATGTATGAACAATTGTGTGGTCGCAATTGTCATTGCTTGTTTTGCGGCATTTTGTGGCATTACAACAAACTAGTATAATGCCCCGTGCTAACGCTTACGGTGACATTTGGTGAAACAAATCAAACAAAAAAATGATTTACCCACACGACACGTAGTACTTAGTTTCAAAAGATATGGATCCAATATTACAACGGGAACACTCAAATCTTTGCCAAAGAGCTTTATTATCACACAATGAACACAATGAGAGTTTTATTGTCCGCGAGTCAACAATATTATTACAAAACAAAATTCTTGACACAAAAGCAGAAAACAATACTCGTATTTGACATGATCTAACATATTTATTGTGACCAATTAACCAATCGGCAACCACAAAACTCACCCTCATACGGCCGGCGGGTGTGATTAGTTTCTTGGTGCTAGTGTGTGCCTCCTTCGGGCGCATTGTTCTTTGCTTTCTCCTAAAAAGAATTTGAAACTTGTCCACGAGCTCACGAATGCCCACAACATGTTGTTGGTATAAATTAACTTTGAAACGAGAGAAATCCGCAAAGCGCCACGGATACCGATGTAGCTTTCACCGGGAGTATTCAGTATCGATTTCCACGGGGAACGTGAAGTGTACTAGAAAGAGTAGGAGCGTCCGAAGAAAAGAAAAGAATAATGATGTGGGAAGAGAGTTTAGAATTTTCTAAGTATTCTAAGTTGATCTAAATAATCAAAGGCTTGCTTTACTTTACTTACGTCGGGGCGGCGGTACCGCCCCGATCCTCGAAAAAGGCTGGGGGAAAGGGTGATGGGGAAGGCCGCCAAAAAGCTCTACGAATCACCAACCCGAACGTGGTGGATTACAAAGAGCGACAGTTTGTCACCCCAGGGCTTCCACAACTAACCGTGGGATTGGGCGCAAACTCGGGTAATCTCTAGTCTAGACACCACGCCTACACTATTAATTACTACTCTAATTTCACGTTAAAACAAGAGCACTCAATACGGCAGAGATCCAAATAAATATTGTAAAGTAAGAACTGAAATTAATTGAATAGAATAAATAGAAATAATAAATGAAGAACACGGAGATTCTTTGAAGGCGAACTAGTTCTTTGTAGATGTACAATGTTGATGAAGATCCGACAGGTCCGGATCTCCGGCTTTCTCTCAGCTCCTCTCTCCTTGATCTTACAACTAGATGAACTAGAAGAACTAGATCTAGAACTAGAACTAGATGAACTAGACAACTAGAGGGACCTCTCTCTCTTCTAATATGAAATCCTAGATTTTTTCTCTGTCGATAGCTAATGAGGAGATGATGTCTCTTGGGGACGCCTTGGGGCTGCTTATATAGTCGAAGGAGGTGCCACGTCTTGGACTTGGATTACAACTCGTATTCTTCCGTCGTCGTCGGATCAAACCGACATTAAACATGTGGTTTAGATCGGCGTGTCAAAAGTCGGTTGAGGAAGCTTTTGGAAGCGCGGCCGATGGCGTGTGGAGGGAGGCCGGCCGGCCTTAATATTAGGCGGTCGGCCCAAGATGGCCCCACCTGGGATGAGCTTTTGTGGGTGCGTGCGTGTCATCGTGCGTTTCGAATTGTATTAATTCGCGTCAAGCGAGTCCGGATGAGGGAGTTATGCCCGTTTTTCAAACCCGCTCTGCGCCCGATATCTTTCGATTACGGGCTCGAATATGGCAAATGATATATCCGTTTCGATCATCTCGGCGAGCTCTTCGCAATGTTGTACTTTGATTCTTCATTTGAAGTACTTCTATGTTGCTCTTTTGTAGGAGTTGGATCGAGATCACGATTGGGACACGTCTTGGAGTCGTATGTCTTCATAACTCTCATTTGTTTTCCTGTTTAGTCCCTGAAAATCACAACTTCACCAAAACTCATGGAAATTGTCAGTGTAAGCCCTAATAAGATGATCTAATTATACTTTAGTCCCTCTTCATATTCAGTTGACAAGTAAAAGTATACGTTAATATGTGTCAACACATGTACATATCCATGAAGTTGCTCTAAACCCATAAGATCAAGTGAAGTCGGGCACCCGCAACTTGATCTCCAACTATGAGGCAACATATGAAGAACCATATAAAGATGTGAAACTTAATGGTTAAATCGTTTTAATTGCATACTTAAAATACACTAAAATTGAAGAGGGGTCAAACGAAAACTCACCTGATGTAAAAACTCATTTCTTCATGATATTTTCTCAATTTCTTAAATTGGCAAATCTGACAAAAAGTAAAATTAGAGATGATGATTAGCTAGAACACTGAATCATACCACACCATTGCAATTATCTAGAGCCAGTGATTATTTAGACAGAACAATAATTCAATCTAGCTAACAAAGCAAATTTGATAATGCACGGCCATTCAATGCTCTACTATGAGCCAAAACAGCCTGCTCAAATTCCAAGCTATAGTGCAGACGCCTCAAAACTAAACATAAAATCAATCAAAAGATATCCATTAGAATAAACAGGCTGAATCTTCCATGGTTCTAAACTTCTGTTGTAGAATTCAATTTGCTCTGAACTGTCACCACTTTATTTCTTTGATCCTTTTTTCAGTAGATGTGCGCTATCACATCCATTCAAATGGAAGCTGAAGGTTCTCATGTAATTGTTTTTCAGTTACGTCAATAAATACTAACTACCTCCTTGTGGCAGTAATCAACTTTTTATTAAGCTAGATGAGCGTCAGGTAGTTTTTATCTATTTCTTACATTTTCCAAATTTCCTTTTCAATCCATTTTCCATACAGCATGTGATTAGACAAATGTGTATCGTGGTTGTACTTTTTTTTTGGCTTTCACCCATTATCAGATGCACTGTAAACACCTGATGAGTTTTCTGCTTCGAAACAATGAAGCAAGATTGGATGATTGAGGAGGAAATCATACTATTTTTCTACTTTAATTAATACGATGGGATCTAGATCAACCAGTATCAGATCACAAAATTCCAATGCCGACGGATCAAATTGGTAGATTATGCAACAAATGGGAGAGTGGATACGATGGAGTACCTCCATGGAGAGGTCGCAGCGCACAACACAGGAAGGAAGAGTTTGAACGCCGGACATCATCTCTAGATCAATAGAGTATCGGATCGAGATGGAAGGGAGGGAAGATGTATTAAGGTTGTACTCACACGAATGGATGGATGAAGGACACGTCCTCCGAAAGCGATTGCGGATCGCGATCGTTATGCGAGGCCTCCTCCGCCTCCTCTTCTTCGCCGCTTCTCGGCGGGCTGCGTGTGCTCCTCACCGCCGACCGCCCACGAGAATGAGGACCGACCGCTTGTGCGGGCGGCATCGCCGGCGTCGGCACCGGGGCATAGAAGGAAGCGATGGGGACGGAGTCTAGGGTTAGTGGGGAGGAGGCAAGTCTGGTGGCATTTGTGGTGTTTTTTTAGGAAAAAAGAAAAGAAAAACATATCGAGGACCGTGGGAGGTGGGAGTCGAACCGCGAACCTTGAGCACGAGGGGCGGGGATGGAGTCGCGGAGGAAGGCGCGGGGGGGAAGATGTAAGACCTCTAGACAAACTTTCAATCCCGGCCTTTGGTCCGTGGATCCGTTGGTTGTTATTTGTCGATCAAAAAAGGAAAGAAGTGTGCCATTATAGTATAGATTTGTATAAACATGAAGACAATAAAACCTGGACTAAATCAAATGAATGTAGTAACTACATCATAAATTGAAGGTCAAGCGCTTACACCCCATGATGCAAACTGCATAACTAAATGTTTCACGGTCTATAATACTTTGTTGCACAACAAGACCAAGCAACTATCCTCTATTTTGAAATAAATGGTTAAACAGTCTGCTTGGGACAAGAACAAGGAACTGCCCACTTGTTGCAACAAAGCGTATAGGTTGGAAGAATTTGAATATCGCAGATCTTACTCAACCACATCATAAAAGCAGATACGGGGATGCTCCCGGATTTGGTCAGCTGCGAGGTCTCCATCTAATCGATGCTTGGTAATTTCTTTGCTTTCGAAGCACAACTTCCACGAGTGTGCTTGAGCAAAATCGCTAAATCGCTTGCAACGATTAGTGTGGGCGATGGGCATAAGGATGATTTTCTAGGGAAATTCAATGCATTTGTATTTTAAATACACCAAACAACGTCGAGGAGATGGAATCAATTGATTAGTTGCGGTCCTTGAGGCGATTTCATAGGAAACAAGGCAAAATCTCCGCCCCAAAATCTTTCGAATAGTCGCCAGCGAAGGACAATTCCAAGTTCATCTTAATTTTCTTTTCAAAATCACGAGAAAAGTACTCACATCGAAACAGAGAGTTAGAGATTTTCAATCGAGACTTACCACTTTGGGGATCTCCATCGAGAGCGACCTTGGCCACATGCTTGGGTCCTCCATTTCCACCCTTCTCCTCCCCTTCCTTCTCTAGCGATGCAGCTGCGAACTTCTCCCCCTCCTCCTCCACCTCGTTCCTCGGATATGCCTCGTAGCGGCCACGGTTGCCGCGGCGGCGGCCGCCACGGCCGGCGCCGACGCCGCCGCCTCGGCAAGACGGCCCGGTAGGTGATGGAGGCCGGGCGGGGCGATGGGCAGGGAGACCTCCTCTGGAGCGGCGCCGCGCGGGAGCCTTGGGGCGGAGTGGCTCGCGCTATATATGTGCATCGGGCCGTGTTGGGCGGCCGCGACGACGTCGGGCCGTCTCTCGGGCCATCGTGCTCGCCGGGCCGTCTCGGGCCATCGTGCACATCCGGGCCGTCTTGGGCCATCGTGCTGTCGGGCCATCGTTTGTCGGGCCAACCACGATGTCCACCTAGTCTCGCTCGAATTTTGGCAGGCACATCATTATTGGGGGGCTTAATCATTTCAGCTCTGAGTTCACCTACTGCATACAACACCTCCTGGAAGTACCTGCTGATGGTTTCCAGGGACCTTCTAAACACAGGAGTAAGAACCCTGAACCTCTGGTTATGACCAGCAACTATCAAGAACATAGCAACCTTTGTTCTTCAATAGTCATGTGTATGCTTGCTCTCAATAGGCCCCTATCCTTGAGCAGATCACAAAATTTGGAAGAATGGGGCTTTCCTCATCCTAAGCGGTTCCACACAACTTAGGTCATCACGTGGTAAATGAACCTTAGGTTACGATTCCTCTCCACCTCTCTTGCACTCAAAGGTCCATAAGTGATCCCACGCCTACTAGAAGCACGCCTCCTAAATCGGCAACCATCCAAGCACGGATTTGCAACCCACTGCGGCTCCCCTAGCAATAAGTCTGGCGACGCCTAGTAGAACGAACCATGGTGCTATACACAAATTACACAGGGAATCAGAACAAAGACCCATTCTTGAACACCCAAAAAAGATGAAGCATGTGCAATCAAACGGTATCCTTGCACAACGACCGGCTGCGCCACCACATGGGGCGCCTCCAAGATCGGTACAAGCAGATCTTACCCAAATGGAGTACCATTCCCCGGCGCTACAAACTAAAGGAACCCTAGCAGCAGTAGTACTCAAACCCTAGCATCAAACCGGATCGGGCTGCGGCACCGCAGTGCGCCTCCGGATCACAAGACATCATCGACCAATAACCATGAATCTCACCCAGAACATCGAATCAAATCTACCAAATAAGGCGGAGACCGCCAAAAGCGAGAACCCGGCGCGGGGGAGGGAAGGGGGGGGAGGAGGAGAAAAGCGTAAAGAAGATACTAACGACTATGTGCCTTACGGATCCTCGGCGACCCTTCGGCGGCGCCGGAGACGGTGATGCTTGCGAAGGAAGAAGGCGTGGGGGAGTCACCGAGTGAGAGCGGTGAGCCGAGAGCGAGAGCAAAGCGGCGCCGGCCCGAGTGAGCGGTGCCACGAAAACCCTAGCCGGGCGGTGGCGTTTCGTTTATATATGGCCGGGCGGGATCGACACCGGCCCAAAGAACTCACCCACTAACGCGCGGCCCGGCCGTAGGAAATGAATCGCCAACCTGCGATTCATTTCCGGCCGGCTATCTCTCTGGCGGGCCGCCCCTGGCCGGGCTTTGGGCCAAAAGCGATCCAAACACCCAACCGGTGCCCAAGCGAGGCTGGCTAGGCACAATTTCACCGACCAAAAACACGCAACGTGGACTGTGATGCGATTTCTAAATAATGGAAGGACCTATTCGAAAAAAAAATACGGAAGGCCGGTTCCTTTCCAGATTACACAGGTCCGGGATCCGGGAAGAGAGGTATATTGACCTAGTACTAGGCAGTGGGTAGAAAGCAAAACCCTAACAAGACGGTTCCTGGCCGCGCCGCCCTCTCGAATCGAAATCCCTCTCCGCGCCGCCCCCTCTCGAATCGAAATCGAAATCCCTCTCCGCGCCGCCCCCTCTCGAATCGAAATCCCTCTCAGCCATGCCGAAGGGCGCCAAGAAGCGCGCGAGGCTCAAGCAGCAGCTGCTGCAGCAGCAGGGCCACCCCGACGATGCCGGCGACACCAACGCCAGCAACGGCAACTGTGACGGCAGGGATGACAACAACGACGCCTTGAGCGGCCGCGACGGCGACCACCACCTGCGGATCCAACCCAAAGTTTCTCGAGGTACGGATGATACCTAACCCTTCTCCACCATCTTTAAGCCGGAGCAGATCCGCACGCCGCTTTCGGCACCAGCGGGTGGGAATAACCTTTTCGTGCGGCGAGAGTGGGCATTCGCTCTCGCTGCGGGTTTTCCCGTCACCATATTCCCACCGGCGTCCACTTTACGGGCACTTTCATTGCTCCCTTCTATAGTTCTATATGTATATGGTGGATGTGTGTGGTTTCTGATGCTGTTGCTTGTGTGTGTGTTGGCCCAGTGGATGCGAATGAGGACTCCATGAAGTGCTCCGAGGAGATGGTGACCCCCAGGGCCGTCGCGGCCGAAGTGCCCGCGGAGCACGCCATGAAGGCAGATGTCGCCGGGTCTGAGGTCATGGTGGACGCGTTTCTGCTGGAAACCACTGGGCCGGAACGCGAGGTCAAGGTGGACGAGGCAGAGGTGGAGGTGTACTCCATGGTGGCGCAGGGACCGCAGGTAAAGGGTGTGTTGGTGGCCGAGGAATCCGTGGTGCAGGCGGTGGAGGCTTCAGATTTGAAGGAGGTGGCCAAGTTGCATCCGGCGCTTGAATCTTATTTGAAGGTTGATGAAGTGGTGGTGGTGGAGGAAGCACCTGTGGCGCCTGAGGTACAGGAACCAGATGTGAAGGGCGCCCGGTGCTACTGTTGTGTTGAGCGAACCTGAGGGCGAGCAGTGGCAATGTGGTGGTCAAGGACTCTGATGAGATGTCGCGATCTCAGGAGGCTGTTGATGTGCATAGTACAGAGGTAACTGCCTCCACGGCGGCGCAGGAGGAGGCAGTGTCGAAGCTGAAGCAGGAGGTGGGGAAGCCCTTGCATAAACAGGACAAGGGGAAGGAAGGGGCCTCGCAGAGTGTGGAGAAAGAGGTCGTTGAGTCCGATGACATGGAGGAGGACGATGACAAGGATGAGGAGGCGATGGCTTTGTGGCGCAACTTCAGTCTAGGTGAGCCACCCATCCTCGCGCAGCCCCACATTTTTGGGGAACCCTGTTCTGGGTTGGATGGATTCGGGGAATGGCGGCAACGGGGCCTGCATCACCGCCGCCGCCGCCAATCTGATCAAATGTGCTTCCGGTAGTGGATTAAGGGGGGTTTGGGTTTTGGATCTAGCGGGGGCGAGATAGGCTTTGCCCAAAGACGAACACTTAATATCTTATTGATTTGTTTACCTTCTACCAACCTGAAATTATGTGAATTATGTTTTACCAGGTGCCACGTTGGGGAATCATGGGTTGATCTTGGCGCTAGTTAAGACAAACACTGGCTTTGCCATTTTCATGTACAATGGGGCCAATCTCTTTAGAAAAGATGCCCTTCAGGTATCTGTTTGACTATAACATTTCCATGACTTTGGTTGTAGAGGTGCATTTTTATCAAGCTAATGTTTCATATTCTCTATACCGTGCAGAATATCTGGGTAGACTTTCGCAAACCATGCTGTTGCAAAAAAGTTAGTTCCCTGTTCTTCTCCTGATTCTGTTTTTTTAGTAAGGTGCTGGGACTGGTTGCCTGATCTCTTATTGCACTTTGCCCCAGTTTTGAAAAAGCTGTTTGCTATGTTTTAAATTTTAAATAAAGCGGAAGGCTCTTTACCCCCTTCCAAATCACCTAGGCAACGCCTAGGCGTGCATAAGGTGAGGTGGTGCGACACCATATGCTGCTCTGAGAAACATGCTATTCTTTTTTTCAAAAGGCAAGGGTGCAAAATTAAAAACACGAGCACACAGTTAGAGATTGAAATAGGGTAGAAAGCAGTTATCTCTTTTTCAATATGTTTATGCTCAATTAAACTGAGCAGCGTTGTTGCATGGTTAATCTTTGCCAATTTTATTTATTCTTTGCATCTATGTGGTCATTGGCTGTTTATATTAATTTAATTTAATGGATTTCTGCTTGCTAGGGTTTTTCCACAATAAAGCTGTTAGGGAAGTATGTATGATTCTATTTCACTATATGCATGCATTCCTGAAAACTATTTTCCTAAAAAGAGCATGGTACGTGTGAAGAGTTCCACAATACATGTGCACAAATTGGTGATACTTAGGCAGTATTGACATATGCCAATTTTCTGCTTGCTAGGGTTCATTCGAGACCTTACTTCATGCTGGTATTAATACTTTACCACAATTGCCAGTTTTCAAAATACATTGCATTAGCCTAGTATATGAACTTAATTCTGATTTAGACTCTTATTGAGCACTTGAGCAAATCATTATGGTTTATGCATGTAGTTACTGAAATACCCACACCCGTCGTGGCATAAGTTTTTAGAAATTGTATCTTCGCCCCTTAACAGGCTTTTCTTTGTTTGTTTCTTTAACAGACTGTTCATAAGTTAGAATTTCGTGTTTTCGAGCACGGTGCGAGGCCATTCAACCTAATGGTGTCAGTGACGAGCTTGCTACCATGATCAGAAAAACATATTGAACCGGGGCAAAAATTAGCTGTTGAAAATAAGGACTACCAAAAAGCCATAGAAAATGACATGGTTAGTATACAGCTCTTTCCTTATCTCCTTAATTCTATGAACCATTTGAGAACCCCTTTTCTATTTTCAGAAAAAATATCTTGCCTGAGTGATGATAACGTGGACGAGTTGATGTGGGGCTTGAAGGTTCATATGCCATATTTAGTTCCTGAAGAAAAATCATTGTTGAAAGAAGAGGATCGCTTCTCAATGAGTAAAGGAATGAAACAGCTTCTAGAAAGCCATGGCTTTATATTGGAAGCAAATATGATGGTGAGGCAGTCCTTTCTCACATTTCTCTTGAAATGACTTCTGCTATCTTTGCTCCCTGTGTACTTCAAGCCTTAAATTGACTTATTACTAAAGTATTTTGATGTAATATTGTTACCAGAGTTTTGCCATTATTTTTTTTGTAAACTTTTCCTCTGTCCTCCTTGTATGCAGGTTACTAGAGAGATTATTGACCTGGTAGGTAGGCTGCATAAGTGTGTTCGTTGTGTGAACAAACATGATTCCTTCTTGCGTAGAGCTGCTGAGCACCTAAAGAGAATATCTCACATTGACACTCGGGAATGGGATTTAATGAAACTTGCAGCTGCACTGAAGATGATATGTTTCCCTGAACAAAAGAATTGCAGCAGCTCCATCGGTAAACTGTAATATTTTGTGAATGTGAATGCATTTTGATGTAAGTTTATTGTTTAGCTAATGCCAGTGTGCTTCTCTCAGCTGTTTCCAAAACGTGTTCTTCTGAAGTTAAAGAAGGATGCACCTAAATATGAGGGAAAGATATTGAAGGAGTACATCTGGAGCATCTATAAAGAAATGTACTCGGCCCGCCGTGCTAGATCCCCGTGTGCTTGGAAAATTGAGTCTTTTGCTTCAACAAAGGTTAAAAGCTGAAGAACTCATTGCTGAACTTACAGGATGCGTCGAAAGACAGGTATTTGCCCCCACCGCCCACCGCCCATTAAAAAAAAAAAAAAAGAAAAAAAAACCATGCACAAGGACACTACAGAAACAAAAAGGGGCACAGGTCAGGCACACTATTAAGGGCCTGTTTGGTTTCCATAAGTCATGGGACTTAAAATGAGTGACTTATAAGTCATGCCTGTTTGGTAAAATAAATCACTTATAACTTATAAGTCCCATGACTTAATATAAGTTTTAAGTAGGGGTGTACCAACTTAACTTATAAGTCCCATGGCTTAATAATTCATGGCTGTTTGGCAAAATAAGTCACTTATTTCACTTTTTAACTTAATAAGTCACCTGACTTATGGTAACCAAACAGCCCCTAAACCCAACAAGAAATAAGTACACACATCTTGAGAGTCTTGCAGCGCTTGTTTCACTTACTTGCTGTGAAGTTTAGGCTTTTTTTTGTACAATTTGTTGTTAAAAATGAATCAATGGTCCTTTGTTGTCACAGAATCCACCAAGTCCGGTAACAGCTGATGTTATTGGGAAATATACTTGTATCCACAGCCCTCAACTTCATTCGACGAATCAACCAGGCATCTTATCTGTGCACTTCCATCCATCAAAGGTTGGTTTGATACAAGGTCTTATTTTGAATATATTCTTTTCGTTTTGCGCTTAACCTCTCAGATTGCACTTTGGTGTTACTAGAATCGTAGCTTTTACATTGTTCCGTTGTCACAGGTCCTAAGTGTTATAATAGCACATCACTTCATCTCACTTTGATGGATTATATCCACAATAGGTTACTTGGTCCTCACCATTGTCCTTCTGTTAGATGCTGAGCATAAAATTTTTTTGTGCTACATTTCATTTGTAGCAGCTCATCTCGGTGCTATACCTTGTTCTTCAAACATTTTTGACATTTTCTTATTGTCTGAAGGTTTTTTGTTGTTGTCGTTTGCTTATTCCATGAGTGACTATGCTTGGACAGCTTGATCTCACATGTTCACCCTCTATAAATAAGCACTTTTTTGACAAGAATTTGCTCTACTTAGGTGTTCTAACAGCACCTGTCTTGTCATTTTGTTTGCCCCATTAGGTCAAATTTGGATTATGGTTGTCATCTTGTCATTTGGTTCTGGATGGGTCATTCCTATGTTAAGGAAGGCCTGTGATTATGCTTGAATCTTGAGGCTAAACCCTTTGTCGAAAATACTGAGTTCTATTTGAATATGCCCTAGTTTAAATTCTCATCATGACCTGAGTATTGAACTATTGATATAGTTTTTTCTGGAATCTCTGCGAGTTCAACTTATGTGGTGACAATCTGCAAAAGTTTTTTTTTTTATGTGTTCTTTTACCTGATGATTCTTTTGATGGGTCAACAGGGCGTTGTTGCCACTGGGGGTATTGATACCAATGCAGTACTCTTTGATCTGTCGTCCAGTCAAATTTTGTGCATGCTTACTGGTCACTCAAAGAAGGTATTACCCCATGTGATGTTGGTGTACTTTTTGTATGCTTTGAAAGTATATATTATAACATAACATTCATTTACACAGATAACCACTTTGAAATTTGTTAATGGGGATGAACTCTTCATAACTGGATCAGCAGATGCGGTATGTATGTTTTTTTTACAACCTTAAATAATCACATGAGTATTATGTCATCAATATCTTCTGCTTTTCTAGACCAACTGAACTTATGTTTTTTTTGATTTGATTGAAAAAAAAAAGGAGTCTTAGCTCCTACATTGCACCGATATGTGTAGTATCGAGTGATATGCATACGCCATACATGGATGGCTTTATTTCTTGAGAAACCTCAACGTCAAAAGAATTTTGTTACATGCTATATGTTGAGCATAGTTGTAACGTGTTTTTTTGGTATTTTCTTGAGGCCCCTACCACCTTATTGTTGAGTGTTCTGTTGGATCAAAGTTAGCGGTTAATTAACTGAAAACGTCTCTACTACCCTATGAAACACCGATACGCCAGGAACCCGCGTATCGGCGTATCGAATCTGGCGTCCGATACGGATACGTCGCTGACACGCCGCCCCGTCACGTATCCACGGAGTATCGGGTTTTTTTTTTTTTAAATCAGGTACGCGAAACCTGATACGTATCGTCGTGGGATACGGCGTATCCCAGGCTGTGGATACGCCCAGCCCAACTAGAGCCCAACAACAGACATGTACAGGAAAAATATCCTGCGCCCTAGCCATCCCTGCGCGACTCCATGCACGGCATCGCGACAGCGCCTGCGACTCCTGCTCGCGGGCTGCCGGCCACCGGCGACGAGCCTCCGCTCGCCCGGCGACGAGCCTCCGCCCGGGTCCGGCCGTCCCTGCTCGTCACTTTCGCCCGGCCGCCGGTGGAGTTTCCTCTCACCAGCTCGCCACTCGTCCCTGGATCGAGCTCCGGTGAGTTGAATCCCGTCCCCATTCTCGACTTCTTCAGTTCATAGCACCAGCCTGCACCTGCTTGATTTCTTTGCTTCCCACTTCGTCTTCCTCTCCCCAGCTAATAGGCAGTTAGTGAGTTCTTGTTGCTTTGCTTTGATGTAGTACATGGCGTCTCCAAATTTGAGCAGTGCTGCTAGTGGAAATGCAAGTGGTAGCGTAAGATCTGCAGCCTAAATGCCTGAATTGCAAACATCTTGGCTTGCTGCTGGATGAATTGAAGCCTGAATGCCTTTTATTATGTTTACATCTGTATTTTTTTATTTTTATTTAAATATTAAAGCGTATCCGCGTATTGGGTTTTCTGGGAAATTGCCGTATCCGTATCCGATACCGATACACGTATCGTGTCCGTGCAATTTAGCTACTACCTATAATGTTTACTAAACCTGATTTTCTGCCTACTCCATTATCTCTGCCTGTCTCATTGTTTTTGTTCACAATAAGTTTCTTTCCAAGCCGAATGTACTCTGAGAAAGCTTCCAATTGGGGACGCGGGACCTGTGGGCAGGAGCTCGTCCGGCCGGTAGGGCAGCACCTGGCGGGATGTGCCTCTCCTCTTATCCTCTCCCCTGTTTTTGGCGCCCCCTGCCAGTTCTTGGCGCTCAGCTGCTGCGTCGGCATCGGCCTGGGAAGTATCCGCACACTCGCCCTCCGCGGCCGCCTCGGCGCCACCTAGTGCCGCTAAAAGCGCCGCCCTAGCTCCTACATGTCCGCCGACCACCATAGGCCAGGCGGACACCCTTCGGCTTGGCGACTAATCGCGCCTATGCGTGCCTAAAAGGCGTCGTCTTTTCGAACCGTGATCAAAACTACCAGCAGTTGACTATATTTCTTCCTCAAGCGTAACAGCGAAAATGTTTGATCAAATTCAAAATAGAACTTTGTTCACGGTTTCTCTGGCCACTGATTGCCACACAATTGATGTGCGTAAATTATCAGTGATGAAATAGTGTTGTAGAACAGCTATGGCATTTTCACCTAAATTCAGATTAAAAGCTTCAGTTTCTCTGTATTTCAGTTATTTGAGTTTTATTAGTTTATGTTGGCTCATATATTTGCGAACTTTGCAGACTGTTCGCATTTGGAATTGGAGCGCAGTATGGCGACCATAGCTGTAAACATATATTTAAAGATCATACTGCTGAGGTATTTAAGTGGATGCTGCTGCAACGATGCTTCCTTTCTTCAGAAGATACCTTAAAAAAAGAACCTTTCCCAAGCTAAATGCTCTTTTTTTTTTTCTTAATATTGTTTTGCATAATTAACATCCTTCTCTATGCTTGAATTGATTTATCAATGTTTAGAGATTTTATTGATTGATCAAGTCTGATTTTGAGGTAAGAATCAAGATAAAAGATTGTAAGTTACAATTTGCAATATATTTTTTTTCTGCTGAACTCTGCTATATGCTTGTCTTAAAACTCACATGATTTTTCAACCATCCAGTCTTTTTTTTGTTTGTTTCATTGAGCTGTTATCTGTTCTGTTTGCGTATACTGGTAGTTGCTAATCAAATAAACGTTTTTGATAATGGTCCCTTTTGTTATTCTGCAGAAGTGATATCATAGCAGTCCATGGCACTGTCTATCCGTTGTTTTCTTAGTAATTTTGGTACCTGAAGCTTAGGTTCCTTTTTTGAAATTTATTAGGTTGCGGCTGTTACTGTCCAAGCGAGTGAGAAATGTTTTGTGTCCGCTTCAAGGATTATTCGTGGCGCCTCTATGATATTTCTACTGCAGTTTGCCTTTCAAAGGTTCCCTCCTTTCCCTCTCATGTGTATACTATTACTACCCCATGATGTGTTTTTATGATATGCTTGGCTGTTTTCCAGTTTGAGGCTTCCCCATGATGTGTTTTATGATATGCTTGGCTGTTTTCCAGTTTGAGGCTTGGAACCAGGCGGTTATACATCGGCATCATTTCATCCACGAGGTCTTTTTCTTGGAACAGGAAGCGACTACTGCTTTTGTCGAACTTTGGGATGTGAAAGCTAAGGTGATTATTATTGTATCACTTTTTTCATAAATATTTTAGGTGATCACTGCACCTATATTGTTTTGAACATAGTTTGAAACATTGTCTCAACATAACTGGTCCCCACCTTATGCAACCCAGAAGACCTGCTGGTCAAAACCCTTTTGCGCAGTGAGCTTTCAAACTTTCTTTTACAACTTGCTTCACAGGCTGAGGCATTTTTACATCCTCCTGTAGGTTCCGGTTTTCATATTATTATGGGTTTCATCTCTAAGCTTCCTTGGGATGTTGCTACTACTGTTTATGTGATTGTACCTTGAATAACCTTTACTAAGGAACAATTTATTATCTGTAGTTACAAGTTGCTTATTTAGAGGGGCACACTGGACCAGTCAGAGCCATTTCTTTCTCTGAAAATGGTTACCACTTAGCGGTATGTAGATTTCCATAAGTAGCATACACAATGTTTATTTTTTTTCTTCTATTTCTGACATTTTACCATGATTTTGCAGACTGCAGCACGTGATGGTGTCCGACTTTGGGATGTTCGTAAATTAACAAGTCTAAACATTATTTCTCTTGGCATGCCAACCAATGCAGGTAAGGAGCTTACTGGACTGTGAACCTCTATTTCGGCATGTGCTTTTATATTCACCATTAATTCATGCATAACTATTTGTGCCTGCTTCCTGGACGTTTTTTTTTTGAATGGTTGAATGTAACAATATGATTATATCTCCTTTGACCTGCAGTGGAATTTGATTCAAGTGGTAGCTATCTTGGCATTGGTGGTTCAGATGCAAGGTATGGTCTTGTAACCTATAATGTAATGACTATTTTATGGGAGTCCTTGATTTCCTGCTGTTGTAAAGTAGGGATCCCATCTTTAATCTGGACAAGTAAAAAGAGCTGAATTGAGACTTAGTTCCTGTTGGTCATTAAAAAGAGCTGTTGTAAATGGTTGTCGTACGTTGCCTTCATTCTAGCATTATCCCTTAATAATCTAGGACATTATTGATTATAAAATTTACTTACTATGCTGTGAATGCAGTGTTTTACGTTGATTTCCTGCAAAGTGTCTGCTTGATTCCTGATTTCTGGTTTTGCACAGGTGCTCTTAAATCCGCTTGACCCTGTCTGTTTTTTGTAGGGTTTACCAATCAGGTGAATGGAACATTATCAAGACACTGCCATACCTATCAGAAACAGGTCTGTAGACTGCCAGTTCTCTTTGATTGCCATTTTTACTTGGTATAGTGTTGTGACATATGAACTTCTACAGAAGTAACTTCCCTGAAGTTTGGAGCAGACGCCAAGTACATTGCTGTAGGCTCGATGGACCGCCTCCGGGATATTTGGTTCAACCCGACAAATGGACGTCTGAAATTTAACATCCGAGGAAATGTGCACAAACTACTTTTGCCGTGCGACCGTGCTCCAGATTTGGCTGTTGGCCGCCCACTGCAAGCGAGGATCCTCGCAGGAAGCACCGATATAAAGAAAATTTTATATTATCTTGTATATAACGACGTTTTCTAGACTTACAAGTACGATGCTGGTGTGGATCTTGCAACCATGTTTTTTTAGTCAACAATGTTTTCATCCAGATAAGTGGGGTGCCGCCATTTTCCCCTTAGTCACCCTTAACTATGCATGGAAATGAAGGAAAACATTTCTAATAAATAAAATGCACACATCAGACATCGATGATTGCGAAATCAATGGCATATAAAATACAGAAATGACATAACAAAACGAGTATTTCAGTGTAAAAGGATCTGAACACGGTACAAGCATACTCAGTCCCAAATTAAACGTCTTTTTAGGTATTCGTGCCGCAACTTTGAATTATACAAAATATGTGCAATGTTTATATTTATAAGCGAGAAGGGCGTTTATTTTGGGACGGAGGAGAGTTGACATTGGGGATGGTTCTATACTGCTGCCGACCTTTGTGAATCAAAACTTGATGCCGATTACAAATCTAAATTAATCGTGCTTCTCAAAGAATATGTTGATTGTTTTTGCACGGGATTACAGAGACGCTTTCGGGTTAAGCGAGATCTTGTTGAGTGTCGGCTTTCCATCATATGTTGATTGTTTTGCATGGGACTAGGTGAGTGCCCATGCGTTGCAACGGGGAAGAAAAAAATCATATACCTGTTTTATTTGTGCAAAGCTAATGTAAAATAGTATGACATCACAATTTCATGTCACAAGAAATGCTATGGAATAAAATAGTTTTTACTTATGCATAAACTATGACCTATTGACCACACAGTCAATGTCGAGGGCCTTGTACAAAAAATGCTGAGGAGTGAAATAAATAATGTTGACCAACTATCATTGCACTAATGAAAACAATGTTGAAGTTTCTGCTCCATCTCCTTTCCCAGTACATGGCGAGAACTCTTGATTGTGGACAACATGCCTGAATTCAATGAAAGAGGATTATGTTACAAATTTACCATTTCACATAAGTCAACAATTTCAATAGGCCTTTACAAGATCAATACACCCATTTGGTTAGCATAATAAGGAGAAATAGACCTTACTTTAATCCCATGAACCAACCATGGAACCTTGATAATAGCAACATATGTATCATATTGAAAAAGGTTGTGTTTCAAACTGAACTTTTGGGAATAGAGAGCACCATGGCATGAATGATGAGATTGGAAGAACTGCAGCTTTGTTTCCATATTCATCAGGAAGAAAAAGGCCCCACATAACTTTAGAAGTATTAGGTTTGGAACAACCATGAGCGCAAAAAAAGAATAATGAAATTGTAGCTTATGGACCAACACCACGAAAACTGAACAAATTACAATGATAATATGCATATTAGCGCTATCTGTAAACTAACACCATTCTTATCCGTACTTTCTGATAACAAAGCTGCTTTAAATTGTATTTCTGTATTTTTCAAGTTTTTGTGAGGAAATTCCTTTATGACATCAGTTAAAAATCTTAACAAAGAATATCTGGCTGAGAATATTTAGAAACGTAATAAGAATTTTTTCTTACACGATTATGCCATATTGTAGTAGTAACATGTCCAGTTATTAGGACACACCATACCTGCGCTATTGAACAATTGTGAAATTGCATTAAAAGGACCAAAGAATAACATATACTCAATTAAACATCATTAACATCAGTTGAACACATAATGTGCCTGTATGCAAAAACTAAATATTTAGTTTAGTTGCTTAGAACTATGGTTTAAAAAGATTACCTATGCTTTTTATCATAAATATGTGTGTGGAACTTGAAAAAATTTGCACCAGCAATATTCTGCATATAATCTAGATGGTCAGGTAAAAAAAACTGATCTATATCCTGGGTGCTGGGCTGTGGCCACATCCCATGTGACATGATTTTCCAAAGATAGAGTAATTGTGTTGCTAACAAACTATCTGACAACACGCATGTGTCACAGGAAAAAAGGGTTCAGCAAGAACCTCCAAAATAAAAAAGCAATCTAGGACAAAGTTCTGAGAAATACCTTAAGTTTTGACTGATGAAAGCAGGAAAAATAGATATATATGGTTTTGTCATTTAGGATTCAGTAGTTTCATTGATGAAGGTACTCTTTCAGTCCTTCTAGTTATACGGCCAGCATTGTCTTTGCCTATTAAAATGGAACTCAAGAGAGGAACTCGGAGGCCCGAAGTCTTGACATAAATCTAACCATAACCCCTATGGAAGATTAGATTAGGCATCAATGCAACAGGGATCAACATGTGTTCTTTACCCATAACTGAACTTGTACTGCTCCAAAGATGCCATCTTAAATAAAAATACAAAGGGGATGGGAGTAGACAACTACTGATGCATACCGGTCCTTATCCTTATTCAGGAACAGCCGTTTCAGCTAAACACTTTGAATCAGGAACATTCAAGTGCATAATTACAAAATAGATATAGACCACCCAGATTTAATAAGGACAAGTTTGAGTAGAAGTAACCAAGTAAAAGGGTCTTCCCATTGTCAACTCTATAAAAATCCGACAATCAGACTTGCCTTTACTAAACTGGGACGGTTACTTTTGCAATTTTATAAAACAAGAGTAACCCTCAGTACATGTTTTTCTACAGAAAAATCTGTTGCACAAGGCAAATAAAATGATAATTTGACCAACGCCTAGAACCCAACAATCAGGTGTACATATAAAAAAAAAAGGTATGCCCATAATATGTTCTGAATTTACGCAATCTAAAAAAAATGGAAGGGCCAAGAATCCAACATTGTAATCCATGGCAGGGCCATTGAAGGATTAAAGGTCAACTAACTATGTAGTCTGAATACAAATTGTGGTTGCCTCCTTGTGAGCCAAAGAGATCATTCATCAAAAGATCCTCAATTCAAAGCCCAGATATACAAAGTTTCTCACTGTAATATTTAAAGTAAGTCTGATTTGTTGGGAGGAAGGTTTGAACAATATATCAATATGGTCCTGAAAAGCGATTCAGTAGAGCTTTTGAAAAAAAAATCAATTAAATTCATAAAGAAGAAAAAAAGGAGCTATGGATGTTCAGTTGAGTAAATTTGTTCATCCATGTACCTTTGAGGTGCAACCACCATTGCATCAGCTCATGGGCGAGGATGGAACCTGTCAGTAGCCTGCAATAGTTGTGACACAAATGATGTACTGGCCACAAAATGTGAAAAGAATCACAGTATTTGAATCAGGCAAGTAAAAAATAAGTAATGTCCTCCAGAGATAAAATGGCCTGACCTGGGGACGCCATATAAGGCAAGTAATAACTTCACATCTCCTAGTCAGCTTTTGTGGCTGAGTTCTCATGTCTACTAATCGGTTTCAACCAATATATTCTGGGCCTCCTAAGTATATGCAGAAATAATGCACAGTCAAAAGGGCAGAATCTGTCGGTTTCATCAACGGCCATTCTAATTGACACGTAAAGTCTGAACTTAAGAGTTTCCATAGGTAAGGATTCTAATGCGGCAAAGAGGAAGCAAAAATTGAAGATACAACCACGTATGCCTCACTTTCTAATGTGGCAAAGAGGAAGCAGAAGGGCTCCCTGTGTGTCCCGGGTGGCGGAGTGAGACATCTGCGGCGGCGACAGTCCCCACGAGCATGCAGATCCCGATGCCGCGGCGGTGCACGCTCTGCCGCTAGGTATCTTGAGCACATGCGGCAGCATGGCAGCCGCAGGATCCAAGTCCCGTGTGAGCACCGGCGGTGGCCTGGACTCGTTCTAGCATCCCCAGCAACCGGCCCTGCCTCCGCTTCCCGGCCTCAACGACGCTCGCCGGGGCTGGGTTGGTGGGGCCGCCAGGGCAGGAAAGGGGGCGCCGGCCGCTGCCGAGGCAGGGTCCAGGGACGGACGGGACTCCGGGGCAAGGGACCCGCAGCCGATCCGCCGGGGCTAGGAGCTCGCCGGTCGCCGCTAGCGTTGGGGCAGGCGAGCGGCGGAGTGGAGTCGTAAAGCGTCGCTGCTGTGCGATGGGGAACAGGCCAGCACCGTGAGAGCCAGGGCGGTGCTGCAGCGGCGAAGTGGGAGGACGGAGGGAGGGGGAGAGATGCCGGCGGTGGAGAGGCTGGTCGCCGTGAGGGCCAGGCGATGCTGGTGGGCGTGGGAGCGGAGCGGGGTCGGAGCAGCTGCGCGTCGCGTCGCAGCAGCCGAGCGGCACGGAGGGTGTTCCGGGGTGGCGCGCGACGGGGACGGCAGTGTCCGGACGGCGCGGAGGGTTTGCGATGAGGTAGGAGGTGCGGTGCGAAGGAGATGTTTCGAACTCCGGATGCGGGAAGGCGGGCGACACTTTTGTCACTGGGTGAAGGGAAGGGAGGCGTTGTTGGGGATGGGGTGAAGCGAATGAGTTAGGGGGGACGATTGCTTTTTACAATGTTTTAGGGGTAGAGATTACACAGAGATGCTCGGGTTAAGCCGAGATCTTGTTGAGCATCGGTTTTCCCATCAAAAAGGGATTTAGGTCATACAAACAACCGTGAAGATGCTTCAATTCGGCCATTAATGACTGAATTAAGGAGAAGGTTAATCCCATCTTGATCTATTGCTTAATTGTGAAGACAACGACTCCTGGAACGTCCCGTGGAAACGAGTGGCAATGGCTGCTGGTGATGACCACAAAGCACTCGACAAAGGGTTGCCACTTGCTGAGCATGACCCGCTTTGCCTACAAAGCACTCGACAAAGGGTTGCCACTTGCTGACCATGACCCGCTTTGCCTGTCTCTCTCGATTTGGATCGCGGTAGACCAAATTGGCTGCAAGCCTATTACTGCGACGTGGAATGCGGTTCTCCACCTGAGAAAAACTCATCACTTTACTAAGGCCTCGTTTAGTTTGCATGTTTTTACAACTCGATGAACAATAACTCGTTTGTTTGTATTTGGTAAATATTGTCCAATCATGGACTAACTAGCCTCAAAAGATTCGTCTCATATATTCAATGAACCAAAGGAGCACCGCCGAAAAAGGTCCCAACAAGGGGCAAAAGCAAAAGCGCCGGCTAGGGCCCAAGGCCCCGTCGCGAGATTTTTCCTTTTTATTATTTGCTGATTTGAATTCAAAAGAGGTGCAAAAAGGAATTTGGAATAAATTCCAAAATGGTTCGAGGGAAAGATGGAAAAGAAAATGGTTTTATGAATTAGGATCATGCCATCTTAACAAGATGAGGAGGAATTTTCCCCATTTGGTAGCATGATTTGGAGTCAAAGATCAATTGAGATTTTTAAAAGGACCCGAAGATTAGTTCGCAAGGGATCTACGGGAATTTCCGATTAGCGATATCGAGAGGAACGCCATGATGACCTAAGAAGGATAGAGGCGAAGTAAAGTTGAACCGAAACATCATGGGAGGCTCGGAATGGGTTTGAGATTAATCCAAAACGATCCGACGAGAATCTCCTATTGTCGCCGACATGGGTTGGAAGGTTTCCTTAACTCCAACGGGGATCGGGATTGCTATGGCTCGCTATTGGTCTCCATCGCTAGCCGGGTTCGTCAGTAGCCACTCGGGCCAAAGCGTGGCCCACCGCCATTTCGGCGAGGTTGGTCGTGATTGGCCATCGGTTGGCGGGCATGGCTACTGAGGGGCTAAGGCTAGTCGACGCGGGGGCTACAAGTGGCCGGGGCGTGGCTCGATGGTTGGTTAGGTCGAGGATGTTGGCATGACTCTTCTTCTTGTCGATGGAAGACGTAGTGTAGTTGCGGTCTCGAAGATCATCGAATAAAGAGGAGTGGGAGGTAGGATAAGATAAGGGGAGGGTATTCGATTAAGACCCGGAGACACGACAGGATAATCGGGAACAATTTGGAAGAGCTCGATATAGATGAGAGAGGGTAGATAGGATCTCGGGAGAAGGTACGAGAATGAACGAGAGATTCGGAATGATTTGAGGTGCGGCATTAGATGTCTCCAAAAATTATTAGAAGAATTTTTGGAGAGAGGAGAGAGAGAGAGAGTTGCCAAGGAGTTGTGCACTCGACACAAAAAAAAACCTAACTCAACAATAAAGCTCGACAATCTCCTACAAACAATTCTATATGAATGCAACATTTGCTTAGTGGGTCCGCCTTACGTTTGACCTAGCAACTGCATGATTCATACATTGCAAGAAAAATTTTAAAAAGTTCGTAATTTTGGCTTACCAAAAATTCAGGTTGTTACACTGAGCCTCAGAGATATCATGTTAACCGACTCATGTGGGACCTCAGGTTGCCACAGGATCCCGCCTGAGTCGTTAAGCGCACTTGAGCGGCGATGCGGGCGGCAGGTGTCTCTATCATCTTGTTAAAGCCGAGCGGGTTCTTCACGGTGAGGTCAACCCTTCAAGCTTGTTATTCATGCCCTCAAGAATCTTGTCTTGGTGGCTCATCTTTTTGGTAATATTTTCGTTGATCTTTGCCCGCCCAGTACCAGGTCCTTCAATGATGGGCGACCCGGGGTTATAGTTGGAGTTGTACCCCCTGGTTGCCTTGGAATGGTGGCTGGATCGGTTGTTCCGGCCTCGCTGCTTTGTTGGCGATACCCGTTAACATTTGTTGATGAATGCAACTTCTTCACGGGTCTCGAGGCAGTTATCCCCGAGTGGTCAACCTCACCACACGTCTCACAGGTCATGTGAGCGTCGCGGGCGAGGCGGGCGCCGCCGGGCAGAGCTTCGTGCGCTCCTCTCGGTCTCTTCGGCCGAAGGTCCATTTTTGCGGCAAGCATTTCACGGTGTGCATGCCTTTTTGTGTTTTAGCGAGGGCTCTGTCTTCGCCCGGCTACGGTTTGCCACCATCTTATCAATCGGGGCATTTGTTCGATCGATGGTGGCGATAGAAACGCGCCACCCGGCGGCGTCGAGGTGCCCTTGGATATGGTCGTGAGACCATTGTAGAGATGCGGAGCACCGGCCAGTTTCTCCATCCCGTGGTGCGGGCATGCTTGAATGTATTCTTGCAGCCTCTCCCACGCCTCGGAATGGGTTCTATTGAATTATCCGAAATTGGCGATTCTCCCCTCATGGCATTGGTTTTGCCCATGGGGAAGAACTTGGCGAGGAACGCCGTGGAACATTTGTCCCACGCATCGACGACTTCCTTGTCCTTGTAGAACCATCTGTTTCTTTCCCCACAAGGGAGAAGGGAAACAAAGAGTTTCGATGACGACGCACAGTACCAAGGAAGTGTTGGAGATGAGCGCTTATGCCCCCGCTCGCCGCCAGCCCACAATGGACCGGCCCGCACCATGGTGATCGCCCCAGTACGACGGCTCGTTTTTGTCCGTCACATTCACCGACGGCCCAGTGGGCACGTTTGGTGACAAAGCGGAGTTGAGAAATCGCAGCCACTTCGGGCCATAGCTTGCGGTCCGGTTGGTGCGAGGATGTCGGTCTCGACCGTCGGGTTCCGGCTGAAGAAGAAGCGGCACGAGACCAGCTCTTCCTTAGGAGTGCCTCTGGATCGAGGTGAAGTTTTCCGGCAGAGGAAACCCGACATACACTATCCCTGTTTTCATCCACAACAGAGAAAACATAAAAGATTAGCCTGTATGAGCAAATGGCATCCACGCACCACAGTTCATATTCATAGCCCGACTATTTATTATTTTTATTATTTTTTTTTTCACAATGCCTTTCCTAAGCAACGGCGCCTTAAATGCTTGTTGGCATTTCTTAATGCAATCAAAGGAAAGCAGGTATAAAACTCATCCCAATAAAAGCGTCGAGAAATGCATCATGAGACATTCCCAAGTAAACCACCATGTCGGTGATCCGAAATGGAACCATCAACGGATAGATCTTGTCATTGTAGATATCCATCCGCAAGCGCACGGATCTATCGTTGTAGCATTTCACCCGAAGTATTGGGTATCGTTATTTATATTTTCCCAAAGGAAGGCATGTGATTAATAAATTAGCATGGCATCCGAATAGAGGAACATGTGTTTGCTTAGACCAAATTACTCATAAGGGGTAAGCAAAGATGCGGTTCATAGATAGTGTGACACACACTTAGAAATCCACCAAAGAAAAAGGATAAAGAAAATAGATAAAGAATAAATGAATAAATGAATAACCTAATGGAGTAGTTCTAATGTATCTAGTCATGGCCATACAAATGAATAGTTAGGATCATATGCAAACCGATCTAAGCATTGTTAGGTCTAGGATAACGGGGAGACTTCACGGATACCATACGGCCCGATAGGAAGCATTTACGAACTCCTACAAAGACAAGCGAACGTGGGGGGGATTTCAAAGGGACGGTCAAGGCTTGTCACGACCAAGCCGCCCCCCCCCCTCAACCGTGGCATGCACTCATATCCGCAGGTGTCGTAATACCCCGAGCACCATGCCCGCGTATTAGAGCACTACTCTTGTCCCCCCGGGATCCCCACTCGTCGAATGGACGGACTAGAATAAGAGCAAACCCGAAGGAACAACGAACCGTTATCCCACCTCTAATCAAGTTAGGCATATGATGATCGTTAAAGAACGTAATGAACATGTCAAGATTATGATATGTAAACTATATGCTAGTTCATATACCAACACAAGAACATGAACAAAACTATACTCTAGTTCACAAGTTAGGCCAAGAATATAGATATAGGACTTGCAAATAGAAGAATGCTCCATAGAGTAGGGGTGTGTTTGGTTTGGGTTACCAATTTAGCCCCCCGACCCAACTAGGCTGGCTAGGTTTGAGCAGAGCCCTTTGGAGCTTGGGTCCCTTGTTTGGTTTGGTTTGGAAAATGTGGCCCGATGTAGCACTCGCACAAAGACTTGTGGTTGTTTGGTTTGGGCTCCGGTTTTCTTGGCCCCCCAATCTAAAATGCATCTTTGGTTGTTTGGTTGAGCAATTCTTGGTCGTTCTGTCACCGGGCGGCCAAACGGTGACCTTACCTCCCCCCGTGCGCGTGTCGCCTATTTAAGGAGACCCGCCGCCTTCCGAGTCTTCCCTCTCGCTCACCCGTCACTCATCACTCCCTTCACCCACTCGCCTCCCGGCTTCCCCTCCTTATCCGATCTCTCCGACGCCGGGCGGATTGAAGGCCCTCCTCCGGCGATGAGTGAGGCACCGCCTCAAAGAAGAAGAGGCGTCCATGAGCCGTGCCACAGGGCCATTGCGGGAGGCCCGAGGTGCGTTGTGCAAGACACCGCTCCCCGGCTCCATCGGCCGCCGCATCCTCACCGGCGAGGAGCGCCCGCGGTATACGCCATGGAGTCCATGCCGTCGAGCACGGCGAATCTTCCAACCAGTCGGGTTCATCGGTAAATATTCCTCGAAACCCTAGTTCTTGGTTAATCCGTCGTGTACATTTTCGCTCCGGTGGATTCGTGACGGATAGTCCGGATTCATGGTTTGTGAGTTAGACCTGTTCAATTCATAGATGTTTTCATCCTATTAGGAGTCCCTGTTCGCACAAATTGATTAGGGTTCTATTTAATCGCTTCGAAATTTGGGAGTATTTTTCCCCAATTTGAGATTGCTCGTGGTTCTTGATTTTTAATTGACGCCGATTTGTGGATGCCACTAGGGTTTCACCGACTCCACCCTTCCCACTGGGATCCTTGAGTCCCAGTGGTCTGGCCTGAGCAACATGCCAGTTCCGCTGTGCTTCCATCGCCGTCGTTGCGTGCTCAGGAAAGCCTGGGGTGGGAAGCATGCCGGCAGGCGCTTCATGGGATGCCCGATCAAGGTTAGCCCCTACCTTTATGAAGATTTTGTATCGGCAATTCTTGATGTATTTATGTCGGTCTTTGATCCTTGTGTTCTTGACTTTGCGAACTCGCTGTTCACAAAAAAGAAGACCGCTGCGACTTTCGCGCGTACCTGGATGATGAATGGCGCAGCGGCGTTCAAAGGACTCTCATGACTCTGTTCGACGAGATGGACATCTCGAAGCACAACGAGAGGCAGACCCACGACACCCTCATGGACACGCTGGTGCGAACGAGACGATCTACAACGCCAAGAAGGATGCGGAGGAAGAAGTCGTCGCACGGGAGGATGGCAAATGGCTCTGCAACACCTACAAGGCCGAGGCGTGTCGCCGTGATCGACAAGTGCAAGCTGCAGTACCTTGTCCATTGCCTCCCGCCGTCGTGTTCATCCGGTGGTGATCATGATCTTCAAGATCAAGTGAAGCGCCCGGCCTTGGAGGCGCCCTAGATGCGGCATGGTAGTCCGGTTGATGCTTTTCTTTTTGGTAGTAGTAACTCGTGAAGCTTGCTTGCCCTGATGGTTAGGTTTAGGAATCCTGGTTGAAGTCCGGTTCGTGGTTAGAATGATGGAACTAATGGTTAGGTGTGATAACCCATATTTTGGGCTGTGGCGGCCACTACTTGGTTGGTTTGACCTTATGGACATCTAGATTAGTGCCTAACAAACAGAGCACTACATCTGCCCGGTATTGGCAGCTTTTGTTATGTACAAAACTAGGAAGGGTGTAATCCCAGCTAAACTGTTATGCATGGTGGAATGCAAAGTCTTTGCTCATGTCTCTTTGCAATGAGTATCTAGCTTGGCACACATTTGTTATTGTCATTATTCTCACAGCAGTTCATGTCTTACATAATGAAGTACCCAGGGTACACAAATGTTCTCAACTCAAATGAACCAAAACCCAACTAACTGGATTAAAACAATGACTACAAGCACAGCGATGATGAAGTCTTTCATATGCATGTCTCCAACACCTATGTTGCCGAACACTTGTGGCTCTTCCGGAAGTTCTTGGTGGTCCATTGTTCCTCCTTGCCTCTTCCTCCCCCTGGAACTCTGGTAAGCCCCGCACCGCTTCTTCATAAGAGTTGAAGCTTAGGTACCGGTTCCCCTGGAAACCCATGCACTTGTTGGCAACAGTTCGCCCGGGACCGATACACTCCCGGGCTCGGCCAACAAACACAACATACCATCTCATTTTTTGAACTGCAATCGATAAAAGTATAGTCAATGGGGTATACTCTTAACACAAGTTGTAGTCATCAATTGAAATTGCAAACCAAATTGTAGTCAACAACACATGGTTCATACAAAGCAGTGACAAATGAAAGTCATGGTTCAGACCGTCATGCATCAGGAAAAACATGAAGCAGCGAGACTATGAAAGTGAACTAAGGCCTAGTTGATTTGTCATAATCTACCCGAGAATACTCCTAGGGGCTCAAGCCTCCATCCTGGAGCACATCAAAAAGGGTGTTCCGCCACATGCTTCGACTCCATGATCACTGGAATGCCATCCTGCTACTCTGTTCATCAGGTGGTCACTGATCCACAGGGCCTTGTCCTCGGCACTCATGCCAACAAACACCAAACCAGAAGCCTTGTTCTGCATGAGATGGTTGAGGCAGTTCATCAAGTCAGACCTGGCGTAGTTGGGAACCTGCATCACTGCATCGTAGATACCAGGTGCAGCCTCTGCATGGTTGCCCTCACTGATGGCATTGCTTAGCCCTTCAACAGCATTGGTTATCCCCTTGAACAAGGCCACATCATCCTCAGTCAGACCTCTCTTCCTCTTCCCACTGCCTCCAATGTCATCCATGCCTTGGTTGTGGTCAGCCTTCTCCTTGCCCTTGACCTTCTCCTTTTGAGCACCAGTCTTGGTCTGTCTGGGTGGGGGGGTTGTTGTCTGGTTCATCATCATCAACATCAATTGTATCAGGCTTAGTTGCTGTGCCAAGTGGTTCATTGGATCCCATTGCATACTTGCCACTTGCTACACCGTTGCCAAAGACTGTCTGCATGAGGGAGTAGTTGGTTATGGGCACATTCAGGAATTCCTTGTCCTTGCTATGGTCCTGCTCAAGGAGAACAATATCATCACAGTTAGTACAATCAGTAAGAAATGGTAGAATGCAAGTAGTGGGATGGATGCGGGCTTAGTTGCAAAGTGGAACAGCCAGGCACCTTAATATGTCCATTGTAGTGGGATGGATCCATGATGATCATGCACCTGTCTTCATCCCATCCAGCAGCGCTGAGTCCCTTGAGCTTCACCACTTTCTTCCACTTGGCACTCCACTTGCGCATGTGGTTGGTGACTTGAGATGGATGGATTGCAAGATTGAAGAATGCACACAGGTCCTTGGCAACTCCACGAACATGAACATCCTTGAAGCCTTTGTCGGGTCCTCAACCCTTCAGTGACCAGCTCTGCAAACTTATCCAGCATTCTCTTCGACATGGGTGGTGTCCAATTCAACCTTGGAATCTGCACTCCATTGTCAGGGATAACAACCTCCACCTCGGGCTGTTGCTCAGCATATGGGTCAGGCACCTCTTCACCAAAGACATGAAAAACATCCCCTCCTTCCATAGCTACCAAACCCATGGAATTGTACACAAAATGGTACAGGAATGGAGAAATGTACAAGGAAATTAGAAAGAAAGCAACTTCATAACATAAGAATTGAAACAACAAAACATAGTTCACATTACATATGAAATCAGCAAATAAGTTCATACAACAAAGTGGTCTCAAAGCAATTATTTGGATTACATGCCATACGGAGAGAAGGTACTACTGCTGCCTAGGAACCCACTAGTGAGCACCAGTCCTAGTAGCCCACATTTGAGCTGCCCATTCATCCCTTTTGGCTGCCCAAGCTTGGTTATCTAAGGCATTGTCATTGGGTCCATGATGATGGGGAGGGTTTGGTTCCCATTCAGTCTCTAGTGGGATAATTTCATCCTGGCCAAAACCAATAATCCAGTTGTGCAAGATGCAACATGCAAGTACCAGCTTGACCTGAGTCTTGTAGGGATGGAATGGTTTGTTATATAGGACCTTGAACCTAGTCTTCAAAGAACCAAAGGCCCTTTCCACAGTAGTTCTCAGGGATGAATGCCCGAGGTTGAACAACTCTCTAGGATTTTGGGGGCTTCTAACACCAAATTCCTGAAGATGGTATCTTGTGCCTCTGTATGGTGGCAAGAAGCCAGGCTTCACAGCATAACCAGCATCAACAAGATAAAACTTCCCTAAAAAATAACCACACAACTGAATTAGATGACTGAACAGGGAGGAATGGGCCTTAACTAGTACTATGGTGTGAGTGGAATAGTACCTGGTTGGACTAATAGCCCATCCTCCCTGTCCAAAGCATCTGCTAAGATCCTAGCATCGTGTGCAGACCCTTCCCAGCCAGCCAAGACATAAGTAAACCTCAAATCAAAATCCACAGCAGCCAGTACATTTTGTGTAGTGGAATGTTTCCTCCCCATGAATGCTGCCCTACACCTTGCAGGGACCCTTGCCTCTATGTGAGTGCCATCAATGGCACCCACACAGTCCTAGAACAATTGGCATGAATGAGCAAAACATGAACTGGAAAGTGGAAATAAAAAAACAACTAGAGTTATACAACTTCAACCTTGAAGAAAGGGTTCCACCTAGTACTGTTCTGAATTTTGGCAGGCACATCATTATTGGGGGCTTAATCATTTTTGACTACGAGTTCACCTCTCGCATACAACACCTCCCGGAAGTACTGGGCCGATGGTTTCCAGGGACCTTCTAAACACAGGAGTAAGAACCCTGAACCTCTGGTTATGACCAGCAACTATCAAGAACATAGCAACCTGTTCTTCAATAGTCATGTGTATGCTTGCTCTCAATAGGCCCCTATCCTTGAACAGATCACAAAGCTGGAAGAATGGGGCTTTCCTCATCCTAAGCAGTTCCACACAACGCCGGTCATCACTGTGGTAAATGAACCTTAGGTTCTGATTCCTCTCCACCTCTCTTGCACTCAAAGGTCCATAAGTGATCCCACGCCTACTAGAAGCCTGCCTCCTAAATCTGGCAACCATCCAAGCACAGATGACTGCAACCACTGCAGCTCCCCTAGCAATAAGCTGGCGACGCCTAGTAGAACGAACCATGGTGCTATACACAAATTACACAGGAATCAGAACAAAGACCCATTCTTGAACACCCAAAAAAGATGAAGCATGTGCAATCAAACGGTATCCTTGCACAACGACCGGCTGCGCCACCACATGGGGCGCCTCCAAGATCGACTGGCAAGATCTTACCCAAATGGAGTACCATTCCCCGGCGCTACAAACTAAAGGAACCCTAGCAGCAGTAGTACTCAAACCCTAGCATCAAACCCGGATCGGCTGCGGCACCCAGTGGTGCGCCTCCAGATCACAAGACATCATCGACCAATAACCATGAATCTCACCCAGAACATCGAATCAAATCTACCAAATAAACTGGAGACCGCCAAAACAGAACCAGCGCAGGGGGGAGGGAAGGGGGGCGGAGGAGAAAAGTGGCGCAGCAGCATACTAACGACTATGTGCCTTACCAGATCCTCGACGACCACTGTCGGCGGCGCCGGAGACGGTGATGCTTGCAGAAGGAAGAAGACGCAGGGAGTCACCGAGTGAGAGCGGTGAGCCGAGAGCGGAGAGCGAGAGCGGCAGCCAGCGAGTGAACAGTGCCACCGAAAACCCTAGCCGGGCGGTGAGCGTTTCGTTTATATACGCCGGCCAGGATCGACACCCCGGGCCCAGCAACTCACCCACGAACGCAGCCCTACGGAGCCCGGCCGGAAATGAATCGCCAACCCTGCGATTCATTTCCAGCCCGGCTATCTCGATGACGGCAAGTCGCCGCCGGCGGGCGCTCTGGCCAAAACCGATCCAAACACCCAAACTGGTGCCCAACTGAGCCCGGCTAGGCACAATTTCACCAACCAAACACACCCAATGTGGACTGTGATGCGATTTCTAAATAATGGAAGGACCTATTCGAAAAAAATACGGAAGGCCGGTTCCTTTCCAGATTACAGGTCCGGGATCCGGGAAGAGAGGTATATTGACCTAGTACTAGGCAGTGGAGTAGAAAGCAAAACCCTAACAAGACGGTTCCTGGCCGCGCCGCCCCTCTCGAATCGAAATCCCTCTCCGCGCCGCCCCCTCTCGAATCGAAATCGAAATCCCTCTCCGCGCCGCCCCCTCTCGAATCGAAATCCCTCTCAGCCATGCCGAAGGGCGCCAAGAAGCGCGCGAGGCTCAAGCAGCAGCTGCTGCAGCAGCAGGGCCACCCCGACGATGCCGGCGACACCAACGCCAGCAACGGCAACTGTGACGGCAGGGATGACAACAACGACGCCTTGAGCGGCCGCGACGGCGACCACCACCTGCGGATCCAACCCAAAGTTTCTCGAGGTACGGATGATACCTAACCCTTCTCCACCATCTTTAAGCCGGAGCAGATCCGCACGCCGCTTTCGGCACCAGCGGGTGGGAATAACCTTTTCGTGCGGCGAGAGTGGGCATTCGCTCTCGCTGCGGGTTTTCCCGTCACCATATTCCCACCGGCGTCCACTTTACGGGCACTTTCATTGCTCCCTTCTATAGTTCTATATGTATATGGTGGATGTGTGTGGTTTCTGATGCTGTTGCTTGTGTGTGTGTTGGCCCAGTGGATGCGAATGAGGACTCCATGAAGTGCTCCGAGGAGATGGTGACCCCCAGGGCCGTCGCGGCCGAAGTGCCCGCGGAGCACGCCATGAAGGCAGATGTCGCCGGGTCTGAGGTCATGGTGGACGCGTTTCTGCTGGAAACCACTGGGCCGGAACGCGAGGTCAAGGTGGACGAGGCAGAGGTGGAGGTGTACTCCATGGTGGCGCAGGGACCGCAGGTAAAGGGTGTGTTGGTGGCCGAGGAATCCGTGGTGCAGGCGGTGGAGGCTTCAGATTTGAAGGAGGTGGCCAAGTTGCATCCGGCGCTTGAATCTTATTTGAAGGTTGATGAAGTGGTGGTGGTGGAGGAAGCACCTGTGGCGCCTGAGGTACAGGAACCAGATGTGAAGGGCGCCGGTGCTACTGTTGTGTTGAACGAACCTGAGACGAGCAGTGGCAATGTGGTGGTCAAGGACTCTGATGAGATGTCGCGATCTCAGGAGGCTGTTGATGTGCATAGTACAGAGGTAACTGCCTCCACGGCGGCGCAGGAGGAGGCAGTGTCGAAGCTGAAGCAGGAGGTGGGGAAGCCCTTGCATAAACAGGACAAGGGGAAGGAAGGGGCCTCGCAGAGTGTGGAGAAAGAGGTCGTTGAGTCCGATGACATGGAGGAGGACGATGACAAGGATGAGGAGGCGATGGCTTTGTGGCGCAACTTCAGTCTAGGTGAGCCACCCATCCTCGCGCAGCCCCACATTTTTGGGGAACCCTGTTCTGGGTTGGATGGATTCGGGGAATGGCGGCAACGGGGCCTGCATCACCGCCGCCGCCGCCAATCTGATCAAATGTGCTTCCGGTAGTGGATTAAGGGGGGTTTGGGTTTTGGATCTAGCGGGGGCGAGATAGGCTTTGCCCAAAGACGAACACTTAATATCTTATTGATTTGTTTACCTTCTACCAACCTGAAATTATGTGAATTATGTTTTACCAGGTGCCACGTTGGGGAATCATGGGTTGATCTTGGCGCTAGTTAAGACAAACACTGGCTTTGCCATTTTCATGTACAATGGGGCCAATCTCTTTAGAAAAGATGCCCTTCAGGTATCTGTTTGACTATAACATTATGACTTTGGTTGTAGAGGTGCATTTTTATCAAGCTAATGTTTCATATTCTCTATACCGTGCAGAATATCTGGGTAGACTTCGCAAACCATGCTGTTGCAAAAAAAGTTAGTTCCCTGTTCTTCTCCTGATTCTGTTTTTTTAGTAAGGTGCTGGGACTGGTTGCCTGATCTCTTATTGCACTTTGCCCCAGTTTTGAAAAGCTGTTTGCTATGTTTTAAATTTTAAATAAAGCGGAAGGCTCTTTACCCCCTTCCAAATCACCTAGGCAACGCCTAGGCGTGCATAAGGTGAGGTGGTGCGACACCATATGCTGCTCTGAGAAACATGCTATTCTTTTTTTCAAAAGGCAAGGGTGCAAAATTAAAAACACGAGCACACAGTTAGAGATTGAAATAGGGTAGAAAGCAGTTATCTCTTTTCAATATGTTTATGCTCAATTAAACTGAGCAGCGTTGTTGCATGGTTAATCTTTGCCAATTTTATTTATTCTTTGCATCTATGTGGTCATTGGCTGTTTATATTAATTTAATTTAATGGATTTCTGCTTGCTAGGGTTTTTTCCACAATAAAGCTGTTAGGGAAGTATGTATGATTCTATTTCACTATATGCATGCATTCCTGAAAACTATTTTCCTAAAAGAGCATGGTACGTGTGAAGAGTTCCACAATACATGTGCACAAATTGGTGATACTTAGGCAGTATTGACATATGCCAATTTTCTGCTTGCTAGGGTTCATTCGAGACCTTACTTCATGCTGGTATTAATACTTTACCACAATTGCCAGTTTTCAAAATACATTGCATTAGCCTAGTATATGAACTTAATTCTGATTTAGACTCTTATTGAGCACTTGAGCAAATCATTATGGTTTATGCATGTAGTTACTGAAATACCCACACCCGGTCGTGGCATAAGTTTTTAGAAATTGTATCTTCGCCCCTTAACAGGCTTTTCTTTGTTTGTTTCTTTAACAGACTGTTCATAAGTTAGAATTTCGTGTTTTCGAGCACGGTGCCGAGGCCATTCAACCTAATGGTGTCAGTGACGAGCTTGCTACCATGATCAGAAAACATATTGAACCGGGGCAAAAATTAGCTGTTGAAAATAAGGACTACCAAAAAGCCATAGAAAATGACATGGTTAGTATACAGCTCTTTCCTTATCTCCTTAATTCTATGAACCATTTGAGAACCCCCTTTTCTATTTTCAGAAAATATCTTGCCTGAGTGATGATAACGTGGACGAGTTGATGTGGGGCTTGAAGGTTCATATGCCATATTTAGTTCCTGAAGAAAAATCATTGTTGAAAGAAGAGGATCGCTTCTCAATGAGTAAAGGAATGAAACAGCTTCTAGAAAGCCATGGCTTTTATATTGGAAGCAAATATGATGGTGAGGCAGTCCTTTCTCACATTTCTCTTGAAATGACTTCTGCTATCTTTGCTCCCTGTGTACTTCAAGCCTTAAATTGACTTATTACTAAAGTATTTTGATGTAATATTGTTACCAGAGTTTTGCCATTATTTTTTTTTTTGTAAACTTTTTCCTCTGTCCTCCTTGTATGCAGGTTACTAGAGATTATTGACCTGGTAGGTAGGCTGCATAAGTGTGTTCGTTGTGTGAACAAACATGATTCCTTCTTGCGTAGAGCTGCTGAGCACCTAAAGAGAATATCTCACATTGACACTCGGGAATGGGATTTAATGAAACTTGCAGCTGCACTGAAGATGATATGTTTCCCTGAACAAAGAATTGCAGCAGCTCCATCGGTAAACTGTAATATTTTGTGAATGTGAATGCATTTTGATGTAAGTTTATTGTTTAGCTAATGCCAGTGTGCTTCTCTCAGCTGTTTCCAAAACGTGTTCTTCTGAAGTTAAAAGAAGGATGCACCTAAATATGAGGGAAAGATATTGAAGGAGTACATCTGGAGCATCTATAAAGAAATGTACTCGCCCGTCGTGCTAGATCCCGTGTGCTTGGAAAATTGAGTCTTTTGCTTCAACAAAGGTTAAAAGCTGAAGAACTCATTGCTGAACTTACAGGATGCGTCGAAAGACAGGTATTTGCCCCCCCACCGCCCACCGCCCATTAAAAAAAAAAAAAAAAAGAAAAACCATGCACAAGGACACTACAGAAACAAAAAGGGGCACAGGTCAGGCACACTATTAAGGGCCTGTTTGGTTTCCATAAGTCATGGGACTTAAAATGAGTGACTTATAAGTCATGCCTGTTTGGTAAAATAAATCACTTATAACTTATAAGTCCCATGACTTAATATAAGTTTTAAGTAGGGGTGTACCAACTTAACTTATAAGTCCCATGGCTTAATAATTCATGGCTGTTTGGCAAAATAAGTCACTTATTTCACTTTTTAACTTAATAAGTCACCTGACTTATGGTAACCAAACAGCCCCTAAACCCAACAAGAAATAAGTACACACATCTTGAGAGTCTTGCAGCGCTTGTTTCACTTACTTGCTGTGAAGTTTAGGCTTTTTTTTGTACAATTTGTTGTTAAAAATGAATCAATGGTCCTTTGTTGTCACAGAATCCACCAAGTCCGGTAACAGCTGATGTTATTGGGAAATATACTTGTATCCACAGCCCTCAACTTCATTCGACGAATCAACCAGGCATCTTATCTGTGCACTTCCATCCATCAAAGGTTGGTTTGATACAAGGTCTTATTTTGAATATATTCTTTCGTTTGCGCTTAACCTCTCAGATTGCACTTTGGTGTTACTAGAATCGTAGCTTTTACATTGTTCCGTTGTCACAGGTCCTAAGTGTTATAATAGCACATCACTTCATCTCACTTTGATGGATTATATCCACAATAGGTTACTTGGTCCTCACCATTGTCCTTCTGTTAGATGCTGAGCATAAAATTTTTGTGCTACATTTCATTTGTAGCAGCTCATCTCGGTGCTATACCTTGTTCTTCAAACATTTTTTGACATTTTCTTATTGTCTGAAGGTTTTGTTGTTGTCGTTGCTTATTCCATGAGTGACTATGCTTGGACAGCTTGATCTCACATGTTCACCCTCTATAAATAAGCACTTTTTGACAAGAATTTGCTCTACTTAGGTGTTCTAACAGCACCTGTCTTGTCATTTTGTTTGCCCCATTAGGTCAAATTTGGATTATGGTTGTCATCTTGTCATTTGGTTCTGGATGGGTCATTCCCTATGTTAAGGAAGGCCTGTGATTATGCTTGAATCTTGAGGCTAAACCCTTTGTCCGAAAAATACTGAGTTCTATTTGAATATGCCCTAGTTTAAATTCTCATCATGACCTGAGTATTGAACTATTGATATAGTTTTTCTGGAATCTCTGCGAGTTCAACTTATGTGGTGACAATCTGCAAAAGTTTTTTTTATGTGTTCTTTTACCTGATGATTCTTTTGATGGGTCAACAGGACGTTGTTGCCACTGGGGGTATTGATACCAATGCAGTACTCTTTGATCTGTCGTCCAGTCAAATTTTGTGCATGCTTACTGGTCACTCAAAGAAGGTATTACCCCATGTGATGTTGGTGTACTTTTTGTATGCTTTGAAAGTATATATTATAACATAACATTCATTTACACAGATAACCACTTTGAAATTTGTTAATGGGGATGAACTCTTCATAACTGGATCAGCAGATGCGGTATGTATGTTTTTTACAACCTTAAATAATCACATGAGTATTATGTCATCAATATCTTCTGCTTTTCTAGACCAACTGAACTTATGTTTTTGATTTGATTGAAACAAAAAAAGGAGTCTTAGCTCCTACATTGCACCGATATGTGTAGTATCGGAGTGATATGCATACGCCATACATGGATGGCTTTATTTCTTGAGAAACCTCAACGTCAAAAGAATTTTGTTACATGCTATATGTTGAGCATAGTTGTAACGTGTTTTTTTTGGTATTTTCTTGAGGCCCCCTACCACCTTATTGTTGAGTGTTCTGTTGGATCAAAGTTAGCGGTTAATTAACTGAAAACGTCTCTACTACCCTATGAAACACCGATACGCCAGGGAACCAGCGTATCGCGTGTCGGATCTGGCGTCCGATCACGGATACGTCGCTGACACGCCGCCCGTACGTATCATCGGGGTTTTTTTTTTTTTTAAAAATCAGATACGTGAAACCTGATCACGTATCGTCGTGGGATACGGCGTATCCCAGGCTGTGGATACGGCCCAGCCCAACTAGAGCCCAACAACGGACATGTACAGGAAAAATATCCTGCGCCCTAGCCATCCCCTGCGACTCCATGCACGGCATCGCACGCGCCTGCGACTCCTGCTCGCGGGCTGCGGCCACCGGCGACGAGCCTCCGCTTCGCCCGGCGACGAAGCCCCCCGCCGGGTCCGGCCGTCCCCTGCTCGTCGCCGCCAGCCGCCCGGTGGAGTTTCCTCTCACCAGCTCGCCACTCGTCCCTGGATCGAGCTCCGGTGAGTTGAATCCCGCCCCCATTCTCGACTTCTTCAGTTCATAGCACCAGCCTGCACCTGCTTGATTTCTTTGCTTCCCACTTCGTCTTCCTCTCCCCAGCTAATAGGCAGTTAGTGAGTTCTTGTTGCTTTGCTTTGATGTAGTACATGGCGTCTCCAAATTTGAGCAGTGCTGCTAGTGGAAATGCAAGTGGTAGCGTAAGATCTGCAGCCTAAATGCCTGAATTGCAAACATCTTGGCTTGCTGCTGGATGAATTGAAGCCTGAATGCCTTTTATTATGTTTACATCTGTATTTTTTTATTTTTATTTAAATATTAAACGTATCCGCGTATTGGGTTTTCTGGGAAATTGCCGTATCCGTATCCGATACCGATACACGTATCCGTGTCCGTGCAATTTAGCTACTACCTATAATGTTTACTAAACCTGATTTTCTGCCTACTCCATTATCTCTGCCTGTCTCATTGTTTTTGTTCACAATAAGTTTCTTTCCAAGCCGAATGTACTCTGAGAAAGCTTCCAATTGGGCCGCGGGACCTGTGGGCAGGAGCTCGTCCGGCCGGTAGGGCAGCACCTGGCGGGATGTGCCTCTCCTCTTATCCTCTCCCCTGTTTTTCGCGCGCCCCCTGCCAGTTGCGCGCGCTCAGCTGCTGCGTCGGCATCGGCCTGGGAAGTATCCGCACACTCGCCCTCCGCGGCCGCCTCGGCGCCACCTAGTGCCGCTAAGCGCCGCCTAGCTCCTACATGTCCGCCGACCACCATAGGCCAGGCGGACACCCTTCGGCTCGGCGACTAATCGCGCCTATGCGTGCCTAAAGGCGTCGTCTTTTCGAACCGTGATCAAAACTACCAGCAGTTGACTATATTTCTTCCTCAACGTAACAGCGAAAATGTTTGATCAAATTCAAAATAGAACTTTGTTCACGGTTTCTCTGGCCACTGATTGCCACACAATTGATGTGCGTAAATTATCAGTGATGAAATAGTGTTGTAGAACAGCTATGGCATTTTCACCTAAATTCAGATTAAAAAGCTTCAGTTTCTCTGTATTTCAGTTATTTGAGTTTTATTAGTTTATGTTGGCTCATATATTTGCGAACTTTGCAGACTGTTCGCATTTGGAATGGAGGCAGTATGGCGACCATAGCTGTAAACATATATTTAAAGATCATACTGCTGAGGTATTTAAGTGGATGCTGCTGCAACGATGCTTCCTTTCTTCAGAAGATACCTTAAAAAAGAACCTTTCCCAAGCTAAATGCTCTTTTTTTTTTCTTAATATTGTTTTGCATAATTAACATCCTTCTCTATGCTTGAATTGATTTATCAATGTTTAGAGATTTTATTGATTGATCAAGTCTGATTTTGAGGTAAGAATCAAGATAAAAAAGATTGTAAGTTACAATTTGCAATATATTTTTTTTCTGCTGAACTCTGCTATATGCTTGTCTTAAAACTCACATGATTTTTCAACCATCCAGTCTTTTTGTTTGTTTCATTGAGCTGTTATCTGTTCTGTTTGCGTATACTGGTAGTTGCTAATCAAATAAACGTTTTTGATAATGGTCCCTTTTGTTATTCTGCAGAAGTGATATCATAGCAGTCCATGGCACTGTCTATCCGTTGTTTTCTTAGTAATTTTGGTACCTGAAGCTTAGGTTCCTTTTTTTGAAATTTATTAGGTTGCGGCTGTTACTGTCAAGCGAGTGAGAAATGTTTTGTGTCCGCTTCAAGGATTATTCGTGGCGCCTCTATGATATTTCTACTGCAGTTTGCCTTTCAAAGGTTCCCTCCTTTCCCTCTCATGTGTATACTATTACTACCCCATGATGTGTTTTATGATATGCTTGGCTGTTTTCCAGTTTGAGGCTTCCCCATGATGTGTTTTATGATATGCTTGGCTGTTTTCCAGTTTGAGGCTTCGGAACCAGGCGGTTATACATCGGCATCATTTCATCCACGAGGTCTTTTTCTTGGAACAGGAACGACTACTGCTTTTGTCGAACTTTGGGATGTGAAAGCTAAGGTGATTATTATTGTATCTTTTTTTTTCATAAATATTTTTAGGTGATCACTGCACCTATATTGTTTGAACATAGTTTGAAACATTGTCTCAACATAACTGGTCCCCACCTTATGCAACCCAGAAGACCTGCTGGTCAAAACCCTTTGCGCAGTGAGCTTTCAAACTTTCTTTACAACTTGCTTCACAGGCTGAGGCATTTTTACATCCTCCTGTAGGTTCCGGTTTTCATATTATTATGGGTTTCATCTCTAAGCTTCCTTGGGATGTTGCTACTACTGTTTATGTGATTGTACCTTGAATAACCTTTACTAAGGAACAATTTATTATCTGTAGTTACAAGTTGCTTATTTAGAGGGGCACACTGGACCAGTCAGAGCCATTTCTTTCTCTGAAAATGGTTACCACTTAGCGGTATGTAGATTTCCATAAGTAGCATACACAATGTTTATTTTTTTTTTCTTCTATTTCTGACATTTTACCATGATTTTGCAGACTGCAGCACGTGATGGTGTCCGACTTTGGGATGTTCGTAAATTAACAAGTCTAAACATTATTTCTCTTGGCATGCCAACCAATGCAGGTAAGGAGCTTACTGGACTGTGAACCTCTATTTCGGCATGTGCTTTTATATTCACCATTAATTCATGCATAACTATTTGTGCCTGCTTCCTGGACGTCTTTTTTTTTGAATGGTTGAATGTAACAATATGATTATATCTCCTTTGACCTGCAGTGGAATTTGATTCAAGTGGTAGCTATCTTGGCATTGGTGGTTCAGATGCAAGGTATGGTCTTGTAACCTATAATGTAATGACTATTTTATGGGAGTCCTTGATTTCCTGCTGTTGTAAAGTAGGGATCCCATCTTTAATCTGGACAAGTAAAAAGAGCTGAATTGAGACTTAGTTCCTGTTGGTCATTAAAAAGAGCTGTTGTAAATGGTTGTCGACGTTGCCTTCATTCTAGCATTATCCCTTAATAATCTAGGACATTATTGATTATAAAATTTACTTACTATGCTGTGAATGCAGTGTTTTACGTTGATTTCCTGCAAAGTGTCTGCTTGATTCCTGATTTCTGGTTTTGCACAGGTGCTCTTAAATCCGCTTGACCCTGTCTGTTTTTTGTAGGGTTTACCAATCAGGTGAATGGAACATTATCAAGACACTGCCATACCTATCAGAAACAGGTCTGTAGACTGCCAGTTCTCTTTGATTGCCATTTTTACTTGGTATAGTGTTGTGACATATGAACTTCTACAGAAGTAACTTCCCTGAAGTTTGGAGCAGACGCCAAGTACATTGCTGTAGGCTCGATGGACCGCCTTCGGATATTTGGTTCAACCCGACAAATGGACGTCTGAAATTTAACATCCGAGGAAATGTGCACAAACTACTTTTGCCGTGCGACCGTGCTCCAGATTTGGCTGTTGGCCGCCCACTGCAAGCGAGGATCCTCGCAGGAAGCACCGATATAAAGAAAATTTTATATTATCTTGTATATAACGACGTTTTCTAGACTTACAAGTACGATGCTGGTGTGGATCTTGCAACCATGTTTTTTAGTCAACAATGTTTTCATCCAGATAAGTGGGGTGCCGCCATTTTCCCCTTAGTCACCCTTAACTATGCATGGAAATGAAGGAAAACATTTCTAATAAATAAAATGCACACATCAGACATCGATGATTGCGAAATCAATGGCATATAAAATACAGAAATGACATAACAAAACGAGTATTTCAGTGTAAAAGGATCTGAACACGGTACAAGCATACTCAGTCCCAAATTAAACGTCTTTTTAGGTATTCGTGCATAACTTTGAATTATACAAAATATGTGCAATGTTTATATTTATAAGCGAGAAGGGCGTTTATTTTGGGACGGAGAGAGTTGACATTGGGGATGGTTCTATACTGCTGCCGACCTTTGTGAATCAAAACTTGATGCCGATTACAAATCTAAATTAATCGTGCTTCTCAAAGAATATGTTGATTGTTTTTGCACGGGATTACAGAGACGCTCGGGTTAAGCGAGATCTTGTTGAGTGTCGGCTTTCCATCATATGTTGATTGTTTTGCATGGGACTAGGTGAGTGCCCATGCGTTGCAACGGGGAAAAAAAATCATATACCTGGTTTATTTGTGCAAAGCTAATGTAAAATAGTATGACATCACAATTTCATGTCACAAGAAATGCTATGGAATAAAATAGTTTTTACTTATGCATAAACTATGACCTATTGACCACACAGTCAATGTCGAGGGCCTTGTACAAAAAATGCTGAGGAGTGAAATAAATAATGTTGACCAACTATCATTGCACTAATGAAAACAATGTTGAAGTTTCTGCTCCATCTCCTTTCCCAGTACATGGCGAGAACTCTTGATTGTGGACAACATGCCTGAATTCAATGAAAGAGGATTATGTTACAAATTTACCATTTCACATAAGTCAACAATTTCAATAGGCCTTTACAAGATCAATACACCCATTTGGTTAGCATAATAAGGAGAAATAGACCTTACTTTAATCCCATGAACCAACCATGGAACCTTGATAATAGCAACATATGTATCATATTGAAAAAGGTTGTGTTTCAAACTGAACTTTTGGGAATAGAGAGCACCATGGCATGAATGATGAGATTGGAAGAACTGCAGCTTTGTTTCCATATTCATCAGGAAGAAAAAGGCCCCACATAACTTTAGAAGTATTAGTGTCGGGGGACCAAAATATTGGGCCGGGACATTCTCATTATAACGAGAAGTTGTCGGCCCATTTAGGCCCGGTAAAACCCGGCTGCCATATCCCCATACGAAGGACAGCCCCGGGCGACTAAGGGCCAAAAACACGAAAGCCACAAGGGCTAGTGAAGACGGCGATGGCGGCATACGCCCCACGGAGATCACCACCATGGCGAAAACCGAGCGCCAAATCATTCGGCCCAAGGGACGAGCCAGGTCCACGACCGGCTTGTCGACCTCCATAAAGCCCAGAATGTCCCCTAGAAGCGACCACGCTTCGGGAAAGACAATAGGGTGAGGATACTTTCACCAAACAAAAGACCTCGGACCATGCTCCGATTTCCGTCTCGCCCGGGGCATCCCTCGGGCGCTTGGACGAAAAACTACGACCGAGGGAGGCCAAGCTAGCCACCCCGGGCGCACAAACTGTCTCGCCCGAAGGCCTCCCTCGGGCGCTTGGACGCAACCGCAACCAAGGGCTGCCCGACAGAGACGATCCTCGGGCGCCTGATTTCCGTCTCGTCAGGAGACCGCGCTCCACACCTCGGGCGCGGCCGTTCCACCGATCCTCAGGATCACCCACCCTCGGGCTTGGGAGGTTCGTCCGGAGGAAGGGAGGCGATCGCATTAAATGCCGCTGCACAACGGGCGACGCGCGGAGCCATCGATTGCGCCGGTCAAATCAACTGCCGAATCGCCTCCCCAATCCGACCGATGGGACACAAGGCGAGCCAGCGGTGCATTTCACCACACGGCACGGAAATCGGGGGACCTTGTTCATCCCAAAACAACCGTCCACGACGCCACGCCGAAGCCGGACACCGCACGTCCCCACGTTCCCTCAAGTTCACTGGGACCGCCCTCGCCATGCAAACCATAAGAGACGCCTCACGAACCCTCGGGATCACGCCAGAGACGCCACGACCGTCGTCGGATCGGGGCCGCGTGCCGCCGCTGGACTCTTGATGGGGCGTCACCCTCGGGCTGCGGCGCATGCAAGCGCACGGCCTCGGGGAATTAGCCACATAAGCACCACCAAGTGTAAACGTTACCACCTCCCTTCCCACTATAAAGGAGGAGTAATGCCCCATTAGCGGGGGATCGGCCGATCAATTGCTCGACCATCACGGGGCATTTGATCGACACACCATCTTCACCACCACGGACCACGATCGCGGGGCTTGAGACCGATGTCTCTCCCCGCAACCGCCTGTAATCCCCTACTACAGGCACTCACACCCGTGGCGCGAGGTAACACGGAGCAGGGGACGCACCACCCCGGCGGACGTAGGGCCCGTTGGCTGAACCAGGATAATCCACGGTGTCACCTTGTGCTCCCCGTGACGCCATCGGCGAGGAGCGGAACGCCGCGGCCTTATTTTTTCACCGTCGGCACCCGTGGCATCCCAGCGCCGCCGAACGCCGGCGATTGGCGCGCCCGGTAGGGGCTCGCCGTGCAAAATCAACCGCTTCATCGACTCCATGGCGTTCTTCGCGCCCATCTTTCCACCATGCCGCGGAGCGCGAGCTCCAGCGTGGAACTCCCTTCGTACTTTGGGACGTTGGAGTTCGTCACCACAGGGACGCGATTACGAGGCGTGTCTCGCCTGCGGTGGCCATAGAGAGTGGCGGAGTACCCGCCGCCGCAGCAGCCACCACCACGCGTCGCCGCATAGCGGACGGGACAAGGCGTGCTCGACGTCACCCGGACACGAGCGGCCGGCCGATCCCGCGCCGAACCGGCAAAGGCGGTGACTTCGGCGCCCGCTGGTCGCCGCGCGAGCCGGCCGAGAACCGGCGCCGAGAACCCGCAGATCCGGTGCCACCTCGTGGCGGTGAAAGGTCCCTTTGGTTTTTGGTAATTGAGTGTCAACATTAGGTGAACTAATATGTGTGATTGAGATAATACACAGGAGATTAGTTCACATGCGATGACGCAATGAAGGAGCTTTTATTGCATATGAGACATGACATGGAGTCATGTGACCAAGGTGGTGAAGATCAAGACAAGGCTTGGCTTGATGGACCCGTTGCAAGTGTGAAGGGCAAGTCGAGGCGGTGAAGCGATGGACCGCGAGGCGGTGAAGCTTGGGCAAGACTTGGCGCCCGACGGACCGACGCAAGCGGTGAAGAGCAAGTGAGGTCAAGATCGATGGACTAAAAGGTCACGCGATGATATGAAGTGGATCATATCATTTGGTGATCGTGTTGGTGCATGTGTTGCATCGGCACTTGGAGATGGAGCGAAATGGAAATGCGCAAGGCAAAGGTATAACCTATAGGGCATTTCATTTTCGCGGTCATTGGTGCTTAGAGAAGTTTATGACCGGATTTAGGATAGATGGCCGTACTATCAAGAGGGGCAAACTTGTTTGCATATCGGTCATCTAGTGCTACTTGTGCGATCTAACTTTGCGATGTGTTAGGATCGAGTGGCGTGGTGAGATCAAGAGAAATTTCCTTTGAAAATGATTGTGAAAATGCTAACACACATGCACATGGTGATGTACACTTGGAGGTGTTGGCACATTTGCAAAGGAGAATTGTTTCGGTGTTTCTCGGACACTTGGACTGCTCTTAGAGTGGAATATATCTTTGATCCATTGTGAGTTGGATCAAGTAACCATGTGGGTTGTGTAGCTCTCTAAGTTAGCTTTCCATAGAGTCCAAGATCATCGAAAACGGAGTTCGGATGAAAAAGTTATGGACGTTTGATCGGGCGTTGATCGGGCTGTCAGCGGTGACCGGACGCACAAAGAAGCGACCGGACGCACCCACCGGAAGCTCCGGTGAGTGAGTCCGCGAGAGGGCTCAGAGAGCCTGAATTTTTTTACGGTCGCCGCGGGCCGGACGCTTTGACCGGACTCACGACCGGACGCTCGTGAGTCCCGCCGATGTTATTGTCGGCGGTGACCGGACGCGACAAAGGCGATCGGACGCACCGACCGGAGGGCTCCGGTCGGTGCGTCGCGCGGTGCCTTGGTGACTGAATTTTTACGGTCGCTGTGACCGGACGCTTGACCGGACTCTCGACCGGACTCGCTGGTGAGTCCGGTCGGCGCGTCCGGTCAGTGCGCAGAAACTGCGTTTTCGAAGCTCAACGGCTAGTTTTGGCTTGGGGGCTATAAATAGAGGGTGTGGCCGGCCTTGGCTGGTGCTTAGCACCTTGGGGACTTTGTGTCCATGCTTGTGAGTGCTTGAGAGCCCTCCAACTCACATATGTTTGATATTGTTCATCCGATTGAGTGAGAGATCGAGTTCTAGTGCGTTGCTTTGAGAGATCGCATTTGTGGCACTAGGTGATCGTGTTGCAAGCGGTGTGCTTGTTTCTCTTGGAGGTTGCCACCTCCTAGACGGCTTGGTGGCAAGAGACTTCGTGAAGCACGCAAGCGGAGATTGTGCGGTGCTCCGAAGGAGGATTTGTGAGAGGTTCGAGCTCACCTTGCGGCGGGGGATCGCGAAGAGCATCACTACTAGAGCGTGTCTTTGAGCTACCTCACTTGTGAGTGTGGTGTCTTTGCGGTGCCTTGTGATAGGCTCACTTGAGAGCGGTGTCTTGCGGTGCCTTGCGGGGCGTGCCTTGAGGGGCAAGTGATCGGGGGAATCACACCAAAGAACCATCTAGGTGAAACACCAAAGGAAACCACCCAAGGTGTTGGTCGACACAACGAGGAGTAGGGGATGTTGGCAAGCTTCCCGATACCTCGGTAAAAAAAATCACCGGTGTCAACTTGTCTACTCTTCTCGGTGGTTTGCATTCTCCAAATCACAAGCTTTGTATTTACATTCATATATATCTTGTGCTTGTGCTTGTGGAGTAGCTCTTGCATTTACTAGCTTGTGTAGCTTGTTAGTGGCTTTGCTTAGTTTGTGTAGCTAAGTAATTTGAGCCTTTGGGTTAGGCGTGTGTCGCCTTGTCCATTGTGCATCTAATGAGCTTAGGTTGGCTTTGTGCTTTTGCTCATTAGAATTGTGTAGGAGCTCACCTTTGTTTGAAGTACTAGTGCATAGGTTTGTGTGACCTTGCAATAGAAACGGTTAGGAGCTCAAGCTAGGCTTATCACCTCATTTGCTTTGTGTAGGATCTTTTGTGAGGTGATTTAGAGTCATAGCTAGAGGGGTGAAGTCTTGGCTAAGCGAATAGTTTTATTTCCGCATTATATTCGGTTAGCCATCGCAATTAGTTTTAGAAAGGACTATTCACCCCCCCTCTAGTCCCCATCTCGACCTTACAAGTGGTATCGGAGCAAGGTCTCTCATTTAGTGGTCTTAACCGACCCGAGAGGATGGTGACTAGTGGGCTAGATGTTGCGTGTCCGCACATTTTTGATGGCACACACTTTGCACGTTGGAGAGATTGGCATGTATGCAATTTCAAGTATATTTCTCCTAACATGTGGTGGATCGTAGATGTGGGCTTTTCTTGTGCTATTGATCGCAAGGATGCATCTCAAGCGCAAACAAAATGCCTACATCTAGATTGCCAAGCTACTAACATTTTATATCGATCTTTGGATAGTAGCATTCTTTGTGAGATCATGGACCTTGCAAGCTCTCATGAGATATGGGTTTATCTCAATGAGAAATATGGGATGATCTCCAATGACAATCTTGATGAGCCCAAGATGGAGGCACATGAGGTTGTTGAGCATGACCACATCCCGATGGTTGTGGAGAATTGCTCCACCTCACGGTCAAGTGGAGATGATGATGATCAATCTACTCCAAGTCCACTTGACAAGGTTGATGAGGATGCCACAAGTGATGCAATCAATGATGCTACTTCATGCACACTTGATGGTGAGGATGATGGCTATGAGAGTGATGATTCTACATGTTCATCTACATCACCGGATTTCTCTATGTCACTTGGTGACACCAAGGTACCTTGTGGTGACATAGTTGTCGATTGTGATGATCCAAACTTTGAGCTCATATATAGCCTCATCCATGGTTTAAACAAAGAGCTTGCTAAAAACAAGAAATTGAAAAATGAAAACTCTTTGCTTAAGACAACATGTGAACAACAAGAGCATCTACTTTATGTTACTACTTGTTCACATGATGTGCTAAAATTGGCTCATGAGGAACTAAGTGTTACTCATGATAACTTGGTACAAGACCATGTTTTTCTCACTAAGATGGTTTCAAATGAAAAATCTAAAACTAGTGAGAGCTCATCACTTGGGTCAAATGATCAATCAAATATTTGTGCTAACCCTTGTGATGTAGGCAAAAAGAATGTATCCACCTCTTGTGATGATTTACTTGATATATTATGCTCTTCACATATAGATGCTTGTTCTACTTCTATGTCTTGTGAGACTAACCTTTTGAAGGAGAACAAAAAAGCTCAAAAGGAAGTGAAGAACTTGATAGCCAAGATTGAGAGGTGCTACAATTCAAAGGTCACCTTTGAGCAAATATTGAAGTCTCAAAGATATTATGGTGACAAGCATGGCCTTGGATTTGAGAGGAGGATGACAAAGGCCGAAAGAAAGGGCAAAGCAAAAAGAAGCAAAGAAGATGGAGAGGCTTAAACAAAGGAAGCTATCTCACTCCATGTGCTATCGGTGCCATGAAGTGGGACATCTTGCTAAGGCTTGCCCAAATGAAGAAAAGCTCAAGTTGAAGAAGGAAGAAGAGAGGCTCAAGCATGTCAAGTGCCTCAAGTGCCGCACATGGGGTCATCTCACCTCAAAGTGCCCAACCAAGCAATTGGTGAAGCAACTAGAAGAGCCTCAATCAAAGCAACAAATTGAGCAAGAAAACAAGCCCCAAAATCAAGTCAAGATCCATCTTGATGATAAAGTTGATGACTTGAAGATGACAAAGAAGAAGACAAGAAGGGGTGGAAAGGCAAGAGCAAGGCATCCAACTCATATCCAAGATGCCAACATGATGAGCAAGAATCAAGTTGAGAAGAAAGATTTGGCTCACATCAAGTGCCATAGTTGTGATATATTGGGCCACCTAGCTTCGGGTTGTCCAAACAAGCTTGAGAAGAAGGCTCAAGTAAACAAGATGAAGCAAGGCAATGAGAAGCATCAAATGAGCAAGAAAAAGAAGGCTCAATAAAAGAGAAGATGCTACTCATGCCGGGAAAGGGGACACATGGGTCATTCATGTCCCCTAGGTGAAAATTCTAAGCCTATTTCAATTGATGATAATATTGTGCTTAGAAAGGATGACAATGGTACCTCCTTGGTTGCTATTGCAAAACATCCCGCTATTCATACTAAGGCTTTGCCAAAGTATGTTGCACCTAACTTGAGAAGACCCAAACAAGTTTGGGTACCATCAAAAAGTGGATGATTGTTTGTAGGTACCATGGCATTGGAGGCTTGATTCAATTGAATTCATATTGTTCATCATTTCATTGAGTCAAGTATTGAAGCTTATTGCTATCTTATCCCAATGCCAAGTCATGACAAGTGAAGTCCAAATGAGCTAAAACATACAAGTGCAATGATCCTAGTTGTGGTGACTTATTAGATATTTGAAGGTTTGCAATTTGAGATGAAGCTTGCTACGTGATGATCATGAGCTACAAAGGTATATTCTAGTTGATCACACATATTTGGGTGCATATGAGTTGATTGAATTGGATATATATACACATGTAGCTTACTATGAGATGCTTGATTGGATTAAATGCTTAGTAATCAAATTTGAGTTGGTTTGAATGGATATGATCATGAGATGACCTTTAGTATGTGATTTCAATAAAAATATGTCTTGTGATGGTATTCAAACAAGTTAGTTAGCATCAAGTTTGATTCAAATTGTTGAAGCATAACTCAATTGCTCAAATCTGTCCTATATTGAAAATCTGAGTGAGCTGTGATCTTAGCCATGTTTGGATGATCAAATTTTATTGGAATGGATTGAAATTTGGTATGCATGCTCTATACTTATGGTACAAGATGCTTTAAAAATTTCATGATGATTGAACAAGGGATACTTCGGTTTTGGAGTAGTGCTTGTCAACTATGTTGCAGCAGTTTTCAGCATGTGGTAGTGAGGGAAGATGTGAAATCTGGTAGCAATCTAGAAAGAGTATGAAGCTCAAATTTTTATGGATGCTAGATAACTTAGTGTTGCACATCTCCACCAAATTTCGTGGTATTTCAACATGTACATTGTGAGATATGGTTTATTCTTTGAGATGTACAAAATCTGCCGAGAAAAGTGACAAACATTGGATTCATCAAGAGTCACTTTGATTGAAAGGTCCTCAAGTTGGAATCTTATTTATAAGTGTTTGAGGCACCTAAGTTTGGTTTTGAATTGAGTTAGAAGCATGACAAGCATGAGTACAAAGCCCATTGATTTGGGTGAGTGTACTTTGTACACATCTAGTACTCAAGTTGGAGATCAAGACCAAGCTCAAGATGGAGAGACAAGTTTAAGTTCAAATGATCATTGTATCTCTTCAAAAGAAAGAAAATGACTTAAAGAAGATCTCAAGTTTACTCATCATATCAAGTCCATCACTTGAATCAATCAATCAAATTCAATTCAAGTGAGTGTCAAGGATAGTTCTTGGTGAGATCACTTCTCCCTAGAGAGGGGCGTGCCGCCCATGAGTGGGATTGACAAGTTGGGATGCTTGGAGGGGCCAACATGGAAGTGATGATCTAGGAATGTTCAAGATGCTTAGTTGAAGAAACCAAAAGGGTTGATCAAGAAGAAGCAAGCAACATCCAAAAGAGAGAGCAACTCATACAAAATTCAAGTGATATTCTTTGTTGATTCTCTCATGCAAGCAAAGATCAAAAGAAAGCAAACCAACCACAATATGAAGATAATGCACTTGATCATTAGTGGTCCTCATTTCATATGGGTGAAGCATGGTATTCATATTGGTATATTTTTGCCTTCACCGAGCTATTGAAATGGACTTCACATTGCTATTGCGGAGAGAAATTGGAATCATATTGACTATCCTCTACTCCAAGATAGCAAAGGTATCATTGTATTGTGCATGATCATTTCATCCCTTACTAGTATGCGGTCAGTGCATATAGTACATGCTTATTAGGGTCATGCATGACAAATGAAAGTTTTAAATTCATTGCTACCACTATTGCTTGAATGATTATATGATCTAGTGGTTTGTATATGAGTTTGTTCATGAGCTAGTGATCCCAAGTACTTGATCTATTTTGGATTGCTCACAAGTGACAAGTACAACATTGGCAAGATAACCCTTATACTTTATGAGGAGTGAAGAAGCTTGTCATTGGATCAAACCGGACTTGGAAACTATGGCAAATTACTTTGGTTCAAGTCAACAAGAAAGAAGCTCATGAAAATAATCTAGTTCAAGATTTGGTTTCAAATTGACAAATTCTTTCAAGTGGCTACCACATTGCAAGATATATCATATTCCTACACATGGTATTCTTCATCTACACAAGTGGTATTCTTGCTCACACTCAAATGGTACTTATTGTATCAATGGTGGTTCCACAAGTGATCCTCAACTTTAAGTGATCAATTCAAATCAAGAAAGCTACCCTCACCAACAAGAGTTGAAGTGGATTGACATATGCTTTGACATAGGGGAGGTGCCCTACCTCAAGATGAAGGTCAAAGATTCTACAAGTGACCTACATGTGGCATTTCTAGATGGTTCTCATGCTTCCACATGTGAGAGTTACAAGTGGTGTCAATCCAACATATGGTGATGTCCATAAAAAATGAAGAATCAAGACTCAACCATCTATCCTTAGTAGCACCCTTTGTATCAAAAGAGGCATACCTTTTATGGAAATTGATGACAAAGGGGGAGAGATTAGAACAAAGATATGAATATGGGGAGAGAATGGAACATGGACATGGACCATGAGGAGGGAGCAAGATTGAAGATTAGAGAAGGATCAAAATTCTTGGACATATGAGAAGCACACAAGTTGGGGAGCAAGCTCATGAACTTGGTTGATTACATTTGACATGTGCATATTCATGTGCTTGCTTGCATTTGCATAAGTTTTTAAATTTTATATGCAATGCTTGTGTGATGTATGCTAGTTATATAACTTGATTGATGATATGATAACTAGCATGCATAGGTTGTAGCTAGACATATATATGTTTCACGAAAATCAAGTGTCATTACATATAATGTTGATCTCACATGGTATCTTGAGTTTTGATGTATGTCTAGTTACATGGATGATGCTAAGGATGAACTTCAAATTTGCAACTCTGATTGGTACCACGCTTCAAAGGTTTATCCTATACACCTTAGCGTCACTTTGTAGTGTTAACCCTCCCAAAAGCTTCATATCTATGTATGTGTGCAAACCTTGAATTCAAATCAATTGGGCACACATATAGGGGGAGTTACCACTACCAAGTCGGGTTTTATGGTGCTTATCCAATTCTTGACATTGTGCTTATATGTTGGATAAGTGACATAAAATCCAAACCAAGTTAGCAATTTATACTTGTATGAAGTGCTAACTTGGAATTAAATCTTCAATTCCATATCTTTGTAGTGTTGCCATCAATTACCAAAAAGGGGGAGATTGAAAGGTCCCTTTGGTTTTTGGTAATTGAGTGTCAACATTAGGTGAACTAATATGTGTGATTGAGATAATACACAGGAGATTAGTTCACATGCGATGACGCAATGAAGGAGCTTTATTGCATATGAGACATGACATGGAGTCATGTGACCAAGGTGGTGAAGATCAAGACAAGGCTTGGCTTGATGGACCCGTTGCAAGTGTGAAGGGCAAGTCGAGGCAGTGAAGCGATGGACCGCGAGGCGGTGAAGCTTGGGCAAGACTTGGCGCCGACGGACCGACGCAACGGTGAAGAGCAAGTGAGGTCAAGATCGATGGACTAAAAAGGTCACGTGATGATATGAAGTGGATCATATCATTTGGTGATCGTGTTGGTGCATGTGTTGCATCGGCACTTGGAGATGGAGCGAAATGGAAATGCGCAAGGCAAAGGTATAACCTATAGGGCATTTCATTTCGCCGGTCATTGGTGCTTAGAGAAGTTTATGACCGGATTTAGGATAGATGGCCGTACTATCAAGAGGGGCAAACTTGTTTGCATATCGGTCATCTAGTGCTACTTGTGCGATCTAACTTTGCGATGTGTTAGGATCGAGTGGCGTGGTGAGATCAAGAGAAATTTCCTTTGAAAATGATTGTGAAAATGCTAACACACATGCACATGGTGATGTACACTTGGAGGTGTTGGCACATTTGCAAAGGAGAATTGTTTCGGTGTTTCTCGGACACTTGGACTGCTCTTAGAGTGGAATATATCTTTGATCCATTGTGAGTTGGATCAAGTAACCATGTGGGTTGTGTAGCTCTCTAAGTTAGCTTTCCATAGAGTCCAAGATCATCGAAAACGGAGTTCGGATGAAAAAGTTATGGGACGTTTGATCGGGCGTTGATCGGTTTGTCGGCGGTGACCGGACGCACAAAGCGGCCGGACGCACCCACCGGAAGCTCCGGTGAGTGAGTCCGGCGAGAGGGCTCGGAGCCTGAATTTTTTACGGTCATTTTGTGACCGGACGCTTGGCCGGACTCACGGCCGGGCCTTTCCGTGAGTCCGTCGATATTCTTGTCGGCGGTGGCCGGACGCACAAAGGAGCGATCGACGGGCGCTTACCGGCCGAGGCTCCGGTCGGTCGCGTCCGCGAGTGCCTTGCAGCCTGAATTTTTTCGGCGATTTGTGACCGGACGGCCGGACTCCGGACTCTCGACCGGACTGGCTGGTGAGTCCGGTCGGCGCGTCGTCAAGTCTTAGAGCTGCGTTTTCGAAGCTCAACGGCTAGTTTTGGCTTGGGGGCTATAAATAGAGGGGTGTGGCCGGCCTTTGGCGGTGCTTAGCACCTTGGGGACTTTGTGTCCATGCTTGTGAGTGCTTGAGAGCCCTCCAACTCACATATGTTTGATATTGTTCATCCGATTGAGTGAGAGATCGAGTTCTAGTGCGTTGCTTTGAGAGATCGCATTTGTGGCACTAGGTGATCGTGTTGCAAGCCGGTGTGCTTGTTTCTCTTGGAGGTTGCCACCTCCTAGACGGCTTGGTGGCAAGAGACTTCGTGAAGCACGCAACGGAGATTGTGCGGTGCTCCGAAGGAGGATTTGTGAGAGGTTCGAGCTCACCTTGCGGGGATCGCGAAGAGCATCACTACTAGAGCGTGTCTTTGAGCTACCTCACTTGTGAGTGTGGTGTCTTGCGGTGCCTTGTGATAGGCTCACTTGAGAGCGGTGTCTTGCGGTGCCTTGCGGGGCGTGCCTTGAGGGGCAAGTGATCGGGGAATCACACCAAAGAACCATCTAGGTGAAACACCAAAGGAACCACCCAAGGTGTTGGTCGACACAACGAGGAGTAGGGGGATGTTGGCAAGCTTCCCGATACCTCGGTAAAAAAATCACCGGTGTCAACTTGTCTACTCTTCTCGGTGGTTTGCATTCTCCAAATCACAAGCTTTGTATTTACATTCATATATATCTTGTGCTTGTGCTTGTGGAGTAGCTCTTGCATTTACTAGCTTGTGTAGCTTGTTAGTGGCTTTGCTTAGTTTGTGTAGCTAAGTAATTTGAGCCTTTGGGTTAGGCGTGTGTCGCCTTGTCCATTGTGCATCTAGTGAGCTTAGGTTGGCTTTGTGCTTTTGCTCATTAGAATTGTGTAGGAGCTCACCTTTGTTTGAAGTACTAGTGCATAGGTTTGTGTGACCTTGCAATAGAAACGGTTAGGAGCTCAAGCTAGGCTTATCACCTCATTTGCTTTGTGTAGGATCTTTTGTGAGGTGATTTAGAGTCATAGCTAGAGGGGTGAAGTCTTGGCTAAGCGAATAGTTTTATTTCCGCATTATATTCGGTTAGCCATCGCAATTAGTTTTAGAAAGGACTATTCACCCCCCCCTCTAGTCCCCATCTCGACCTTACAGCCGGCCCCGTAGGGGCCCTAGGCGCCGTGTGGAACTTTCCCCGGCGGCCGAGCAGGGACGAAGGCCGCGGAATCCCAACCAACGGGAAGACGGACCGGTCGTCCTGGAGGGGATTCCTGTGAATCCACGCAGGCGGGAGACCTCGGAGGAGGCGATCGCGAGAAGGGCACGGGAACGACCACCGGTTATCCCCCAGGATTATCCTCCCGAGGATGAATACCTGGACGAGTACGTGCCCGCGAGGAGGTTGCCACCACCGACCCCCGGCACGTTCGCAGCCTGGCGTCGAGAACGGGAAGAGTCTCTCTACCGACCGGAGAACCGCAACTTCCTCCTCGCATTCGGCGCCCCGGGAGAAGACGACGACGACGAGTACTACGACCCCACGTGGTGTTGGTAGGAATCCGGAAACGAAGCCGGACTTAGAAGTATCCCACCCCGAGTGGTTAGCTAATCCTGTATTAGTAGAAAAAAGAACGGGAAATGGCGGATGTGTGTAGACTACACTAGTCTTAACAAAGCATGTCCGAAGGTTCCCTTTCCTTTGCCACGAATCGACCAGATTGTCGACTCCACTGCTGGGTGCGAAACTTTATCTTTTCTTGATGCGTATTCAGGATACCATCGGATCAAAATGAAAGAGTCCGACCAGCTCGCGACTTCGTTCATAACCCCCTTCGGTGCGACTTACCCGGCGGTGCATGCGAGATCATCTTCGGGGATCTCATTGGAAGGATCGTGGAGGCCTACGTCGATGATATCGTCGTTAAATCCAAGAAAACAACCGACCTGGTCGGAGACCTCGGGGAAACCTTCGAGTGCCTAAACAAAAAAGGAGTCAAGCTCAACCCCGAGAAGTGCGTGTTCGGAGTCCCCCGAGGTATGCTTTTAGGTTTCATTGTCTCCCCCGAGGCATCGAGGCCAACCCGGCCAAGGTCGACGCGATCACGAAGATGGGCCCGATCCGAGACCTCAAGGGTGTCAGAAGGTCATGGGGTGCCTGGCTTCGTTGAGCAGGTTCATCTCCCGCCTCGGGGAGAGAGGGCTTCCACTCTATCGGCTCCTTCGCAAGTCCGAGCACTTTGCCTGGACTCCCGAGGCCGAAGAAGCCCTCGGCAACCTCAAGGCGCTCCTAACCAATCCGCCGGTCTTGGTGCCGCCCAACCCCGGAGAAACCCTGCTCCTCTACATCACTGCCACTACTCAGGTAGTCAGCGCAGTGGTGGTAGTCGAACGTCGGGAACAGGGCCACGCGCTCCCCGTGCAGCGTCCTGTTTACTTCATCAGTGAAGTGCTCTCCGACACCAAGACGAGGTATCCACAGATGCAAAAGCTGCTATACGCCATCGTATTAGCCCGACGGAAGCTACGCCATTACTTCCTCGCACACCCAGTCGCTGTGGTATCTACCTTCCCCCTCGGGGAGATACTCCAAAACAAAGAGGCCACGGGAAGAGTGGCGAAGTGGGCCGTGGAGCTCATGGGCGAGACCATCTCGTTCCTACCTCGGAAGGCCATCAAGTCCCAAGTCCTTGCCGACTTCGTGGCCGAGTGGACCGATACTCAGCTACCCTCGGCGCCGATCCAAGCAGAATGCTGGACCATGTACTTCGACGGGTCCATGATGAAGACGGGCTCGGGGGCTGGTCTACTCTTCATATCACCCCTCGGGGTTCACACGAGGTACGTCATCCGACCGCATTTCCCGCCTCTAACAACGTCCGAGAATCACGAGGCACCGGGTCAGCGGTCTCCGGATCGCGGTGACCTCGGGATCCGACGGTTAGAAACGAGGAGACTCGCGCCCGGTCATCGACCAGGTGATGAAGGCCTCGGCATGCCACGACCCGAAGATGGAAGCCTACTGCCGGGAGGTCCGCAAGCTTGAAGAGAAGTTTCACGGGCTCGAGCACAAGCACACGCCCGCACGCTACAATGAAGGCTGGCGATGAGCTCACCAAGGTTGCCGCAACCCGAGGTACCGTTCCTCCGAACGTCCTCACCCGAGACCTCGACGAACCCTCGGTGAAATATTCACTTAGGGGATAGCCTCGGGGCTCGGGAGGATCTCGCCAAGCCGTGCCCGGGCGATGGAGGTGGACCCAAGTCCTTGACCGGAGGAAGCCACCGGTGGAGTACCTCTTTGTTGGTATTTGTTAAGCCTACAGGAATACTATGATGGATAATCCGCAAGCGCACGGATACCGGTGAGCACTTCACCCGGGGTGATGGGTTTTAAATATCGAATCCACAGGGAGAACGTAGAAAAGGTTCTTGAGATTTACTACCGATCTCTAAGTGGTTTAATTAAACTAGATTGATAATAAAGATAAGGAGTTCTAGTAAGAATGTCTTGTTCTCACTTCAAGTAAATCATTTGCAATATTGTTCTCAAGAGGGATTGTCATGAAGAAACTCTTAATAAAGGGGTTCTACGCTAACAATGCAGGGTCTCCTACGATTTCTATAAACGGGGGCAGGCGTAACAAAGGACTCAATAGTGCTGTCACCACTACGATCAGCCTTAACAAGTGTCTTCACCCCGGCCTATAGAAGGTATTCGTAATGAGCTAGTCAATCTAAGCACCGTGCTTACATTAATCTAACAACTTTAATTCAAGAGCGACAGGAATCAAAGTAATCTTATCAAAGAAATACGAACCTTAAGAACAATAAAGACAATATCACTTACTTCAATGGAATTCGAACAATCCACAAGATCTCAGAGTCGTGCTCCAATGGAGGCGCCAACTCCTGAAGAGGAAGAAGATGGAGGCGCCGACAGCTCCGGGCCTTCCTTCTACTCCGCTTCAACCGCTCTCTAATTCTCTCAACTTATAACTACTCTCAATCTAATTCTAATCTAGAGCTTATATCTCTTGTCTTCGTTGATGATCTGATTGAATTGAAGATTGAACTGAGATTGATTGATCTACTTGATCTACTTCTTAATGAACGTGAAGCTTTAGATCAAACTTGATTGATTGACTTGAGGGGGTCTGGGGCTGTTTATATATGGGTCTTCCTCTGTCTCTTCAGCTTCAACAGGCGATGTGGTATTAATCCCGTGCTCCTACCGACGCCATCGGATCAAACCGTCATCAAACGACCGGATTAGATTGCGTCTTAGAGGCGGTGGAGGAACGTTCGAAAACAGAGGTGACTTGGCGGACACGTGGGGCCGATCGGCCCCATTATTGGGCCGATCGGCCCGGGGGTTGCCCTCCGGGTCCCCGTCGTGTGTCGCGGACACGGAGTCTTCTAGATGATGTTTTCTTCGGTGCCAAGTTTCGTTCGCGTCGGGTGTATTCCGGAGCCTTTCGGACTTGTTTCGGAGTTGGATTGCGTTGCGTTACGTCGGTCATATGCCACGTCATTTATGCTGTTTTTCTGTTAAGTCCCTGCAAATCACAACTTTATCAAAACTCATGGAATTTATTAGTAGAAACCCCTAATAAGGTTATCTAATTATATTTTAGTTCTTTTCCATGTTTACTTGACAATTAAAAAGTATGCATTAACAAGTGTCAACAAACTCCCCACACTTAGGCTTTTACTCGTCCCTCGATAAAAGGATGGTTTAAGCATGGATCAAGATTACATGCATGATCATACACGCTCTTTAGGATATCTGAGCATGAATTAGTTAGAAACAGATAACCTTTATTCTTTAATCAAGTCTATTGGAGAGGTTTTGCATAAGTTTTGAAAAGAAAACATAGCTGTACTTACTCCTTTGTGATACTCTCAAGTCTCTCAAAGTATATTATATTCTCACAATTCATTTACCAAATGTAGAGCTCAAGAACATGTAGCATACTTACCTTGTATTTATTGCCGAGTCAAAAGTGGATCCATAGAGATAAATGTCATAAGTCATAGATCAAGACGTGCATGTGAGTCAAGATTATTACCACTTGCTCTTCTCGGTTGAAAATCTTCTATCTCCCTTTTTTTGTATTTATATTTATATATTTTATTTTATTTTCCATGCGAGGTAATCCGGCTATATTAGTGGAGAGTTGGGTTCTACTCACCCTCGGACACATGTCCATTTTTACTCTCTTAATTATTAGAGAAGTGGGCCCTACTCACCCTCGGATACTTGTCCATTATTCTTCTCTTCATTTTTGTCTTTTTCTTTTCTTAGAGAGGGGGTTCTTCGACCCCGTAGAACACTTGCTCATTTTCTCCTCTCTCTCACTTTTCTCTCCACTCTTAGAATTTTGAATATTTGGCTTTTTCAGAGTTTGTACCTTTTTTCAACAACTTAAAATTATGGGAGATAGAGATTAAAACTTTTAGAGCATGGATATTTAGTGAAAGTAGTGTACGTGATTCTTGATCTTAGACTTTAGACAAATTTCACATGGGTCATGGTTTTGACAAAGCTCAACACAAGAAAGCAACAATTAATTAGATATGTCTTTAATGATTGCTACGGCTCTCTTTGGGATGATTCATTTAATCACAAAGGAGAAGCATAACTAATGATTTTAATATTTTGAAATAAATAACTCTCCAAAGACAAGATAAAAGAAAAGAGGATCATTATTCTAACTTTATTCTTTCTCATGTTTTAAGCAATTAAAGCATCCCAACAAGTGATAAGTGTATATGTAGGAATTTATTCATGCAAAACTTTTATTTATGACACATTTTTCATATAAGAAAACATACCAAAACAGAAAAGATGTATTTTAATTCGGAACGGAAAATAAATTGCGAAAATTAAAAAGTTTCAGGAAACAAACCGAGCGGTGGACGATGCCGGCTGCGTGGGGCTCGCCTGGGCCGATCGACGATAATTGGGCCGATCGGTCCAAAGACAGGTCGTGTCGGGCCGCGGTCCTTAGTGCGAGTTGATTGTTCCGTCTTGATTCGAATTTTCTCGTTTTCGCCGCGAATTATTCTCTGTTTGGTCGGCGTTGATCTCCCCACACTTGATTCCTATTATCTTGCATACAAAGCATGGCGGAGACAAGAAAACATATCCAGAAAAATATAGAGAAAATATTTGACTCATCTTGTGGATTATTGAAAGAGAGAGCACTTTATTACATAATTCCAAACTTTCTAATATTTTAAAGCAACCTAATATTAACTAAACCAAACTAAACGACTTTAATTGAACTAAACTTTAAGACTCAAACGCTAAGACTCATGTGATCTCTAACTGTGATGCTTACATAGGGCCCTTGCCCTTCTTCACACTGCGACTAGCATCCTCTTCCTGATTTTTACGTTTCTTCTTTCCTTCATTCTCTAAGAGATGGAGGACAGACTTAGTGAGGGCGCTATTGACGCTGCGGATCTCCTTGCAGGTTTCTTGAAGGGCTTCTAATTCTAGTGCGAGGTCGGCCTTGGTCTTTCTAGTCTTCTTCTGTGGCATACGCTGGCCAGCCTCGATTACGGGAATCCTCTTGATCTGTGATTCCTTAGCACGGACTCCATTGATGGTAGTGCGGCGTGGAGGTGCTGTAGTGTACTTGTGCTCCCTCGTGTTGCCGTAGGCATCCATGCGAACACGTGTGAGACGTTCGCCCTTCTTCGGTTCTTCAACCTCCATGTAGCTAGGAACATGGATTGGCTTCTTCGGTCTGCCGCTTCACGGCGGCGATCGATTTAATCTGGCGTACATGACTTGCTTGCGTCCTTGCGGCGGCGGTGGTGTGCGAGGATGACGAGGTGGAACGAAAGGAATTGGAGTACGATCGGGTGGTATGACGGCGAGCGGCTTCGGTTGCTTGAGGGAAGGGACTAGTTGCTTAATCTTTTCATTAAAGAGAACAAGCGTTTTTCACCATTGCCGATAGCTTGAGATGAGATGAGAAAAGAGGCTTGTCTACCCTTGATTTTAAATGAGTCGAATTTTCGGGAGCGAGAGAATTGGGGATGTGGTACTAAAATAATTTTGGAAAGTGATTTTTCCATGAATTATTACGCGGCGAGAGACCGTGTGGGGACTAAACGGGTCGCGAGGGGGGAAGCCTTTGGGTCGATCGGCCTCATTATTTGGGCCGATCGGCCTGGCCAGTGGCGCCCGCGATGCGCTTTTTGTCGTGTGGTGCTCAAACTCTCCTTTTTCCCCGTAAAACCTGACGTCGGCCCATTATTCGCGAAAATTAATATTTTTGGGAATTTCGAAGAATTCGATAACATCTAATTCTTCTAAATCTTTATTGGGCGCTAAAAATATTTTTAAGCGATGACCATTTACCTTAAATAGCGTACCTTCATTATCTTGAAGAGTGACGGCTCCGTGCGATGATGAACTCACCACCTTGTACGGTCCTTCCCATTTGCTTCGTAGTTTTCCATGTCCGAAAAGTCGTAAACTGGAATTAAAAAGTAATACCTGATCACCTGGGTGGAATTCCTTCTTCTTGATTCTTTTGTCGTGCCATCTCTTGGTTCTCTCTTTGTAGATCTTGGCACTGTGGTACGCTTTCTCTCGCCATTCTTCTAGCTCAGATAGTTGCATTCTTCGTTTTGTTCCGGCTTCATCAAGGTCCATATTCCACCTCTTGATTGCCCAGTGAGCTTTGAATTCTAGCTCAACAGGCAAGTGACATGTCTTCCCGTAGACCAGCTGGTAGGGAGACATTCCGATGGGAGTCTTGTAAGCTGTCCGATAAGCCCAAAGAGCTTCGGGTAGCCTGTCTTTCCATTTAGTTCCCATTTGGTCAACCGTCTTTTGTAGGATGTTCTTGATTTGCTTGTTTGATGTTTCTGCTTGACCACTTGTCTGCGGGTGATAAGGTGTAGCGACGTTGTGTTGGATCCCGTGATTTGAGAGGTATCTTTCGAAGTTCTTGTCGATGAAGTGGGACCCTCCATCACTTATCACTAACCTTGGTGTACCGAATCTTAGAAATATTATTTCTTCAAACATCTTGATTGAACTTTTGTGATCGCTAGTCTTGCATGGCATGGCCTCAACCCATTTAGAAACATAGTCAATCGCCACTAAGATGTACTCATAGGGTCCGGATTTTGGGAATGGTCCCATGTAGTCAATTCCCCGGACATCAAAGAGCTCGATTTGAAGATTGGTTGTCGGTGGCATGGCATCTCTTGAATTGATATTGCCATGTCTCGGCCAGCGTTACACCTTCATTACAAAGTCTTTTGTGTCTTGATACATGGTTGGCCAAAAAAATCCGCTTTGCGGATCTTTGCGTGTGTGCGGAATGCTCCATAATGACCTCCATATGGTCTTTGAGTGGCACTTCTCGATAATTTGTAGTCCTTCTTCTTTCTGCACACACACACCTCTCGAGTAAACCGTCAACAAGCATACTCGGAAGAGGTATGGCTCATCCCATAGGTGATGGCGACTCTCATAAATAAGCCTTTTCTTATCGGCCCACGGCCGTACATATCCCTGCAACCATAAAATTAACAATATCGCATACCGGGGGTCGGATCGGAGATCCGATAGAGCATGTCGTCCCTCAAAGAGTCATTAATGGGTAACTCATGTTGTTTCTTAAAATGCATTCTAGACAAATGATCGGCAAACAGAATTTTCTACTCCTTTCTTATCTCTAATTTCTAAATCAAACTCTTAGAGCAAGTAAAATCCATCGTATTAATCTTGGTTTAGCATCTTTCTTAGTGAGCGGGTATTTGAGAGCGGCATGATCGGTGTAAACAATAACTTTTGCTCCTACCAAGTAAGATCTAAACTTGTCGATAGCATAAACAACGACTAGTAACTCTTTTTCGGTTGTGGCATAATTAAGTTGAGGTCAGTTAAAGTTTTACTAGCATAGGCAATAGCATGATGTTTCTTGTCTTTTGTCCGCCCCAAAACAGCCCCCTTTGCATAATCACTTGCATCACACATAATTTCAAAAGGTAAAGACCAATCGGGGGGTTGAATAATGGATGCAGAAATAAGAGCATTTTTCGAGTTTCAAAAGATTTAAGACAAGCATCATCAAATTCAAAAGGAACATCCTTAGCTAACAAGTTTGTAAGAGGTCTAGCAATATGAGAAAAATTCTTTATGAACCTTCTATAAAAACCAGCATGGCCAAGAAAACTTCTTATTCCTTTAACATTAACGGGTGGAGGTAGTCGTTCAATTACTTCTATTTTAGCTCGGTCTACCTCTATTCCTCTTTCAGAAATTAGATGGCCTAGCACTATTCCTTCTCTAACCATAAAATGACATTTTTCCCAATTAAGGACTAAGTGCTTTTCTTCACATCTTTGCAAAACCTTATCTAAGTTTTCTAGACAATCATCAAAAGTTTTTTTCCATAAGCGAGGAAAAATCATCCATAAAAACTTCCATAATCTCTTCAATCATATCAGAAAAATATAGACATCATGCATCTTTGAAAAGAAGCTGGAGCATTACATAATCCAAAAGACATTCTACGATATGCATAAGTTCCATATGGACATGTAAAAGTGGTTTTGCTTTGATCACTAGGATGGATTGGGATTTGGTGATACCGAATATCCATCAAGAAAAAACAAAAAGAAAGAGTGGTTTGCCAACCGTTCTAACATTTCATCAATGAAAGGCAAAGTGGAAAGTGATCTTTCTTTGTGGCTTTATTTAATTTTCTATAGTCTATGCACATACGCCAACCGGTGGATGTTCTTTGAGGAATTAATTCGTTCTTATCATTTTTAACTCTTGTCATGCCTCCTTTTTTAGGCACAACTTGCGAGGGCTTACCCACTCACTATGTGGCACGGGATATATAATCCGGCGTGCAGAAGTTTTAGAACTTCTTTTTTTACTACATCTTTCATTGCATTATTAAGTCTTCGTTGAGGCTCTATAGATGGTGGAACATCGGGATCCGTAGGTATACGATGTGTGCAAAGGGCGGGACCGATGCCTTTTAGATCATGGAGTGAGTAGCCAAAGGTCGCACGATGTTGTTCTAAGGCGATAATTAACCTGTAAGTCTCTTCCCGAGTGAGTTTATCATTAATGATCACGGGGGATTCGGGATCATTATGCAAAAAGGCATATCTAAGACCGGTGGTAAAGGTTTAAGTTCAATGGGAGGTCTCGAGGTTTCCTCGAATTCATCGAGAGGTTCGGATTCGAGTTGGATTTTCTTCTTCTTCCTCGATGAAGAATTCCGTTACATCTTCTTGATTGGATTTCTACGAAATGTTCTATAGATGCTTCTTTCACCTCTTCCATTGGGTGCAGTTCGAATTTGGGTTCGGTCTCAAATATGAATTGAATGTGCGAGAAGTGTAAGGGAAATTTATCTTTGCCTAGGCGAATGTCTAGTTTTTCCCGTGTGTCCTTCTTTAAGGAGTCTTTCTAATGGATGGCATATTAAAAGGTCAAACTCCCTAATGTCAAAGATATAAAAGCTCGGGTTGATTAACATGTCGTTTTACGAATAGGTAGAGTGTAAAGAATTCTGAACTTTGGACAATTTTACTTGAGGAGTGCTTTAATAACTTAGTAGTAGGAGATAATGGCATATTCTTGCTAAATTGCTTGAAAAAGGATAAAGCCATTATATTAACTCCTATAACTGGGTTATAAAGTGCATCATAAGTGATTGCATTAATTATGCATTGAATAGGTATAGAAGGTGATTCTAAATGGATCACATCAAAAAGAGAGTTCTTATTCTTCTAACCATTTCGCACTCATGATAGATGCAAGCTCCCTAGTGTGTTGTCTTGAGAAGTATTGCTCAACGCGATCAATTTCTTCTTGTGAAGATAATTTGCGTTTTCGAGGTTTCTTCTCTTGATGATAATTCGAGGTGTTTCCAAAATCGAAAAATAAATCATCCTCGATATCATTCATAAAATCAGGAAAAGAATGTTTTTCCTTTGATGATTCTATAGCTACGGGTTGAGATGATTACGGCATAGGTTCGGGTGTAGCTATTTCTCGAATTTCTTCTTCTAAAGATTTCTCTTCTCTTTGGATCATCATTGGTGCTAGCTAGAATGTTGTCTAAGATGGTTCTAGCTTCACTAGATGTAAGATGGATGAACGATCCATGTGAGGAGGTATTCAAATAGGCTCTAGATTCTTTATTAAGACCAATATAAAAATGTTGAAGTAAAATGTGGTCTTGAAGGCCTAGATCTGGTCCGGATTTGCAAAGAAGTTCAAAACGTTCCCGGGATGAACTCAATGTCTCACTATCCTCTTGTTTGGAAAGATATGATCTGGGTTCTAAGGTTGACTACTTTAGAAACGGGGGTAGAAATCAAAAGAAATCTGCACGAGGAGGGTTCCCCATTCACCTTTCTTCTTCTCCTTGGTTCTCGTCATACCATTGGCGAGCTTTTCCTTTTCAAGTGTGAATGGAAAGAGCTTCCAACGGATAGTCTCGTCGGACATACCCTCTAGATGAAGGCAGATCACATGTTTGCTCAAATTGTTGGAGATGATGATAAGGGTCTTCGTCTTCTATTCCTAAGAAAGTGTTGGTTTGGACCATCTCTATTAGCTGCGGGCGTAGCTCATAGGCTTCGGATAGAATTGGTTTGGATGATGGTATAGGCCTAAGGCTAAGCTCCGTAGGTGCCGAAAAATCTTTAATGGATGTAGTATCCATGATATAGAAAAGGATAAGAATTTAAACTAAAAAGAAAAGATAAATGTATACTCAAGAAATCTCTAAACCGTTCTCCCCGGCAACGGCGCCAGAAATGCTTGTTGGTATTTGTTAAGCCTACAGGAATATTATGATGGATAATCCGCAAGCGCACGGATACCGGTGAGCACTTCACCCGGGGTGATGGGTTTTAAATATCGAATCCACGGGGAGAACGTAGAGAAAAGGTTCTTGAGATTTACTACCGATCTCTAAGTGGTTTAATTAAACTAGATTTTGATAATAAAGATAAGGAGTTCTAGTAAGAAGGTCTTGTTCTCACTTCAAGTAAATCATTTGCAATATTGTTCTCAAGAGGGATTGTCATGAAGAAACTCTTAATAAAGGGGTTCTACGCTAACAATGCGGGGTCTCCTACGATTTCTATAAAGCGGGGCGGGCGTAACAAAGGACTCAATAGTCTTTGTCACCACTACGATCAGCCTTAACAAGTGTCTTCACCCCGGCCTATAGAAGGTATTCGTAATGAGCTAGTCAATCTAAGCACCGTGCTTACATTAATCTAACAACTTTAATTCAAGAGCGCATGAGGAATCAAAGTAATCTTATCAAAGAAATACGAACCTTAAGAACAATAAAGACAATATCACTTACTTCAATGGAATTCGAACAATCCACAAGATCTCGAGTCGTGCTCAATGGAGGCGCCAACTCACGAAGAGGAAGAAGATGGAGCGCCCGACAGCCTCAGGGCCTTCCTTCTACTCCGCTTCAACCACTCTCTAATTCTCTCAACTTATAACTACTCTCAATCTAATTCTAATCTAGAGCTTATATCTCTTGTCTTCGTTGATGATCCGATTGAATTGAAGATTGAACTGAGATTGGATCTACTTGATCTACTTCTTAATGAACGTGAAGCTTTAGATCAAACTTGATTGATTGACTTGAGGGAAGTGCAGGGTCTTTATATATGGGTCTTCCTCTGTCTCTTCAACTTCAACAGGCGATGTGGTATTAATCCTTGAATCAATCCCCTACTTCCGACGCCATCGGATCAAACCGTCATCAATCAACGGTTTAGATCGCGTCTTAGAGGCGGTGGAGGAACGTTCGAAAAGAGAGGTGACTTGGCGGGACACGTGGGGCCGTCGGCCCCATTATTTGGCGATCGGCCCGGGGGGTTGCCCTGCGGCCCGTCGTGTGTCGCGGCTTCTCGGAGTCTTCTAGATGATGTTTTCTTGGTGCCAAGTTTCGTTCGCGTCGGGTGTATTCCGGAGCCTTTCGGACTTGTTTCGGAGTTGGATTGCGTTGCGTTTTATGACGGTCATATGCCACGTCATTTATCGCTGTTTTTCTATTAAGTCCCACGCAAATCACAACTTTATCAAAACTCATGGAATTTATTAGTAGAAACCCCTAATAAGGTTATCTAATTATATTTTAGTTCTTTTCCATGTTTACTTGACAATTAAAAAGTATGCATTAACAAGTGTCAACAAACTCCCCACACTTAGGCTTTTACTCGCCCCTCGATAAAAGGATGGTTTAAGCATGGATCAAGATTACATATGATCATACCTCGCTCTTTGGGATATTGAGCATGAATTAGTTAGAAACAGATAACCTTTATTTTTTAATCAAGTCTATTGGAGAGGTTTTGCATAAGTTTTGAAAACATAGTTGTACTTGCTCCTTTGTGATACTCTCAAGTCTCTCAAAGTATATTATATTCTCACAATTCATTTACCAAATGTAGAGCTCAAGAACATGTGTAGCATACTTACCTTGTATTTATTGCCGAGTCAAAAAGTGGATCCATAGAGATAAATGTCATAAGTCATAGATCAAGACGTGCATGTAAGTCAAGATTATTACCACGCTCTCTCTAGTTGAAAATCTTCTATCTCCCCTTTTTGGAACATTTATATTTTTATTTTTTTAAGAAAGAGCGAGGTATCCGGCTATTTAGTGGAGAGTTGGGTTCTACTCACCCTCGGACACATGTCCATTTTTACTCTCTTAGAGAAGTGGGCCCTACTCACCCTCGGACACTTGTCCATTATTCTTCTCTTCATTTTTTGTCTTTTTCTTTTTTTTAGAGGGGGGGGGTTCTTCGACCCATAGAACACTTGCTCATTTTCTCCTCTCTCTCACTTTTCTCTCCACTCTTAGAATTTTGAATATTTGGCTTTTTCATATTGTACCTTTTTCAACAATTTTAAAATTATGGGAGATAGAGATTAAACTTTTTTTAGAGCATGGATATTTAGTGAAAGTAGTGCGTGATTCTTGATCTTAGACTTTAGACAAATTTCAACATGGGTCATGGTTTTGACAAAGCTCAACACAAGAAAGCAACAATTAATTAGATATGTCTTTAATGATTGCTATGGCTCTCTTTGGGATGATTCATTTAATCACAAAGGAGAAGCATAACTAATGATTTTTAATATTTTGAAATAAATAATTCTCCAAAGACAAGATAAAAGAAAAAGGATCATTATTCTAACTTTATTCTTTCTCATGTTTTAAACAATTAAAGCATCCCAACAAGTGACGTGTATATGTAGGAATTTATTCATGCAAAACTTTTATTTATGACACCTTTTTCATATAAGAAAACCATACCAAAAAAAAAGATGTATTTTAATTCGAACGGAAAATAAATTGCAAAAATTAAAAAGTTTAGTGAAACAAACCGAGGTGGTGGATGAATGCCGGGCTCGTGGGGCTTTGGCCGGGCCGATCGACTGATATTTGGGCCGATCGGTCCAAAGATGGTCGTTGGGGCTGCGGTCCGTCGTGCGAGTTGATTGTTCCGTCTTGATTCAATTTTTCTGGTTTTCGCCGCGAATTATTCCGTTTGGTCGGTGTTGATCTCCCCCACACTTGATTCCTATTATCTTGCATACAAAGCATGGTGGAGACAAGAAAACATATCGAGAAAAATATAGAGAAAAATATTTGACTCATCTTTGTGGATTATTGAAAGAGAGAGCACTTTATTACATAATTCCAAACTTTCTAATATTTTAAAGCAAACCTATTATTAACTAAACCAAACTAAACAACTTTAATTGAACTAAATTTTAAGACTCAAACGCTAAGACTCATGTGATCTCTAAGCGTGATGTTTATATAGGGCCCTTGCCCTTTTTCACACCGCGACTAGCATCCTTCCCGATTTTTACGTTTCTTCTTTCCTTCATTCTCTAAAAGATGGAGGATAGACTTAGTGAGGGCGCTATTGACGCTGCGGATCTCCTTGCAGGTTTCTTGAAGGGCTTCTAATTCTAGTGCGAGTTCGGCATTAGTCTTTCTAGTCTTCTTACGTGGCATACGCCGGCCCCGATTACGGGAATCCCTTTGATCTGCGATTCCTTAGCACGGACTCCATTGATGGTAGTGCGGCATGGAGGTCTTTGTAGTGTACTTGTGCTCCCTCGTGTTGCCGTAGGCATCCATGCTAACACGTGTGAGGCGTTCGCCCTTCTTTGGTTCTTCAACCTCCATGTAGCTAGGAACATGGATTGGCTTCTTCGGTCTGCGCTTCGCGGCGACGATCGTGCGGCTGGCGTACATGACTTGCTTGCTTCCTTGTGGTGGCGGTGGTGTGTGAGGGCGACGAGGTGGAGCGAAAGGAATTGGAGTACGATCGAGGTGGTATTACGGCGATCGGCCGGTTGCTTGAGGGAAGGGACAAGTTGTTTAATCTTTTCATTAAAAGAGAACAAGCTGTTTTTCAGCCATTGCTGATAGCTTGAGATGAGATGAGAAAAGAGGATTTGTCTACCCTTGATTTTAAATGAGTCGAATTTTCGAGGAGCGAGAGAATTGGGGTTGTGGTACTAAAAATAATTTTGGAAAGTGATTTTTCCGCGATTATGCGTGCAAGAGACCGTGTGGGGACGAAACGGGTCGCGAGGGGCGGTAGGGTCGATCGGCTGTTATTTGGGCCGATCGGCCTGGCCGTGGCGCCTGCGATCGCGTTTCGTCGTGTGGTGCTCAAACTCTCCTTTTTCCCCGAAAAACCCGGCGACCGCCCATTATTCGCGAAAATTAATATTTTTGGGGAATTTCAAGAATTCGATAACATCTAATTCTTCTAAATCTTTATTGGGCTCTAAAAATATTTTTAAGCGATGACCATTTACCTTAAATAGCGTACCTTCATTATCTTGAAGAGTGACGGCTCCGTGTGATGATGAACTCACCACCTTGTACGGTCCTTCCCATTTGCTTCGTAGTTTTCCATGTCCAGAAAAGTCGTGAACCCGGAATTAAAAAGTAATACGATCACCGGGTGGAATTCCTTCTTCTTGATTCTTTTTGTCGTGCCATCTTTTGGTTCTTTCTTTGTAGATCTTGCTTTGTGGTACGCCTTCTCTCTCGCCATTCTTCTAGCTCGGATAGTTGCATTCTTCGTTTTTTGTTCGGCTTCATCAAGGTCCATATTCCACCTCTTGATTGCCCGGTGAGCTTTGAATTCTAGCTCAACGGGGCAAGTGACATGTCTTCCGTAGACCATTTGGTAGGGAGACATTCCAATGGGAGTCTTGTAAGTCTGTCCGATAAGCCCAAAGAGCTTCGGGTAGCTTTGTCTTTCCATTTAGTTCCCATTTGGTCAACCGTCTTTTGTAGGATGTTCTTGATTTGCTTGTTTGATGTTTTCGCTTGACCACTTGTCTGCGGGTGATAAGGTGTAGCGGCGTTGTGTTGGATCCCATGATTTGAGAGGTATCTTTTCGAAGTTCTTGTCGATGAAGTGGGACCCTCCATCACTTATCACTAACCTTGGTGTACCGAATCTTAGAAATATTATTTCTTCAAACATCTTGATTGAGCTTTTGTGATCAGCTAGTCTTGCATGGCATGGCCTCAACCCATTTAGAAACATAGTCAACGCCACTAAGATGTACTCATAGGGTCCGGATTTTGGGAAAGGTCCCATGTAGTCAATTCCCGGACATCAAAGAGCTCGATTTGAAGATTGGTCGTCGGTGGCATGGCATCTCTTGAATTGATATTGCCATGTCTCGACAGCGTTACACCTTCGCACAAAGTCTTTTGTGTCTCTGATACATGGTTGGCCAAAAAAATCCGCTTTGCGGATCTTTGCGTGTGTGCGGAATGCTCCATAATGACCTCCATATGGTGCTTTGAGTGGCATTTCTCGATAATTTGTAGTCCTTCTTCGCGGCACACACCTTCGAGTAAAACCGTCGGCGCAGACTTTCGGAAGAGGTATGGCTCATCCCATAGGTGATGGCGACTCTCATAAATAAGCCTTTTCTTATCAGCCCCGGCCGTACATAGCCCGCAACCATAAAATTAACAATATCTGCATACCGGGGGTCGGATCGGGAGATCCGATAGAGCATGTCGTCCCTCAAAGAGTCATTAATGGGTAACTCATGTGGTTTCTTAAAATGCATTCTAGACAAATGATCGGCAACAGAATTTTCTACTCCTTTCTTATCTCTAATTTCTAAATCAAACTCTTAGAGCAAGTAAAATCCATCGTATTAATCTTGGTTTAGCATCTTTCTTAGTGAGCAGATATTTGAGAGCGGCATGATCGGTATAAATAATAACTTTTGCTCCTACCAAGTAAGATCTAAACTTGTCGATAGCATAAACAACGACTAGTAACTCTTTTTCGGTTGTGGCATAATTAAGTTGAGGTCCAGTTAAAAGTTTTACTAGCATAGGCAATAGCATGATGTTTCTTGTCTTTTATGCGTCCCAAAACAGCCCCCACCGCATAATCACTTGCATCACACATAATTTCAAAAGGTAAAGACCAATCGGGGGTTGAATAATGGATGCAGTAAATAAGAGCATTTTTGAGTTTCAAAAGATTTAAGACAAGCATCATCAAATTCAAAAGGAACATCCTTAGCTAACAAGTTTGTAAGAGGTCTAGCAATATGAGAAAAATTCTTTATGAACCTTCTATAAAAACCAAGCATGGCCAAGAAAACTTCTTATTCCTTTAACATTAACAGGTGTGGAGGTAGCTGTTCAATTACTTCTATTTTAGCTCGGTCTACCTCTATTCCTCTTTCGAGAAATTAGATGGCCTAGCACTATTCCTTCTCTAACCATAAAATGACATTTTTCCCAATTAAGGACTAAGTGCTTTTCTTCACATCTTTGCAAAACCTTATCTAAGTTTTCTAGACAATCATCAAAAGTTTTTCCATAAAACGTAAAAAATCATCCATAAAAACTTCCATAATCTCTTCAATCATATCGAAAATATAGACATCATGCATCTTTGAAAAGAATTTTGGAGCATTACATAATCCAAAAGACATTCTACGATATGCATAAGTTCCATATGGACATGTAAAAGTGGTTTTGCTTTGATCACTAGGATGGATTGGGATTTGGTGATACCCCGAATATCCATCAAGAAAACAAAAGAAAGAGTGGTTTGCCAACCGTTCTAACATTTCATCAATGAAAGGCAAAGTGGAAAGTGATCTTTCTTTGTGGCTTTATTTAATTTTCTATAGTCTATGCACATACGCCAACCGGTGGAGTTCTTTGAGGAATTAATTCGTTCTTATCATTTTTAACTACTTTGTCATGCCTCCTTTTTAGGCACAACTTGCACAGGGCTTACCCACTCACTATGTGGCACGGGATATATAATCCAAGGGCGTGCGTAAGTTTTAGAACTTCTTTTTTACTACATCTTTCATTGCATTATTAAGTCTTCGTTGAGGCTCTATAGATGGTGGAACATCGGGATCTGTAGGTATACGATGTGTGCAAAGGGCGGGGCCCGATGCCTTTTAGATCATGGAGTGAGTAGCCAAAGGCCGCACGATGTTGTTCTAAGACGTAATTAACCCGTAAGTCTCTTCTTCGAAAGTGAGTTTATCATTAATGATCACGGGGATTCGGGATCATTATGCAAAAGGCATATCTAAGACCAGGTGGTAAAGGTTTAAGTTCAATGGGAGGTCTCGAGGTTTCCTCGAATTCATCGAAGGTTCGGATTCGATTGGATTTTCTTCTTCTTCCTCGATGAAGAATTCAGTTACATCTTCTTGATTGGATTCTACGAAATGTTCTATAGATGCTTCTTTCACCTCTTCCATTGGGTCCGGTTCTCGATCGGGTTCGGTCTCGTGATGAATTGAATGTGCTAAGTGTAAGGGAAATTTATCTTTGCCTAGGCGAATGTCTAGTTTTCCGATGTGTCCTTCTTTAAGGAGTCTTTCTAATGGATGGCATATTAAAAGGTCAAACTCCTAATGTCAAAGATATAAAAGCTCGGGTTTGATTAACATGTCGTTTACCGAATAGGTAGAGTGTAAAGAATTCTGAACTTTGGACAATTTGCCCGAGAGGAGTGCTTTAATAACTTAGTAGTAGGAGATAATGGCATATTCTTACTAAATTGCTTGAAAAAAGGATAAAGCCATTATATTAACTCCTATAATCGGGTTATAAAGTGCATCATAAGTGATTGCATTAATTATGCATTGAATAGGTATAGAAGGTGATTCTAAATGGATCACATCAAAAGAGAGTTCTTATTCTTCTAACCATTCTGCACTCATGATAGATGCAAGCTCCCTAGTGTGTTGTCTTGAGAAGTATTGCTCAACGCGATCAATTTCTTCTTGTGAAGATAATTTGCGTTTTTGAGGTTTCTTCTCTTGATGATAATTCGAGGTGTTTCCAAAATCGAAAAATAAATCATCCTCGATATCATTCATAAAATCAGGAAAAGAATGTTTTTCCTTTGATGATTCTATAGCTACAGGTTGAGATGATTCCGCATAGGTTTGGTGTAGCTATTTCTGGAATTTCTTCTTCTAAAGATTTCTCTTCTCTTTGGATCATCATTGGTGCTTTGGCTAGAATGTTGTCTAAGATGGTTCTAGCTTCACTAGATGTAAGATGGATGAACGATCCATGTGAGGAGGTATTCAAATAGGCTCTAGATTCTTTATTAAGACCAATATAAAAATGTTGAAGTAAAATGTGGTCTTGAAGGCCTAGATCTGGTCCGGATTTGCAAAGAAGTTCAAAACGTTCCCAGGATGAACTCAACGACTCACTATCCTTCTTGTTTGGAAGATATGATCCGGGGTTCTAAGGTTGACTACTTTAGAAACGGGGTAGAAATCCAGGCGTAAATCTGCACGGAGGGTTCCCCATTCACCTTTCTTCTTCTCCTTGGTTACGTCATACCATTGGCGAGCTTTTTCCTTTCGGTGTGTGAATGGAAAGAGCTTCCAACGGATAGTCTCGTCGGACATACCCTCTAGATGAAGGCGATCACATGTTTGCTCAAATTGTTGGAGATGATGATAAGGGTCTTCGTCTTCTATTCCTAAGAAAGTGTTGGTTTGGACCATCTCTATTAGCCGGGCGTAGCTCATAGGCTTCGGATAGAATTGGTTTGGATGATGGTATAGGCCTAAGGCTAAGCTCCGTAGGTGCGAAAAATCTTTAATGGATGTAGTATCCATGATATAGAAAAGGATAAGAATTTAAACTAAAAAAGAAAAGATAAATGTATACTCAAGAAATCTCTAAACCGTTCTCGAAGAACAACGCTTTAAATGCTTGTTGGTATTTGTTAAGCCTACACAGAATATTATGATTGATGGATAATCCGCAGCGCACGGATACCGGTGAGCACTTCACCCGGGGTGATGGGTTTTAAATATCGAATCCACGGGGGAGAACGTAGAAAAGGTTCTTGAGATTTACTACCGATCTCTAAGTGGTTTAATTAAACTAGATTGATAATAAAGATAAGGAGTTCTAGTAAGAAGGTCTTGTTCTCACTTCAAGTAAATCATTTGCAATATTGTTCTCAAGAGGGATTGTCATGAAGAAACTCTTAATAAAGGGGTTCTACGCTAACAATGCGGGGTCTCCTACGATTTCTATAAACGGGGCAGGCGTAACAAAGGACTCAATAGTCTTTGTCACCACTACGATCGGCCTTAACAAGTGTCTTCACCCGGCCTATAGAAGGTATTCGTAATGAGCTAGTCAATCTAAGCAATCGCGCTTACATTAATCTAACAACTTTAATTCAAGAGCGACAGAATCAAAGTAATCTTATCAAAGAAATACGAACCTTAAGAACAATAAAGACAATATCACTTACTTCAATGGAATTCGAACAATCCACAAGATCTCGAGTCGTGCTCCAATGGAGGCGCCAACTCTGAAGAGGAAGAAGATGGAGGCGCCCGGCAGACTCCGGCCTTCCTTCTACTCCGCTTCAACCACTCTAATTCTCTCAACTTATAACTACTCTCAATCTAATTCTAATCTAGAGCTTATATCTCTTGTCTTCGTTGATGATCCGATTGAATTGAAGATTGAATCGAGATTGATTGATCTACTTGATCTACTTCTTAATGAACGTGAAGCTTTAGATCAAACTTGATTGATTGACTTGAGGGGTCCGGGGGCTGTTTATATATGGGTCTTCCCTGTCTCTTCCGGCTTCAGCGGGCGATGTGGTATTAATCCTTGTGCTCCTACCGACGCCATCGGATCAAACCGTCATCAAACGACCGGATTAGATTGCGTCTTAGAGGTGGAGGAACGTTCAAAAAGAGGTGACTTGGCGGACACGTGGGCCAATCGGCCCCATTATTGGGCCGATCGGCCTGGGGGTTGCCCCTCCGGGTCCCGCCGTGTGTCGCGGCTTCGGAGTCTTCTAGATGATGTTTTCTTGGTGCCAAGTTTCGTTCTCAAGGCGTCGGGTGTATTCCTAGGAGCCTTTCGGACTTGTTTCGAGTTGATTGCGCTATGCTACGTCGGTCATATGCCACGTCATTTATGCCGCTTTTTTCGTTAAGTCCCCGCAAATCACAACTTTACCAAAACTCATGGAATTTATTAGTAGAAACCCCTAATAAGGTTATCTAATTATATTTTAGTTCTTTTCCATGTTTACTTGACAATTAAAAAGTATGCATTAACAAGTGTCAACGCTCACCCGAGGCGAGCTACCCGAGGACAAGACCGAAGCACGCCAGCTGGCCCGAAGAGCCAAGACCTTCACGCCGATCGGGCGAAGGGAAAGAACTCTATCGAAGAGGAGCCGGGAGTGTACATGCGGTGCATATCCTCGGCGAAGGAAAAGAGTTGCTTGAAGATACCCATCAAGGGGAATGCGGGCACCATGCTGCCCCAAGGACCCTCGTGGGCAAAGTCTTCGTGCAAGGGCTTCTATCGGGCCCCGGCAGCCCGAGACGCCAACCAGATCGCGGCGCACCGCAAAGGGTGCCGAGTTCTACGCCAAGAAAACACACCTCCCCAAGAGGCCCTCCAAACCATACCATTGACATGGCCGTCGCGGTATGGGGCTAGACATGATCGGACCCCGCAAAGGGGCGTCGGGAGGACACACTCACGCCCCGGGCCGTCACGACAAATTCTCCAAGTGGATCGAAGCCCCGAGCCGTGGTCAACCCTCTGGACGGAAGAAACCGTGAAGCTCTTCACGAGCATCATTTCACGTTTCGGGGTCCCAAACTCCATCATCACCGACAACGGGACCAACTTCGTAGGGAAGAAGTTCCTTGACTTTTTGCGACGACTACGGCATCCGGGTTGATACCTCTACCGTAGCACACCAAGACCAACGGCCAAGTGGAGCGCGCCAATGGCATGATCCTACAGGGGGCTCAAGCCGAGGATCTTCGGCCAACCGAACCCAGCTAGGGAGGAGGTGGTACCAAGAGCTACCATCCTGTCTTATGGAGCCTTCGGACGACGAAGAGCCGAGCCACGGGCTTCACTCCCTTCTTCCTAGTCTACGGGCCGAGGCTATCCTACCCTCTGACATTGAGTACGGATCCCCGAGACTCCGAGCTTACACCGAGCAAGGCAACCCGCAAGCAAGGCAAGACTCCATCGACCAAGCTGACGAGGCCCGAGATATCGCGCTGATCCACTTTCTAAGAAGATACCAACAAGCCCTTCGGAGATACCATGCTCTACGCATAAAGCCTGGGAGTTCCAGTCGACGACCCCGTCCTCAAGCTAAGGCAGATTGAACCGAGGGCGCCGCAGAAGCCGACGCCACCATGGAAGGGCCATATTTCATCGCCGAGATACTTAGGCCCGGAACATACAAGCTCAAGAACGAGAAAGGCGAAGTCTACTCCAACGCATGGAACATAGAACAGCTACGTCGTTTCTACCCTTAAACTTTGCACGAGTGCTCAACTCCTATGTTTCTGTCAGTTCTTTTCACTCAATAAAAGACACACTTCTTTTATGAAAAGGATTTTCGCGGTAAATTTCAAAGCGAGTCTTAGCCTTGACCAACAAGAAGGCTAAAACTCCCCTCGGGGCTACCGGGGACCCCCTGGGGGGACCCCTTCCTCCTCAATTTTTTTTTTTAAGATCTTTTTTCAAATAAAAGTTCTTTACGTGCTTTTCGGATCGAATGCTCAAGTTGCAAAGGTCGCAAGACACCGTAAAAATTTCCTAAGTAAGATAATCCAAATGACATCCCCGGCATCAATGCTTGTTATCTAACTAAGGAAAAATCTCCCCGGGCAATGTAGCCGAAGTCCAATGAGACGCCGCCGAGGCACTCATGCTCACTACAACGCCGGCGGAAAAAGGCACGCGACCGGGCCACACGATGAACATAGCGTCCGAGGGACACGACACCAGCACATTTGCTGACCTGGCCCTACGCCATAGGTACTTACTCGTATTCATAAAAGATATGCTTCTTACAAGTGCTTTTTACATGGTAATTACAAGGGAATCAAGGGGCGGCCCGAGCCTCGCCCATAACGACGTCGTCACGGGGCATCCCTCGGCATCACCACCACCTGGGGGGCGCTGACCAACCGGTGCATCCTCGGAGGTGGCGTCCCGCAGATCTCCGTGTCCGCCCCATAGGTGGATTCTATGGGGGAGTACGGAGGACATACTTCATCCTCGGCGCGCGGTCGCCTTTCACCGCGCCTCCTCACCAGCCATACCACCCCGGTCATGGCCGCCTCGGCGCCTCCCGCGGGCCGGATCCATCCCTTCATCGCCCCCCCCCGAAGAAGAAGCCGCGGGCGACATTCGCCAACACCTCAGCGTGGTGATCTCCTCGGAAGTGCGATGCGAACACCGCCATGTTCGCACCCCGCCCGGAAGCATGCCCGAGCTCGGACCGAAGAAAGCCGCCGACGGCCGGGGGCGGGCGCGAGGCGTGGGGCAATAACCTCCAGCCGCCGCCCCGGCGACGGACGACGGTCGGCCAAGGCCTCCTCCAGCTCTAGGTGGGACTTCGCCCCGGTCCGCCCAAAGAAGCACGGCCGCGTTGTCCACGCCCCCCTCGGACCGAGCCCTTCTCCGCCTCCGTCAACAACAACCAAACACCAACTCAGAACGGGACCGGAGGAAAACATGCCAGGCAAAGCGGAACGCATTCCTTCACACTTCCGGCGCCAAGCTAAGGCCGCATTATGCTCTGGGCGACAAGCGAGGCCCGGACTTGGCTCTTTCTCCGTCCGAGGGCCTCCGCCCCTGGGACACTAGCTCCCCGACTCGGGTGTTCAGGGCGTCGCATCCCCCCGCTTCGACGCCTCCGCCCCGAGCCCCGTCTCGCTCCCTGGTGGCCCCTCGACCACCGGGAGGGACCGCCGCCGCGTCCCCGAAATCCGGGCTCAACCGAGCCATCTCTCGCGATGGTCTTGGCGGACTCGGCCCCGTCGCGAGCCGCCTGACCCGCAGTCCTCCGCCGGGTCTCCCTCCGGCCAAGGCCTCAAGACGCGACACCTCGGCCCGAGATTGAAGCGCGCCGACTCGGTCCCGGCCGAGGGCGTTCCGGGGCCGTAACGTTCCGGCGAAGGAGCTCGACCTCTCCGCACGCGAACCGCTTGAGGCTCAAGAAAAGGTAAAGACACAAAGTGGACAATTAAAAAAAACTCATCAAGAAGTCAATGACAACACTTACCAAGGCCGCCAGCCATGCGGTCGGTGAACGCCTCGCCGATCCTCGACAGCCGGCCGCCACCCAATGGCATATCCGGGTCATGGGATCTCCACGCCGTGGCCTCGGGATGGTCGCCGATCACCACGGGCACCCGACTCCCGCACGCCGCCCAACGTCAAAGGGGGCCGGTCCTGGTCGGATCATCTGGAGAAGATGGGCTCGAGGGAAGTGCCCGTAGCTCCGGGAACCCGCACGCAGAGTCCAGGGCCCCTCGCCGACCACGGGCACCGGCCCTCTCCGCCGCCGGCCGCAGAACCGCCGAGGCCCACCCGGGCCCGGCACGTGAAGAAGTGGGAAGTCGGGTCGCACCCTCGTGAGCTTCCCCTCGGGGCGGAACCCGCACGCCGCCGAGGCCCGGATGTCTCGGCCGCCTTGAACAGCATCCTCCGGGAGAACTCCCCGGGGCCGCCCGCCGAGGACCCTCGAGCGGGGCGAGGCCGGGCACCCGCAATCTCTCCGGCCGCCCTCCAGTCGATCACCATCGGCCGGGAGCCGGCGCGCCCTCGTCCTCGGGAAGGCGTGGCTCCTCAACCAAGGAGTCCTGGCCCCCTGGCTCAGTCAAGCCCCACTTGGGGCTCGGGGGGCTCGGGCGGGTAGAGCCACCCTGCCGGGACAACTCGGCTCCCGGATCCGGCCAACCCAAAGCACTCGCCTTCAAGGCCTTCTTAGGGTGGAGGGACAGCTAATACCCCACGCTTCCCGCGAAGACAACACAACGTCGAAGGGTAAAATCAAGAACAAGACCTACGTAATCAACGCTCCACAGTAAAACTTACGCCGCCGGGGCATCGCCTTGGGTGGGACCGAGGCACGTGACCGCTCCGACCCTGGGGGTCGTCCCCCGGCGCCGACGCAGCCTCCTCCGCCACGGCGCGCACGCCGGGACCGGCTCAGGCGCGGCGGTTCCCCGCTCCTCCCTTTGGGTCGTGCTCGGAGGCGCCGGGGGATTTGCAACGGAGGTGTAGAGGCCTCCCTTTGGACTCCGCCCGCGACGCCGAGGTCCCCACGCGACCAATGCCGATTGTCCGAAGGACTCGGCCAGTAAGACCCCCGGGCGCACGAGCCTCCTCGGGGGATTGGCGCCTCAGGCTCGCCCGGGGCTCGTAACGAATCCCCGATCGGTGGATCCCCATGGCTCGGTCCATCCGAGCCGCCATGTCGCCATCCGACGAGGTTAATGTAGAACTCGTTCTCGGATTCTCCTCCTCCTCGTTGGTGGTCCGCCACGGCGACAGCCGCGCTTCGACGATCGACCCGACGTGTCTCACGGGCCACGTTCCGCTTCTTCTCGCTTCTTCCTCCTTTGCGCCGGGCCCGCGGCGTTTCGTCCCGAGCCGGTTCTCGGCCCCGGCGGGCGGGGCGTCCGTCGAGCCCAAGACGGAGGGACGAGTCACTTTAAGTTGATACTACCCCCGCAAAGAAGGAACGACTAAGACTCATCGAGACCAACCGCATAAAAAAATGGTCCCGATCCGCCAAGGCCAATGGAGAACTCACCGGTGAGATATACCCCGGTCAGACGCATGGGGATCTCGGAATTTGCCGAGGGGTGTTAGACCCCAACGCATCCCTCACCCGCTTGGTCACCTCCGGCGGTTAGCGGAAGTTCGACATCTTGCACCCACGAGATCGGGGCCCCGGGACCATCCCCGCACATCGCCAGGGGGCGCTCCATCAACGGCGGCGACGACGACGGTGGGAAAGCAAAGAACCACGGCGGCGGCGTTCACCCCTTCTCTCGAGGCGCAGGACCGCCGCTTCATTTCTTCCGGCCCGAGGCACCCGTTCCATGGCAGGACCCCGGTGCAGGTCCGCGGGGACGGACCTTGAGGACCCGCGGTGTACGCCGGGAGCGCGCGTTCCGTCGTTGCGAAGGTAGAACCATCGATCTTGCCACCCCTAGTTAGAGGTGGTAAGCTTGGGGGATGTACCCGTCGGACGGGTTCGGCCGTCTCTTTCCGAACGGACTTGAGGGCGCATCCACCGACGCGCAACGCCCTTCGTGGCCGGCCTTCGATACGAAGGGTGGTGAGATCCGCCTTGAGGAACCATAGCCAAAGGTCCCAATGCGGCTCGATCCCCGTGAATCCCTCACGCAGAGGGTGACGAAGATCGCGGCCCGGGAGACCGAGTTCGGGGCGTGGTGCGTTCGATCTCATAATAATTAAGGATCGCCGGATAAACCGACCGGCCGGCATCCCAAAGCCGCGGTGCAGGTCGACCAGGCTCACCACGTAGCGGCGGGAGGATTTGGCTCCTCCTCGGCCCGCTTGGGAGCAATCCACTCCGGATTCTCCTCACTTGTCCGCGGGCGGAGGAGCCCTTCCTCGACGAGGCGCCGGAGCCTCTCCTCATCTACGGACGACCGCGACCACGGCTCGGCATCGAGCACCTCCGCGGCTGATCATCACCGCCCGCCTGCGCCATGGGAAGATCGGAGGAACAGCGCCCGCAACCCTCAACGACACCGATCGCACGAGCCCAAGGCAAGTGAATCTATCACTAAATCTCTCTTGCACAGATTGTCTATCTCCGATTCACGCAGCCGAAGAAGCAAGAAGGCGACGGCGAGGAAGCAAGGGAGCAACTGCCCGCCACGACGCGATGACCCCGTATTTATAGGGACGGGAAGGCAAACCGGGCCCGGGCAATCGAACCGACTCGGAACGGACGGCCACGATGGAGCAAAGAATGCCCATCCAACGGCGCGGCGCCGCTCGGTGGGGCCGCCTGCAGGCGATTAATGCAATCCGCGCCCCCTCGATTACCGCCCGGTGATGGCCACAGGGCCACGCCCCATCGGACGCAAACCGTCCACGACTTCGGGCATGACAGGGGAGACGCCCGTCTTCTGCCCGGGGGCATAACCGCCGGCCGTCCGTATCCGCCAGCGCCCGACCCTAAGGGCAAAAAAGTCGATCCGACGTTGGTTTCCACCAAGCCTCGGGCCGCACACGTCCGCGTGTACCGTACGATCCGGAGGTTACATTTGGACCCACATGGGTTTTCGCAGGCCGCCTCGGGGTAACCCGAACCGGGGGACGGGATGGAAATGCACAACCGCCTATACCCGGGCCCTCCGGGCTCGGATTTCGAACGTGTTTAAGACCTTCGGTCTGTTTTATAGAGATGTCCCATCCGTGGGAGGCCTCCGGGCCCTCGGGGGTTGATCCGCTCAAACCCCGTGTAACATCCCCGATTTTCCACGAAGGGAAAATACGGGAATTGAATAATAATGTGATAATCCCACAAGATCACTCCATCACATTATTTTTTTACGGCCAATATCATAGCCATACATCGTGATATTTACATCATTACAAGAGAAATACAACTCCCCGGGACTCACCTAATACAAGATTAACCTAGCGGAAGCATAACTCGGGATCTCAAGGTACACGTGAGAGCGCCGACGAAAGTGAAGGCTCCTCCTTCACGGGCTCCATCGAAGTCGACGAGAGGTTGGCGGAAGCAATCTTCTTCTTCAAATCCAAGCTTGAGCGTAGGCACGAGACCACCTAATCCTTCTATTTATGCGAGACGGGTAATGCGCACACCGCCCGGGTATGCGAGCCATGGTCAAGACCGAATGAGCTTTGGTGGAAAATAGAAAATAAGGGATCCGGGCGATCCTATTATTTGGCTGTGGTTTGCATCCTTAGCGCATGCGAAGCAACAAGTAATAAATATAATATAATATTCACATTTTAAACTCATACCCAACATCTCCCCAAAGTCCATCTCAACCACAACACACATCTCACATCTCACAACCGACACAGGCGACAGACAGCCCTTCATCTTCTTCGCCTCGCCTAACCGGCTCTCGGCCTCCGTGCTCTCAACCGTAAATCCCCACACTCAACTACATCCGAGGTAAGAAGAGAAAACACCCTCTCTACTCGAAAAGCAAGAACCCATGGGGTAAACCCAACAAGTAAGCCGGCAAGACACCTTTAGGTCGCCCAAGCTCAAAGGTCGGCGCGACACCTTTAGGCATCCAAGCCTAAAAGTCGATCCATGCCCGAAGGCGGGACAATACGTATTGGTTTAAACTCGCAGAGCGTGTACACAAGATCTCTCGATCACCATCATCGATGCTCTAGAAGCACCTAGGAAGATTCCGGCCGCCTTCCAACTAGAACGATGCCATCCTACCACTACAGGAAGCCCCGAGTACCACCAAGACGCCGAGACGGGAAAGACAACACCGGGCCCTACAAGTGGTGCCGCCATCGAACGGAACAGCAAGACCTCTGTCCCCGTTGACCCTAATCACCTTACAAACCTAGCGTAATGGCACCGCCCCTAGCTAGTCGGTCTACAAATCCCCTACCCATTTTGGGGCGGCGATGTGTACCTGGGTTCCCATATGATTCCGTCCCAACGACGTAAGTCCTTAGGTTGACCGGACAAGACATCTTCTCAACTTCTCGTGCTAACGATAGCACCTTGGGGCTTCGCTCCACAAAGGCTCTCCACCCCGAAACTCGGGAAAATCACCTTGTACCCACCATAGGTACTAGAAACTAGGGGTGCCCAGGCCGCACCTCCTCGGGAAGACTTCGTCTCGCCGACTGCCGTCCCCGCCTGATCGACTCAACCCTTACCACCACACACCCAAGACACTGCCTTGAGTAATCACACTTCCCCAGACGACACAACTCAACCGCCAGAGAGGCTCATATACTCCGGCTCTCATATATAATACACGTAAGTGAAGGTAAAAGCCACATAGTGGCAAGTGCAAGCAAGCAAGCAGGAGTATATAAGTGCGAGCGCAAAGCTAGGTAATTGTGGTGGATGGTTTTCAATCAAGGCATATCAGGCTCAGGCAAAAGCATGCATCCATATATACTAGCAAAGGAATAAAGTAAAAGCGCTAGCATATCTATTTGCAATGTCTAAATAGGATTCTCTAAAACAAAGTGCTGCCATGACACCTGCGATGTCGAGGAAGTAGTGGTACTAGCTTCATCAGCGGGGTAGTCGTACAACAGGGTCTCCTCCTGGGGGCAACTCCACTCCACGGTCCTCGTTGTCCTCCTAGCTCTCTTTCTCCATCGAGCCCTGGCCCAACGCTAACCTCGATGAGTCTACCTCGCGAGACTACACGCGACAAGAGAGCAATCAATCAAAATAGAGGCGACCGGACTCGAAAAGGACTATGACACCGAATGACCACAAAAGGGGACTACTGAGCCCTCTCGGCGTATATCCGATCTTTGGACTAAAGAGATATGAGTGGTTGTTTGCATGGGTATGAGCTCCAAATAAACAGCCTAGCTCGTATGTCATTGGTTGATCGAGTCAACCTATACGGCTCGGGATAAATGGCATGGACTCTAGCTCATCCTTGGCAAACACCACTGCTCACTAACTTTCGAATTAAACGTTATTAAATTAGCGGGATTCGAAAGGAGTGGTAAAAAGTAGCTCCGATCTCCCTAATCCAACGTCATTATAATTGGCGGGAATTAAGAGAGGGTGGAACGGGAAAGAGAAAAGAAGAGCGACATGCAAGAAGGTGAGTGCTTAATCCATTTGTAGGGTACCAAGACCAAGGTGCTTGAATTGCACTAAGGGGTCTATTAGGTACAAGCATGCAAGTATTTAAGCACAAAAAGTCAAAAGAAGGCGAGAGAATCGAGGATAAAACACTACGGAAAAGAGGGTAAAACCCAATGGCCATGGCAAGGCCACGAGCTTCACCTAAGCGAGTTGGCATCCGTCGCTCTACTAAAGTGGGTTCCTAATTCGTATCCCACTAAACTTGGTCATTGAGGATTCGATATGTGCGGTTAGAATAGAATGTCGACACTTAATGTCGAAGTCGAAGTTCGCAATGACCACGTTTGTGGGACGGGAGTAGGAACTAACGATGTAGTTCAAATAAGACAACTAAAAAGCGAGGGGGCGAAGTTACGCCGGTGTCACGCCACGTCGGGATCTAACCCACGGCCGGAACGTTCGAACGAGATACGATCCTCGACCGCTCGACGGCACGGCACTCAGCAAACACAATGACACACAAAAGAACACAACGCGACTAACCACAACTGAAGTAGCACATTCCACAGCGATAAGAGAAGAGATAAAAATTAGGCCGACACGAAGGCACGGCGCGCAGTAATGATATATTGATAGATAGAACACATGTGACAAGATAGATTATGGCACAATAGATATATATTGATAATGATTGAACGTGAGTAGCAAGAGTGAACATGATAGATCATATATAGATGACAAGTATATATGAGCGAAGAATGAAAGACTAAGGCTTGTCGACGCCAAGAATAGCGCCAACGGGATAAGTGCCAACCTTGAAACAAGGGCAGCGGCATGCTCTAACCGGCTTCGCCTTGCTATTGGTCTGGGTCGTAGCATGGTCACGGCTTCCCCCGCATGGCATCAAACTCGGCACGATGGCGGTCTCAGACTTGGCAAAAGTAAGGTCACGTGCGGGAAGAAAATGGTATGGTCTTGGTTACGGTAGCTCACCTACCGAGGAGGTCTTTGCAACCCGTGTTTGTAGTTGGGGATGAGTTGTGCGGTTGTGGCCTTCCCGCGCGGTGGTGAGCAAACAATGGCACGAAGGCCATCCTCGTAACGTAACAACGACAAAGGAAGGACAAGGAAAGAGCCTTTGGTTTTGGATGGCTCACCCGGCAAGGCGCCGCTCCTCAGCAAGGTGGTAAAGGGCCGTTGGCCTCTTGTTTTCCCTACAACAAAGCCGGTGAGCATTCACGGCGCGAAGGCCGTGTATCGCCATGGCAATCGACAAGTTCATGTATGGAATAGAAAGGCAAGGCCTCGATCACTTTGGCTTACCCGCAAGGTGTTGCCGCCGTAGCAAGGGTGGTAGGGCAACAACGTCGGCCGCTTTGTTTCTCGCACATTGCAAAACAGCGACACGATGGCCGGCATCGGGTACAACGATGACGAGTAAAAGCCGGGCTTTGGGCAGGGAAAGCTCACCGCTTTCCGCCGTTGCCGTTCCAACGACGGGCGGCGACACAACAGTTTTTCGTTTATGGCTGCGCGGTCACGCCTATCTTGCAACACGGGAAGGGTACAGTCGGGACTCGGGGTCATCATCTAAGAAGGGAAAGATGGGGGCTTGGTCTTGGTGGCTTACCAATGATTCAAGGCCGCTTGCCGCGATCGCCTTGGCGAGGTGTTGCCGCTGGCTGCTCGGCAAGGTGGAAGGGCGCCTTTGCTATCTTTTTTCCGGCCGTAGCTTGATGGTGTGACCATAGATGGACACGGCACCAAGGCGGCAGCCGTCGGCTCCTAATCGAAGGTACAACGAGGTCACCGGTCACTGCGGCAATGATAGGCGGTGGCACGAAGCCCGACCTCGAAACGTAACGATGACAGATTGTGAACCGGAAGGGAAAGGTAAGGTCTTGGTCACCTTGGCTGATTGGCGTGGTGTTCTTGGCGAGAAATTTCTAAATATGACCCGTTATTCGCACACCCCGTAAAATATGACCCGCAATTGTAAGCCTTTTGAAATATGACCCAAGTCCCGCGGAATTGCTTTGAAATTTAGTCCTGTGACGAGAGCGCAAACGCCGTGGCTCAACCGCGTGAACGCCGTGACTCTCACCCACGCGACTCACGCACGCACGCCGTGAAATGCGCCGCAGCGAAAAACACGAGCTCACGCTGCCGCCCCTCCGACCACGACCACGCCGACCAGGCCCCGCAGACCGGGCGGCGCGGGCGAACGCTGGGCGGCGCGGCCTCGCCTCGCGGGGGCTCGGCGCATCTCGCGTGGGCGGCGTGAAACCGGCGGCGAAGCGCAGCGGTAGCCGCCGGTGGCGGCGCGGCGAGCGTATTTCTAGCGGCGGAGTTCCAGCCGGGCGTTCCGGCGAGCTCCATGGTGGTGCCGCGCGAGCACGTTCCGCGTTGTTGCGGCCTGGCGGCGCACGGATGTGGCCGGCTTGGACGAGCACGGATCGCGAGCCCTCGCGGGCGCGGCCCGCGGCTTGGGCGAGCGCCGGGGAGCACGCTTGTTTGTGACGGAGCGCGTCGTTTCGCAGCGACGGGGACTTCAGCAGCTATGCCGCGGGCGTCGGCTTCCCGCACGCGTTTCGGTGACGGAGGGGTCGTTCGCGCGCACACGCCGCGCCGGGCCGCCGGCATGCGCACCCTTCCGTGTTCCCCGACGCCTCACATCAACACCGGGCCGTGGGGGCGCGAGCCGCCCGCCGCGGGCGGACGGGCGACCTCAACAGCTATGTCGCGACGACGGCTTCCCAGCACGGTGACGAGCGGTCGTCGCCGCCGCAGTGGACGCGGCAGTTCGCGGATCGCAAGCCCTCGCGCGCCAGCCGCGCCGGGCTTGGGCGGACGCCGGAGCCCGCGGATCGCGGCGCGCCGCCACCGCAGCGCGCCGAGAATGCCGCGGTCCTACACCCTCCGCGGGCCCACCGGGCGGAGAGTCTCCAGCGCGCCGCGACGGGCGGGCGGAAGGCGACGCGGCCATCCCCACCACCGGCGACGCGTTCGGACCGATGAACGCCGAGTTCAACAAGCCGCCTCGGGCCGACGCCCGCGCCGAAGAAGGTGCCAACAGAGAACTCATCGCCGACGTTCGTCTCCTCGGGGACCCCGCCGACTTCTTCTTCCGCGTCGTCCCGGGCACCCGGCGGCGTCCGTCGCCTCCCTCCCTCGCCACCGCGTGGGTGGCGAGCCCAAAGACCGCGCTCCGCCTCGCCCGCAACCTCGCGCGGCGCGGCGCGGCAACCGCAAGTCCGATCACGAGGGGTTCTACGCCGCGCTCGGATGCACCTGGCCGCCACCCCACGATGCTCGCCCTCAACGCGGGCCCGGCGTGGGTGAGAGTCACGGCGTTCACGTGGTTGAGCCACGGTGTCGGCGCTCTCCGTCCACAGACTAAATTTCAAAGCAATTCAGAACAACCGGGTCATATTTCAAAAGGCATACAATTGCGGGTTATATTTCACTTGGCGCGCGAATAACGGGTCATATTTAGAAATTTTGAATTCTGCCGCCGCCGGCGATGGCAAACAAGGCGGCATCTTGCCCTCCATGGAAGCGTGGCTTGGTTCATCTCACAACACAAGGAATGCAAGGGTCGCTCGGCATCATCCGGTCCAAGAGAAAAAGAGGTAGCTTGGGTTCGGAAGGGGCTTACCATGCCGATGGACGGCGAGGTGGACGACGTCGCCGTGGTGGCGGTGCAAGGCACCGGACCGAGTCACAGACGGGGGGTGCGGCGTTGGCGTGGGAGTCGTGGCGGCATCGGCGAGGCGTGCTCTCACGGACATGACGACGCAGCCGGCCGCGGCCGAGGCGCACTTCGGCCGGGCGTTCGGCTTGAGTGGCCACGTGTTGAGGCGGTTCGACGTCGCGACGAGGACGAGAAGCACCGCTGGTGCGGTCTCGAAGGCGCAGCTCGGGCTCAAGCCCGGCCGGGCTTGACGGGCGCTGGTCGCGGATGACGAGGCGGCGGTGGCCACGACGACGAACGACATCGCACGACGCGCGACGGGCCGCTGTGAGACGTTGAGGCGCTCAACGCAGAGCGTGGCGACGCCGGAAGGGGCGAGAAGGCGGACGACGGCGTCGCGGGTCGGCTTGCCGTGGCGAGCCAGCCGGGCGGCCGCGAATGTCGGCGGTGGCGGCCATGGCTTAGCTTCGCGAGGAAGAAGGGAAGCGGTGCGGCGCGCCGGGCCGGGAGAACCGGAGCGGCGGCCGTGGCATTTTTATAGCCGCGGTCCTAGGGGCTGTGGGCGCTGACGGGCGAGATGCCTCGGGCGCCCAGATCGCGGACGCGTGGCGGTCATCTGGACGGGCAGCGGGGCACCGGACGCCCCAAAAACGGCGCGGGTCGGGAGCACGGATCGCTCCACTTCGCTGGCGGCGGGCGGGCGGCCGCCGAGACTCGGAGTGCCGGGCGTTCGCCCTAGGGTTCCCGTGGAGCGGACCGGTCTCCTAGGTCGGGCCGGGCGGTTCCACATGGGCCAAGACGAGCGGACCGATCGGGCCGGAGGAGCAAGGTGTCCGGTGCCGCTTCTACCGCGAAGTTGGGGCATGGCAAGCGTACCATGGGCCGCCGCTTGCTTTGCCGCCGGCCGGGCCAAGAGAAGAGAAGCACCTTTGGGCTTGGGCCAGGCACGAGAGAAAGAAGAGAAGGAAAGAGATTTAGCCTTTCCCATTTATGAAATACTAATTTGAATCAATAAGTAAAAAGGATTGCAAGATTCAAATGGGATTGAATCTCAATCCAAAAGAGAATTTGGAAGGAAATTTGGGATGATTTCTAAACAAGGCTTGATGGAATTCGATTAAAGATATCGAGAGGAACGCCATGATGATCCGAGAAGGATAGAGGCGAAGTAACTTAAGTGAAGTTGAACCGAAACATCACGGGAGGCTCGGGAAGGGTTTGAGATTAATCTAGAACGATCCGGGCGAGAATCTTCAATTGTCGCCGACTTGAGTTGGAAGATTTCCATAACTTCAATGGGGATCGGGATTGCTATGGCTCGCTATAGGTCTCCTTCGGCTAGCCGGGTTCGTCGTAGCCACCCCCGGGCCAAGCGTGGCCACCGGTCGGCTCAGCCGAGATTGGTCGGGTCGGCTATCGGTTGACCGGGCATGGCTACGTGGCTAGGGCTAGACGGGGACGGGGCTACGAGTGGCCGTGAGGTGGCTCGATGGTTGGTTAGGTCGAGGATGTTGGCGTGGCTCATCTGCTTGTCGGCGGAGACGTCTCGTTGTTGCAGTCTTCAGAGATCGTAAGAGATAGATAAGGAAGGGATATTCCAATTGGGTTCCAAAGATCTCGAGAGAGACTCCAGTAAAGATTTGGAAGAGTGTCCAGAAGATGAGAGAGGTTTGAGAGATGCTCAGGAGAGGCTATGAGAATCGACATGGGGGCCGGGAAGGATTTGAGTTGAGGCATGAGATGTCTCCAAAAAATTACTAGGAGAATTTTTGGAGAGAGAGAGAAGAGAATTGTCATGGAGTTGTGCACTCCGACACAAAAAACCTAACTCATCTACAAAACTCCAACAACTCCTCGCAATCAATTCTATATGAATGCAACGTATTGCTAGTGAGTCCACTTACGTTTGACCTAGCAACTGCATGATTCACACATTGCAGGAAAAATTTTAAAAAGTTCGTAATTTTGGCTCCCAAAAATCCGGGTTGTTACACCGGGATCTGCTAAACGGTCCGAGGGTTCCCATGGGGAGCATCCTAGATCACATAGCCGACCCTCGTTCCGGGCGAGGGCACGGCGCCCGCTTAAACCGACCCGCTACAACGCTCAAACGGAGCTCACCACGGTCGGGCTTACAGGGGCACCGAGGTGGGGTCTCCCTCCTCCTCCCCCCGGGAGGGAGCCGAGGAGCGTAACCAAAAAGTCGAGGAAGCCCGAGATCAGCCTCGCGCACATAAGCGCAGGCCTTGGACCGCCCCCGCAACCATGGACAAGCTTCGCACAATCAAGCGCACATAGAGCTGTCCCGATCTTGCCGACGTGCGAGATAAAGTCCTCGAAGGAATACCTCATTCCATTCGAGGCCTCGGGGGCTACACCCAACGCTCAAGGCCACAAGACCTCCGTAAACAAACCACCCTGAGAAAGGAAAGAGGCTAACGGGAGCGGCAAAACCCCCGAGTGAGTCCTAAACTCGCTCGGGGGCTCGGGGGCTACTGTCGGGGACCAAAATATTGGGCCCCAGGGACATTCTCATTATAACGAGAAGTTGTCGGCCCATTTAGGCCCAAGAAACCCGGCCCCGCCATATCCCCCATACGAAGGACACCCTGGGCGACTAAGGGCCAAACACGAAAGCCACAAGGGCTAGTGAAGACGGCGATGGCCAAAGATACGGCCCACCGGAGATCACCACCATGACGAAAACCGAACGCAAATCATTCGCCCAAGGGACGAGCCAGTCCACGACCGGCTTGTCGACCTCCATAAAGAAGAATGTCCCCTAGAAGCGACCACGCCGGGAAAGACAATAGGCCGAGGGATACTTTCACCAAACAAAAGACCTCGGACCATGCCCGATTTCCGTCTCGCCCGAGGGCATCCCTCGGGCGCTTGACGAAACTACGACCGAGGGAGGCCAAGCTAGCCACCCCGGCGCACAAACTCCGTCTCGCCCGAAGGCCTCCTCGGGCGCTTGACGCAACCGCAACCAAGGGCCGCCCGACGAGACGCCCTCGGGCGCCCGATTCCGTCTCGCCCGAGGGAGACTGGGCCGCTCCACACCCGGGCGCGGCCGTTCCACCGATCCTCCGAGGATCACCCACCCTCGGGCTTGGGAGGTTCCGTCCGGAGGAAGGAGACGATCGCATTAAATGCCGCCGCGACAACGGCGAAGCGCCAGCCATCGATTGCGCCGGTCAAATCAAACCGCCGAATCGCCCCCCAATCCGACCGATGGGACACAAAGCCGAGCCCGCGGTGCATTTCACCACACGGCACGGGAAATCAGGGGACACTGTTCATCCCCAAAACAACCGTCACGACGCCACGTCGAGCCGGACACTTCGGGCACGTCCCACGTTCCCTCAAGTTCACTGGGACCGCCCCTCGCCATGCAAACCATAAGAGACGCCTCACGAACCCTCGGGATCACGCCAGGAGACGCCACGACCGTCGTCGGATCAGGACGCATGCCGCCGCCTGGACTCTTGATGGGACGTCACCCTCGGCTGCAGCGCATGCAATCGGCACGGCCCGGGAATTAGCCACATAAGCACCACCAAGTGTAAACGTTACCACCTCCTTCCCACTATAAAAGGAGGAGTAATGCCCCATTAGCGGGGGATCGACCGATCAATTGCTCGACCATCACAGGGCATTTGATCGACACACCATCTTCACCACCACGGACCCACGATCGCGGGGCTTGAGACTAGTGTCTCTCCCCCCCGCAACCGCCCGTAATCCCCTACTACGTGCACTCACACCCGTGAGCGCGAGGTAACACGAACAGACGCACCACCCCCGCCGGACGTAGGGCCCCGTTGGCCCGAACCAGATAATCCACGGTGTCACCTTGTGCTCCCCGTGACGCCATCGAGCGAGGGAAGCGGAACGCACGGCCTTATTTTCACCGTCGGCACCCGTGGCATCCCCGCGCCGGAAACGCCGACAATTAGGTTTGGAACAACCATGAACGCCAAAAGAATAATGAAATTGTAGCTTATGGACCAACACCACGAAAACTGAACAAATTACAATGATAATATGCATATTAGCGCTATCTGTAAACTAACACCATTCTTATCCGTACTTTCTGATAACAAAGCTGCTTTAAATTGTATTTCTGTATTTTTCAAGTTTTTGTGAGGAAATTCCTTTATGACATCAGTTAAAAATCTTAACAAAGAATATCTGGCTGAGAATATTTAGAAACGTAATAAGAATTTTTCTTACACGATTATGCCATATTGTAGTAGTAACATGTCCAGTTATTAGGACACACCATACCTGCGCTATTGAACAATTGTGAAATTGCATTAAAAGGACCAAAGAATAACATATACTCCATTAAACATCATTAACATCAGTTGAACACATAATGTGCCTGTATGCAAAAACTAAATATTTAGTTTAGTTGCTTAGAACTATGGTTTAAAAAGATTACCTATGCTTTTTATCATAAATATGTGTGTGGAACTTGAAAAAATTTGCACCAGCAATATTCTGCATATAATCTAGATGGTCAGGTAAAAAAACTGATCTATATCCTCTGGGTGCTGGGCTGTGGCCACATCCCATGTGACATGATTTTCCAAAGATAGAGTAATTGTGTTGCTAACAAACTATCTGACAACACGCATGTGTCACAGGAAAAAAGGGTTCAGCAAGAACCTCCAAAATAAAAAAGCAATCTAGGACAAAGTTCTGAGAAATATCTTAAGTTTTGACTGATGAAAGCAGGAAAAAATAGATATATATGGTTTTGTCATTTAGGATTCAGTAGTTTCATTGATGAAGGTACTCTTTCAGTCCTTCTAGTTATACGGCCAGCATTGTCTTTGCCTATTAAAATGGAACTCGCAGAGGAACTCTCGGAGGCCCGAGTCTTGACATAAATCTAACCATAACCCCTATGGAAGATTAGATTAGGCATCAATGCAACAGGGATCAACATGTGTTCTTTACCCATAAATGAACTTGTACTGCTCCATAGATGCCATCTTAAATAAAAAATACAAAGGGGATGGGGAGTAGACAACTACTGATGCATACCGGTCCTTATCCTTATTCAGGAACAGCCGTTTCAGCTAAACACTTTGAATCAGGAACATTCAAGTGCATAATTACAAAATAGATATAGACCACCCAGATTTAATAAGGACAAGTTTGAGTAGAAGTAACCAAGTAAAAGGGTCTTCCCATTGTCAACTCTATAAAAATCCGACAATCAGACTTGTCTTTACTAAACTGGACGGTTGCTTTTGCAATTTTATAAAACAAGAGTAACCCTCAGTACATGTTTTTCTACAGAAAAATCTGTTGCACAAGGCAAATAAAATGATAATTTGACCAACGCCTAGAACCCAACAATCAGGTGTACATATAAGAAAAAAAAAAAGGTATGCCCATAATATGTTCTGAATTTACGCAATCTAAAAAAAATGGAAGGGCCAAGAATCCAACATTGTAATCCATGGCAGGGCAATTGAAGGATTAAAGGTCAACTAACTATGTAGTCTGAATACAAATTGTGGTTGCCTCCTTGTGAGCCAAAGAGATCATTCATCAAAAGATCCTCAATTCAAAGCCCAGATATACAAAGTTTCTCACTGTAATATTTAAAGTAAGTCTGATTTGTTGGGAGGAAGGTTTGAACAATATATCAATATGGTCCTGAAAAGCGATTCAGTAGAGCTTTTGAAAAAAAAAAATCAATTAAATTCATAAAGAAGAAAAAAAAAGGAGCTATGGATGTTCAGTTGAGTACATTTGTTCATCCATGTACCTTTGAGGTGCAACCACCATTGCATCAGCTCATGGGCGAGGATGGAACCTGTCAGTAGCCTGCAATAGTTGTGACACAAATGATGTACTGGCCACAAAATGTGAAAAGAATCACAGTATTTGAATCAGGCAAGTAAAATAAGTAATGTCCTCCAGAGATAAAATGGCCTGACCTGGGGACGCCATATAAGGCAAGTAATAACTTCACATCTCCTAGTCAGCTTTTGTGGCTGAGTTCTCATGTCTACTAATCGGTTTCAACCAATATATTCTGGGCCTCCTAAGTATATGCAGAAATAATGCACAGTCAAAAGGGCAGAATCTGTCGGTTTCATCAACGGCCATTCTAATTGACACGTAAAGTCTGAACTTAAGAGTTTCCATAGGTAAGGATTCTAATGCGGCAAAGAGGAAGCAAAAATTGAAGATACAACCACGTATGCCTCACTTTCTAATGTGGCAAAGAGGAAGCAGAAGGGCTCCTGTGTGTCCCGGGTGGCGGAGTGAGACATCTGCGGCGGCGACAGTCCCCACGAGCATGCAGATCCCGATGCCGCGGCGGTGCACGCTCTGCCGCTAGGTATCTTGAGCACATGCGGCAGCATGGCAGCCGCAGGATCCAAGTCCCGTGTGAGCACCGGCGGTGGCCTGGACTCGTTCTAGCATCCCCAGCAACCGGCCCTGCCTCCGCTTCCCGGCCTCAACGACGCTCGCCGGGGCTGGGTTGGTGGGGCCGCCAGGGCAGGAAAGGGGCGCCGGCCGCTGCCGAGGCAGGGTCCAGGGACGGACGGGACTCCGGGGCAAGGGACCCGCAGCCGATCCGCCGGGGCTAGGAGCTCGCCGGTCGCCGCTAGCGTTGGGGCAGGCGAGCGGCGGAGTGGAGTCGTAAAGCGTCGCTGCTGTGCGATGGGGAACAGGCCAGCACCGTGAGAGCCAGGGCGGTGCTGCAGCGGCGAAGTGGGAGGACGGAGGGGAGGGAGAGAGATGCCGGCGGTGGAGAGGCTGGTCGCCGTGAGGGCCAGGCGATGCTGGTGGGCGTGGGAGCGGAGCGGGGTCGGAGCAGCTGCGCGTCGCGTCGCAGCAGCCGAGCGGCACGGAGGGTGTTCCGGGGTGGCGCGCGACGGGGACGGCAGTGTCCGGACGGCGCGGAGGGTTTGCGATGAGGTAGGAGGTGCGGTGCGAAGGAGATGTTTCGAACTCCGGATGCGGGAAGGCGGGCGACACTTTTGGGGGGGGTGGGACGATTTCTTTTACAATGGGGGAGGACGATTTCTTTTACAATGTTTTAGAGGTAGAGATTACACAGAGATGCTCGGGTTAAGCCGAGATCTTGTTGAGCATCGGTTTCCCATCAAAAAGGATTCAGGTCATACAAGCAACCGTGAAGATGCTTCAATTCGGCCATTAATGACTGAATTAAGGAGAAGATTAATCCCATCTTGATCTATTGCTTAATTGTGAAGACAACGACTCCTGGAACGTCCCGTGGAAACGAGTGGCAATGGCTGCTGGTGATGACCACAAAGCACTCGACAAAGGGTTGCCACTTGCTGAGCATGACCCGCTTTGCCTACAAAGCACTCGACAAAGGGTTGCCACTTGCTGACCATGACCCGCTTTGCTGTCTCTCGATTTGGATCGCGGTAGACCAAATTGGTCGCAAGCCTCCACATCGCGACGTGGAATGCGGTTCTCCACACGAGAAAAACTCATCACTTTACTAAGGCTTCGTTTAGTTTGCATGTTTTTACAACTCGATGAACAATAACTCGTTTGTTTGTATTTGGTAAATATTGTCCAATCATGGACTAACTAAATTTCAAAAGATTCGTCTCATATATTTAATGAACCAAAGGAGCACCGCCGAAAAAGGTCCCAACAAGGGGGGCGGGCCAAGCGCCGCTAGGGCCCAAGGCCCGTGCGGCGAAGGCCGCCGGCCGCCGGGCCGTCCGCCGTGACTCGCCACGTCATTTGCTTCACAATTAAGCAATAGAATATTTAGGGAATAAAAGATAGGAATAAAATACGAAAGAAATAAGATTGCTCGTAAAAAGAGGTATTCCAATCTATAAGGAAACCTCCTAGATCTTTCTTAGCAAGCAAGACCCCCTCGGACTATAAATACAAGTGGCATGTAATCGTTTGGATTTTAATCGAAAAATTAATGGGGTAACACCCAAAAACTCTCCAGCTCTCCGGCTCCCGATCTTCCTATCTCCCGTGCACGTGCACCGCCTCCCCCAACACCCTGTCGCCTGGCCGCTGCCGCTCCTTCTTCTCCTTCCCTCCTTCCCGTTGCCCTAACCGCCGCCGCCACCACCCCCCCCGCCTCTCTTCCTCCTCCGCCGCTCAAGATCGCCGCCGCCATGTCGAACCGCCGGAATTCATCGCGGTTCATGACAATTTACAATCAAACTAAACAATTAGTAATTTTTTACCTACAGTTCCATGTATCTAAAAAGAGTCCTTTACGATGCTTGAAAACGCTTTTAACGCTTTTTAACGCTTCCCACTACTCGAAAATAATCATTTGAGTTTGTTTTTATTCGTTCAAGGGCATTTTAGTCATTGTGCATCCGAAACCAACCCAACCCCTCGCGGCCATCCCCAAGACACGAGCGCCTCCTGACGCCTCCCTCGCGACCTCCCAAGGCACGAGCGCCGCCGTCTCCCTCGTGGCCTCGTCCAAGCCACCAGCGCCGCCGTCTCCCTCGCCCTAGTCTCGCCGTCTCCCTGGCGGCCACGCCCCAGCCGCCGGCGTCGCCGTCTCCCTCTCCGTAGTCCTCGGCGCCACCGTCCTGTTTGTCCGCCGCCCTTGCACGGTGGCAAGTCGACGGTCCCCTTCCCGGTCCCCTCGTCCCCAAGTCGACGGCGGCACTCAAGCGAAGTGCCCAAGGCAGCGGTGCGCTACCCAGCCAACGGCGCCACTTCAGGCAACCGGCGATACGAGCCACAATTCCGTCCCAACTTTTCTTGGTAATTCTAGCCTGATTCGGTGATTGGATTCGTGCAGTGGTACGTGTCGATCTGCCTGTGCCTGGAGGATTTCTATGTGCAACGCCTGTACCTATGGATCCAGGTGAGATATACACAGCTGAATCCATTGGTGCCTGAAGAAATTTCTCTGCATTATCTTGAAAACAGGCCATCCTATTAATGTCGTGACTCCAACACAGAGTATATATGCAGCTACATATTTGGAGCGTCATATGAATGCCGTGACTAATAAGAAATTCAGGCACATTAAAATGGGATATATGTTCAAAAGATTAGATTTTTTTGTTTGTATCTCTGTGTTGGATTGGAATGTATCAGCGGCTTGCAACTGTATTCATTCTGTTATTAATTCAGATCATTAGCCTTAAAAAAAGTTATACAGTACTCTGTAAGTTGAACGAAGCACTCGTGAATTTCTGGTAATGAACTTTCAGATACATTATCAAAAGATGGCTGAACCTTCCTTCTCTCATAGACTGATGCCAGTAATTGTTGATGGTTATTTCAGGGTAGTGGCTGTGGACAAACATTTAAGGTACGAGGAGTAATGTGTGGCAAAGCAGGTGAGTTTACTAACTGATAGTTTTATCTTTTGGCAACCGTCAGAGTGTGAAATAATTGAGTCCTTGCTATCAATTAGGCATGCAGTTGGTTAAAATCTGTACTGATTGATATGTTCTTGTTAGACCATAGTAGGCTATTAGAAAACTTGAGTAGCTCTCCTTTTCAGTATGCAGGACTAATTTAAGAGAAGTCTGAGTGGTGCACAGATGAAGGTATTTTGCTAATTTTGTACTGAACATGTCTAATCTTCCCTGGGTTGGTGCATTGATTTACTTTTTTGCTTTATGAATCTTTCTTTTATTGTATTTGAGATATCATGTTGCCATTTAGGAAATTAATTTACAATCATATTTATATCCGTATAAGGTGATTTTCTATAGTTACACTATACAATTACGTTAGATGTAGCTGCCATTTTGATAGTAAGAATTTGGACATGATGTTAATCTTTCGAGATGATATTTTACTGTGGATTGTGATTTGGAATTCCTGAACTGAGTAGCTACTAATTTTTATTCATTTTTGCTACCTTGATCAATGTATTTATGTTTTTCCTGCTAGCAAAATGTAGTCACACGGCGTTTGATAAAATTGGTTGAAATCAGTTAAGAAATTCACGTACTGTTTAATTTTCAAAGTTTAAGCTTGCATCTTTTCGAAAAACAATCAATACAAACCAAATTGAGTTAGCCTGCTTAAAAATTATGTGTTGTACTTATACTGAAAATGTTAATGTTGGTCGTGATTTCAGCTGAAGATGATGCAAAGAGAGATGTCGACAGACATGGAAAAGGGGAGACGTCAAAGGAGACCATGGATCTCTTCCCCAGAGTATTCGAGGTACTTGAAGAAACAGATACCCTTCCGTTCCATTGGTTTCAGTCCACAGCCATTCTTATTTTGTAGTCAGCGGTTGACTGAAAGCGTAAAAAAAAAGCAATCTAACTGTTTGGACTGATGAAACCATGTGGCGACCATGGTCCTGTAGGACCTTGCCATATTTAGAATGCAGCGATGGAGAACTGACATATGAACAAATGAAAATGAGGCATATTGATAGTGATGCAGAATAATATAAAAAGCCTTCTCCTGTTATAATTTTGCCTTACCAATTCTTGAGATGCCTTATCAATTATTGATGCTGCAATACAGGTTGAATGAAGACTTTGTTTCTGGCTTCTGTAGTTCTGTTTTTCCCTTCCACCTATGTACTTTTCCATCTACCTGTGGCTGTATACATCCCTGGTTAGTGTAGAGGCTGGAGGTTACCCCATTATCTAAACCTATGTACTGGGCCTGGGCCACACATTGGCTAAAGCACTTGGTTTAAAGATTCTTTTTTTCATAAGCCAATAATTAGCACCAAGGATGGTGAATTGTCCCAATAAGAGTCAGAGCAGGCAATTGGATGTCCATGGATATCCAATGGATACCCTCTAGTTCAAAAAATGAACTAGAAATTCATTTCCCCCCACCAAAATTCGAATTCCTAGTTTATTTGCTAAAATCCATGGACGTCCAACTTCCACCTATAATAAGAGTAGCAAAACTTCAGAGGAGAGAACCTGATCATCTCTGATTCCTATATCTGAAATAGCATAGAAAAAGCTATACATGAAATTGCTTCTACTAAAAGGATGTTTTGATGTCATGATGAACTAGTGTGTAATGAGTAATGAATTGATTCAATATCACTACTACCAGTAATAGCAAGCATTACTGCTCCAATACATACACTGCTACTGTAGAAGGAACAACAACAGCGCACTGCCAGCAGAAGGTATGCTAAAGTAGTAAAATGATCAGCAGCAGGCTCAGTTTTACCTCCGACTAGTATGACACTATTTCCCCATGGAACCTGAACACCACACATGTATAAATATACTTTTCCAGTATTAAAGGAGTGCATACAAAAAGGCACCATCCAGAACAATCCTTGCATTCTTTGAGTAATAGATCATTGACTTATAATACTTGAGTTTCGGATGATGTCAAAGTACAAATAGGTTAAACTAAAAAAGGTGTAATAGTAAACTTTCTAAATTAAAGAATGAGCATGGTTAGAGTATTTCTAACGGTAGATATTCAGAACATTTGTGGTAGGCCTCTGTATGGTAGACCTGTGTACTAAATTAGTATGAAGGTCTGAGCAGTGAAGTGTTTCAGAACATCAATTAAGAAGGGGCTGGGAGGTTACATGTTAATGATCTCTAAGTACTAGTTTTAGCAGTGCAGCCTTTAATTACTTGTCGTGGAAGAAGGCTCGGCGTTTTTTGTTGGTTAAATCCATAATCGATCGTATCTACTCTGTGGATATGAGCTATGACAGTTGTCGTGATTATATGACAGTAAGTATTGGTTGCATTTAGAAAGACAACATGCTACAATGCAGTCCATAGAAATACTTTGCCAGGCAGAATAGGTGCCGTTGTTGGCCTCTTCAGTACATGAAGGTGGGCATGGGTCAGCACCTGCAGATGTGTACTGCATAGCTATCTGGTTTACTGCCGTTGCAAGCCCATCTACCTTTTCAATGTAGTAGAAAATAAGCATGTGTTGTGGTATTCGGCGTATTCGGCTTCTCTCGTCATCTCCATCTCCGGCACGGCAGCGGAGCTGTAGTGTTCAGGTCAAGGTACGAACAATCTAACTAGGACACGTTTTCCTATTTTTCGTTAGCGTTTTTTTGAACAAATATATAAACTGAAATGAGTAGACAACTGCGTATATGGTTTAAGATGTAATGTTAAGCCCTTGAGTTGATTTCAATCAGTTGAGCAAAACATATGTTCAGATAAAGGATCTATAGTGAGCACTATGCACAGATTTTTAGCCCTTCTCCTTAACCAAGGTAGCAGCTTGCAGCACGTGCATGGTAGTTTGCAGCAGGCACATAGAAATTCAATTCCAGTCACGTAATCCGTTCTTTTGAAACCGTCCCAAGTTCAGCAGCTGACAGAAATCTGAACTAGTAAAATTTAACTATGGTTGCAGAGCCTTCCATTTGGTTGTGACTGAATCTGAATTGGGGTTGCTAGTGCAGTACCACTTTGATAATCTTGTACCTATTTTAGTAATTCACTTGATATAAGGAAATTACATGTGAATCTCATGTAAAAATATATGCTTTTGCAGGTTACCCACTAACACCGAACCTTGTAGGAACCATCCTGTTTGTGCATTAGCAAAATTGAAGGGATTATCCAAGGCTTTTGCAGGTGAAATTTCTTCATTTTACGAAACCATTTTTATGGGCATTTTAGAGAAATAGTTGGGAGGCATTGATTTAGCTTGAGGTGTTGATGCATGTCAAGCGCCTCAACGCCCAACGTCTCCGGACCGCGGCTACCGAACTCGTAGTCGTGCTCTAGGCCTTCACCGTGAGAGATCTCACCGGTGGCTTGAGAGAGTTTGAGGGAGAGGAGCAACTTTAGGATAATTGATCTTGCTTTAATTCTCTCCAAGACTGTTACACGGCATATATGGCCATAGGCCCAACTAATCCCTCCTATAATCAAGGCATGCAAAAGGAAACTAATTCCTATCTTTCTAAACTTAGCCACTGACGGTGGCCCCTTCCTTGGCTGCGCACTCAGCAGCCCTCCTGGCCTCACGACGACGCCTATAGGTGCGCCCGTACATGACAATGCATATGCAACATGTATCTGTTTTGTTCTGTAACTTCTATTGTCAGTGGCTGCTGTTTGTAGCTCTTAAAACTCCTCTTGCAACTTCCATTATACACGTGCAGTAGTACTTCCATTATACACTTCCAGTATACTGATCTCTGTTCAGTAGTACTTTCAAAATTATCTACTTGCAATGTTTTTGCTGCCTTTGTTCTCAGTGGTGTTAAATAAGGCCGGTTATGTTATCTGATCTCTCCACTCGTTACAAAATTTCAAGAAGCTGTGAAAATTTTTGAACCATCAGTGTACCTAGACTGCGAGGCGCTACCCAGGTTGGTTTTCGGCTGCTGCAAGTTCATGTCTTTTGATTCTTAGTTCAGAGATTATCGTAACTACTAGAGTAGTTCATACAAATCACTTGCAATTCTGTGATCTTAGCATACAATGCTTGTTTCCAATTGGCAAAAGGGGTATGGTCTTATGGAGACTATTTCAGTATCAGTGCTTGTTTCCAATTGTGTGTTTCCGATTGACTAATTTAAGCTATATGATTCAGTCTCAATGCATAACGTGATGCTTGTTCTTGCTCTGTTTTTGCCCCGACATTAGACTGAAACTTCGCACACTTTGTCCGTGGTCAATTATTTATTGACAAAACTCATTTGCAGATATGAGCTCGAATTAAATGTTCTTGGACTTAGGTTTTTAGTTTGACTAGCGGCGGACAGTTCGACGTGATCGCTTCGGGTTGGTCTCCTCAGGATCCTGCTTATGGTCAGACAGGCCATCCAAGATATTACCAACAGCAGCTGCCCACAGTGCAGGTTTGGGGGGTTAGAATCAGGAAGAAGTATGTCTTCAGAAATTTTAATACATACATTGCATTTGTTTCGTAATATAGTCGAGTATCGAGATTTATTCAAGTATAATGACTAGTACATATCTTTGTGCAGCGAGATCATGTGAAGAAAGATTTATGTCACAAGGAACAGGATGTAGAGGGATTATTGGTCGATGAAAACTGTCACGTTTTTTTTTCTTCTTCTGGAAATAGCTTGCGGCCGCAGCTGTATCCAACGACAGTGTGATGCCTGCCTGGGACGACAGTGTTGTTATGATAGGAATCGAGAAATTAGCCCCCTGAATGAACCTTTTGAAACAGAGTTTTTTTGTTTTCCTGAGTTTTGATGTGCCATGGATGTGCCATGGATATTACTGTCATGACTTGGGTTCAGACTTCAGAACGAGTAACATCTGGAACAAGTTGTACGTTGAGGCAGTAGACTTTCTTACATATTGTTTGCTGTTTTTTTTTTTCATTTCTTTTTGCCTATATATATACAGATGTTTCGGGTACACAGCCTTGATAAGGCATATTACATATGTTGGCAGACCGACCTGTTCCCCGGCACTGAACGCCAGATGACACTGAACGCACGTTCTTCTTTCGTATGCTAATGGCAAAAAACTGGCCGAGTATATGGTCGGCTCAAACAACAATAGAAAGAAAAAATTCAATGGCGGAGCACTACTTGATTAAGAACTACGTTCTTACAGCTCTTCGCATAATAAAGGAGACCATAAGTTTAACTTGGCACAATATTATTACGATCGAATTCACATAAAGAAGAACGTACATAGTGTCGACTTGATATTGAGAAGATCTCAGGCTAATACGATCACATTGATAATAAAAGTAAAAAGATACATTGTGTCGACTTGGCGAAATAGTTTAAGAAATCACTATATAAGAACGACAATAAAACTAAGGAACTTCAACTAATAGCACTGATAAAGCGCCCATATGCGTGACTATATATTAGCCCGGTTATTAATTCTTGCCAAGGTCTCCGACCTTCCTTTTGAGATCCTCAATAGTCTTTTTTCATGCCGGTTATGATCATTGCTTGCTGATGGAGGTGGTTGTTCATGCCTTTGCATGAAGAATAAAAAGCAATAAGAAATTTTTCTGAATCCATGTATTCCACTGACATACAAATTATATGATCCCAAATCAAAACTTATAATGCATCAGTTGATGTATGCATGAAGAATAAAAACTTAATGCATCAATTCAAGTAACTGACTAACTCTTATTCTGACTGAAACAAAAGCTACCAGATTGCAGATCTCTTCAGAACGAAACAAATACTCATCGTCGGAACTCGAATCCATACACCCAAACATGCATCTGTCGAACGCAGGTACCGATTGGTGATGATAAGTTGTTAAAAATGAATAGGCAAGATACACAAGAACTAAAACTGGATACTGAGACTGAGATTACCTTGCTGCTAGTCGGATTTCCCTTCCCTGTAGTAGTACTCCTTCTATGATTGATATGTGCATCAGATTTTGCTTATGTTGTAAACTGAAAATTTTTTGCAGGTACTAGAGGAGGGAAGACCACAAAGGAAGACTAAAATGATTGGAGATTCTGATGGAGGTGTGCGTTCGGGGACGACATCGCGCAATCCGTGATGAAACCCTTGATCGAGTTCCTTGAGCAGACCGGGTCGTACCTCAGTCACCATCAGCACATACCCGTACAAAATAATGCCAAGATCCACACCTCATGACGCAAAAATAATGCCAAGATCGACACCTAAATACGCAAAATAATTCCACGTACAACAGCCCTATGCTAATTAAACTGAAAGAGGGATGTATCATACACCTGTACCCGTGTTGATCGGAGTACGTGAGGACTTGTCTCCATCTCCTGCCGTGTCCATGGTGCTAGCGCTGATTGCAGGTGATGAAGTTGCCTTTGTTCGCTGGAGAAATCGAGACAGAATTGATAGATGTAGAGAAAGAGCAACTACACCGGGAACGTGGCGACTACGATCCTATAATTACGCGCGGAGATCGTGGCTTCAAACCCCGCTTCCAGTTAGCTCGTGTTTGCAAGCCGGGCGGCGCAACTGGGCGCGATGGGCAGTTCCATACCCTGTTTTTCATCGGGCTAATTGGGCCGGTACGGGCCGGTAGTGCACTATCTGTAGTCGAATCTGGCCTAGCTGCCGCTGGCCCATGGAACCAATTTTTTTAAGCAAACCATTTATTCTTTATTGAATCATGAAATAATTACTGTAATAGATAAACTTGCTCTGAAAAATTGCACAGATGTACATAACATCATAGTTTAGCTTCATAAACATCCTATTAAAGTTTCAGACGATTTAGAGATAGTGATGATACACATATCTCATATATGGCGACATCTCGTCATTGTGATACATGTATGCCTTTGTGAGAACGTGCATCACTACTTTATCGAATCAATGAAACTTTTTTCTCATAATTATCCACCATAATGGAGTGCACATGCAAGTTTTTGGATTTTTCTACCTAGTATAGTGTATTTTAACATTTTTTCTTTATTAAATCAAGAAATAAATATAGTAATAGGTAAACTTGTTCAAAAAATTATACAAAAGCACGCAGCATCATAGTTAGGCTCCATTACCATGTCATTAATTTTTTAAATAATTTGAACAAAATGACACTACGGATCCATCACAACCTTGAACCTCTCACTCACTCACATGACTCTATGTGAACATGTTCATGGTTGTGAATGATGTGTATCATCACTATCTTCAAATCATCTAAAAATTTAATAAAGTGTTTATGGATCCAAACTAAGATGTTGTGTGTATCTCGTGCAATTTTCGTGAGCAAGTTTACCTATTATTATAATTATTTGTTGATTTACTAAAGAATAAATATTAAAATACCCTAACCTATCTAGAAAAATCTAAAACTTGTATGGATACACCATTTCGGTGTGTACAGTCATGAGAAAAATTTTCAATGGATTCTCGACAAAGTGATAGTGCATATCCTCATAAAGGCATACGTGTCTCACTACGATCAATATGACTATGTGAGAGATATATGTATGACCACTATCTTCAAATCATCTCAAACTTTACTAGTATGTTAATGGAGTCAAAATAAGGTATCTATGTAAAAAAAATTACACAAAAATTAAAGAACATAGAAAAAAAATAAAAACAAAAACTTTAATACAAATAGTGCTAAAAAATTCGGGCATAGCAAGGTTCGAGCTTGGGAAGCCCAGGTTCACAAACAACTCGCCTAACAATTGGCCTATCAAGTACACCCCTCCGTCCCTAAAAGAGTGACGCCGTGGGATGCGTGCCAAAAAGTTTGATTCAATTTGTAGAAAATACATGCAATATTTAAATTTTTGAATAAATTTGTTAAAAAACTAGACTTAAAGATCTTTCCGATGATATGCTATTTACTTAGCACAAATGTTTTACATTTTAATATATAATTGCCGGCATTTGTGTCTCGGGAAACGCAGCTTGTCGGGGACCAAAATATTGGGCCCCAAGACATTCTCATTATAAACGAGAAATCGTCGGCCCATCTAGGCCCGGTAAATCCCGGGCCGATCCGATCCCCACACGAAGGCGGCCCGCACGACCAAGGGCCAAATCCGTAAGTCACGATGGTTAGTGAAGACGACGATGGCCAATATACGGCCCACGGAGATCGCCACCATAACGGAGCCGAGCACAAATCATTCGCCCAAGGGGCGAGCCAGTCCATGACCGGCTTGTCGACCTCCATGAGCCTGGGTTGTCCCCTAGAAGCAACCACGCTTTGGGAAAGACAAGAGGCCGAGGGACCCTACCACCAAACGAAGGACCCGGACCATGCCCGATTTCCGTCTCGCCCGAGGACCATCCTCGGGCGCTTGATCGCCGCCACGACCGAGGGAGGCCCTGGCTAGCCACCCCGGGCGTACAAACTCCGTCTCGCCCGAGGACCACCCCGGGCGCTCGGGACACAACTACAACCGAGGGTCGCCCGACAAGCCGCCCCCGGGCGCACAATCTCCGTCTCGCCCGAGGGAGACCGGCCGCTCCACACCTCGGCGCGGCCACTCCACCGACCCACCGAGGGTCACCCACCCTCAAGCTTGGGAGGTTCCGTCCGAGGAAGGGAAACAACAGCATTGCACGCGGCCGCACGACAGCGGAGCGTCGGGCCATCAATTACGCCCGGTCAAATCAAACCGCCGAATCGCCTCCCAATCCGACCGATGGGACACAAAGCCGAGCCAGCGGTGCATTACACCACACCGCACGGGAAATCGGGACACCGCTCATTCCCAAAACAACCGTCACGATGCCACGCCGAGCCGGACACGCCGGGCACGTTCCACGCCGCCTCAAGTTCGCTGGGCCCCTCGCCATGCGGATCGTGAGAGACGCCTCACAAACCCCGGGATTACACTGAGACGCCACGACCGCCGTCGGATCGGGACGCGTGCCGCCGCCCCGGACTCACGATGGGGCGCCAACCCTCGGCCGCGCACATGCAACGGGGCCGAACCTCGGAATTAGCCACATAAGCATCCACCAAGTGTAAACACACGCCTCCTTCCCACTATAAAAGGAGGAGTAGTGCCCCATTAGCGGGGGATTGACCGATCGATTGCTCAATCATCAGAGGGCAGTTGACCGGCACACCATCAGCACCACCACCACCACCACCATACCCACGATCGCGGGGCTTGAGACCAGTGTCTCTCCCTCACAACCGCCTGTAACCCCCTACTACAGGCATTCACCCCTGTGAGCGCGAGATAACACGAACAGACGCACCACCCCGCCGGACGAGGGCCCCGTTGGCTTTGAACCAGGGATAAATCCATCGTGTCATCTTGCGCCGCCATCGAGCGAAGGAAGGGAACGCACGGCCTTTTCACCGTCGGGCTCGAGGCACCCCACGCCGGAAACGCCGACGCGTTGGCACGCCGGTAGGGGACCGCCGTGCAAAACCAACCTCTCCATCGACTCCATGGCGTTCTTCGCGCCCATCTTTCCACCCCGCCCGGAGAGCGAGCTCCCGCGGAACTCCCTCGTTCTTCGAACGCCGGAGTTCGTCACCCCGACGCGACTACGAGGCGTGTCTCCGCCCCGCGATGGCCATAGAAAGAATGGCGCAGTACCGCCACGCGCGGCCACCACCACGGCCGCCGGGCCGGGACGGGCAAGGCGAGCTTCGACGTCACGCTGGACACGAGCCGCCCGTAGACCTCGCGCCGTAACAGCAAGGCGAATCCCGGCGTCGCGCTAGACGCGAGCCGGCCGGGAACGCGCCGAGAACCCTTCCGGTGCCACCTCGTGGTCGACCCCGTAGGGGCCCCAGCGCCGTGTGGAACTTTCCCCGGCGGCCGAAGCGGGCCGAAGGCGCTGAACCCCAATCGACGGAAGACGAACCGGTCATCCCGGAGGGGGTCCCTCAGAATCCACGCAGCGGAGACCCTCGGAGGAAGCGCTTTGCGAGAAGGGCACGGAACGACCACCGGTCATCCCCGGGAATATCCTCCCGAGGATGAGTACCGGACGAGTACGTGCCCGCAAGGAGGTTGCCACCGCCAAACCCCCTAAGACGTTCGCGCCCGGTGTCGGGAACGGGAGGAGTCCCTCTACCGACCGGAAAACCGCAACTTCCTCCTCGCATTCGGTGCCCCGGGAGAAGACGACGACGACGAGTACTACGACCCCACGTGGTGTTGGTAGGGACCCGTGAACAAGGCAAAACTTAGAAGTATCCCACCCGCAGTGGTTAGCTAATCCTCGTATTAGTAGAGAAAAGAACGGAAATGGCGGATGTGTGTAGACTACACTAGTCTCAACAAAGCATGTCCGAAAGTTCCTTTTCCTTTGCCTCGAATCGACCAAATTGTCGACTCCACTGCTGGGTGCGAAACTTTATCTTTTCTTGATGCGTATTCGGGATACCATCAGATCAAAATGAAAGAGTCCGACCAGCTCGCGACTCATTCATTACCCCCTTCGGGATGTATTGCTACCTCACAATGCCCTTCGGCCGAGGAACGCCGGGCGCAACTTACCAGCGGTGCATGCAAATCATCTTCGGGATCTCATCGGGAGGATCGTGGAGGCCTACGCCGACGATATCGTTGTCAAGTCCAAGAGAACAGCCGACCTTGTCGGAGACCCGGGAAACTTTCGAATGCCCGAACAAGAAGGGAGTCAAGCTTAACCCCGAGAAGTGCGTGTTCGAGTCCCCCGAGGTATGCTTTTAGGTTTCATCGACTCACGCGAGGCATCGAGGCCAACCCGACCAAGGTGGACGCGATCACGAAGATGGGTCCGATCCGAGACCTCAAAGGTGTCCAGAAGGTCATGGGGTGCCCGGCTTCACTGCAAAGTTCATCTCCCGCCCGGGAGAGGGGGCTTCCACTCTACCGGCTCCTTCGCAAGTCCGAGCACTTTGCCTGGACTCCCGAGGCCGAAGAAGCCCTCGGCAACCTCAAGGCGCTCTTAACCAATCCTCCGATCCCGGTGCCACCCAACCCCGAGAGACCCTCAAGCTCCTATACATCACCGCCACTACACGGGTGGTCGGTAGCGGTGGTCGTAGTGGAACGTCGGGAAGAGGGACACATGCTCCCGTGCAAGCGTCCCGTCTACTTCATCGCTGAAGTGCTCTCCGACACCAAGACGAGGTATCCACAGATGCGTAAACCGCTATACGCCATCGTGTTAGCACGACGAAAAACTCCGCCATTACTTCCTCGCCACCCGGTTGTCGTGGTATCCACGTTCCCCCTTGGGGAGATTCTCCAAAACAAAGAAGCCACGGGAAGAGTGGCGAAGTGGGCCGTGGAGCTTATGGGCGAGACCATCTCGTTCCTACCTCGGAAGGCCATCAAGTCCCAAGTCCTTGCCGACTTCGTGGCCGAATGGACCGATACTCGCCTACCCCGCGCCGATCCAAGCAGAGTGCCGACCATGTACTTCGACGGGTCCATGATGAAGACGGGCTCGGGGGCTGGTCTACTCTTCATTTCACCCCTCGGGGTTCACACGAGGTATGTCATCCGGCCCAGGCCCATTCCAACGGCCCATACCACCATTTTTTTTTACAAATGCATTTATTTTTTTTAAGTTTTTCTTTTCTTTGAATACAAAATTGTAATCCCTTTGGAATCATTGTCCCATGGCACCATGCGACATTAAGACCTACCTGCTGTTGTCCCATGGCACCATTTTTTTACAATCCCTTTGGAAATATTCTTTTTACAAATGCATTTATTTTGTAATTTAAGTTTTTCTTATCTTTGAATACAAAATTGTAATACAAGAAGAAGATAGCACCCACAGGCCACAGCTATCTAGCTAGCATGCGCGCCATTAGCAGTCACAAAAATCCCGAAAAAATCCGGCACCCAGGCAACGTAGTCACGTCGCTGCATGCGCGCCATAGTTTTTCTCTTGAGCCGAAGCTAGCAAAGTTGTACGTGTACTCAGAAGGAAAAATCAATCATAAAGGCCCAACTCGTACTCGTTTTTCTCTTGGGCCGAAACCCAGCAGGCAGCAGCCCATCATGTACAAGGGCATAACAATTTGTGCACCCATCACGCGTCCACGCCGTAATTATAAGATCGGTGCCGCTAACTAACACCATCAAATGATGTCGGCAGGGAAATCAGCTATAGTCAGATAGCAGTTCCTTATCACCTAAGCAAAACAATACAGGAAAGCTTCTTTGGGAAGGTAACTCATCAATAGTAAAATGCATAAACATAAAGCTACAAGATCTGAATTAGTATAGGAATTTCATGCTTTGTCAGATGGCAGTTACATAACTGCAATATACATCAACAGGCTGGTGTCCTGAGAACACAGAAGTCAGCTGCAGCATTTGAATGCTCCTTGGCCGCATCATCACAAAAATAATAATCAGTTGTCAGCTGCATATGTAGGCAGTGCAAGGGCATGGGTACTATCTTTGCAGCTTGCTGAACCAGAAATGAGTTCTGTTTCTTCACTGCATCCATATTTAGTTACTGGAGCCAGGCTTCTCGACCTCACGCACAATGTGCCCTTCTAGCCTTGTAGCTAGCGAAGGCAGTGAGCTGGCAGGGCTTTTGGGTCATCCCTCGGGAAGGACTGCAGAAAAACAATGAAAATAAACCCATTCATTGAGTTGCACAAATGCAGACTACTGCACTAAACTGAAAATATATGTATGTATACTTCATATTGCAACCACTTGACAGTTACTTAATGAACAACTTCAAAATCTTCAAAATTTAGTAATTCAACAGTGCATGCCAAGTTGACAAAATTATATTCCTCAGTTTTAATCTTTGGAGCTCAGGCTTGCAGCTGCAGGCTTGAACACAGCTAAATGGTAGATCTATTCAAAAATGTGGCCAATGAGTGCACTACGAACTGGCAGCCACAACAAAGCTGTGCAATAAATCTTTCTTCAACTTTTGGTACTGCTGAAGGTGCTCCGTGACAATTTATCACTTAAAAATGTTAAATTGTTCAGTCCAAATAGTGGGAGGGACGATGAACAACTTTCTATGAGGATGAGGCAATTCATCAGACACCTGTTGGGCAAGGAGCTGGAAACCACGTCGTCCTCCTCGACTACCACAAACGGCAGGAAAGAGGAAGGTGGGAGGGGATACAGAGGTTGTCGAGGCGGGTGAAACACGCGAGCGCGTTCGTGGTTCCGGTGAGAAGGATCAATCACGATTTTTGCAAAAGCAATATTGGCTCGTCTTTAGACCTAGGATATATCCCTTGCTCTTTTTCCACCGAAAGGGATAAATCCCTTGTTTCGTCCCAATTACTCCAATCCTTTATTTTTCCCATAATTGATGAATTTATCATATATAAGTAAATGGTTGTTCATGGACAAGTTGCCACTGCGGCAGCCACGAAGCCAGCCAGAGTGGGGCTGGTAGGGCTCTAGCCCACCCTAGAATCCGTAATCAAGGTTAATTACTGTAGAAAAACAAAAATCACTACCAAATTTTCATGCAAATCAACGCCTCATTTGTTTCAGCCCTGTCTAATTTTTTTTTTTCAGCTTTCGTCACTACACTGCAGCACTGCCGAACACCGACACAAAGCTGAAGCTGCCACCTTGACACCTTGTAAGTGTTCTCGTGAGTTGATTCAACTTCGGTTTCATCCAGGGGCTGTCATGAAGCATCATAAAGATTGAAAGGCCCACCATTGCATACAAAGAAAGCACAACGAGCGAGGACTTGCCCCATCTAGACTTTGGTAATTGGTAGCTGATTCTTGCATAATCTATGAAAACTATATTTATTTTATGAATATTTTTTTGTTCTACTGGAGCATAACAAATATAAGAAATATGAGCAGTGGGCAAATGTGACCAGAGATTACTAGTTAGAATTAACTCGTAATGTATGATTCTCAACTAGTGTTGATTAACAAACTTATTAATTTATTATCCGAGTTGGTATTAGAAGTCGTTTTTAGATAAGGTTTGGGTCAAACATTGAAAATATAAATCATCAATAACTTTTAAGTTGTTGAGTTTCTAAATATAAAAAATTATATGAATAGATTTGTCTTAAAAATACTTTGATAAAAGTAGACATATATCACATTTCTATAAATATTTTTATAATAACAAGAGGTTAAAGTTGTGTTTTGGAGACCGTGTCACTATCCTAAGCGACTTCTAATAGGAGGGAGTATATTTTTTTTTGTGCATTGCAAAGCTTCCATTAATATAATAGGAGTACAATCAAACAACTGCTAACCCCGACAACTAATCAAAGACTTAGTCGAGCCATAACAAAGAGCGCTTGGTGCCCACACCATACTTGCACAGAAATGGCCACCGAGTAAGCTTCCCTACGAACCCGCGCAACATAAAGTCGACAAAACTCCTACCTAGCTTTGTAATGTTGAAACGAACGCCACCGATAGTCGACCTCAAATCATCATCACCATCTAGCATCATATTTAGGCTGTTGCAGTCCACCTCAAGGATAACTATATCGTAGCCATTTTTTCCGCCACGAGCGCAAGCCCTTCATTTATGCAATCAAGAAATCAAGATAGTGTGTCTTGCGCTAATGAAGTATTCAGGTGGCATCTTGAAATGTTGTCGGAGTTGATTTACTTAAGCTGAGTTGACGAAGAGGATTGCACTTAGTATAGGTCGACTAACTTTGTAGGTCCTTATACGTAATAATTGTTTTCCCTACTCTACTAGTTCCCTCAAAACATCAACAATGATTATTCGCACTTTCTTCAAAAATCTTCATAGTGTCTCAATGTGCGAGGTTTTCAGTAAAAATTATAAGAAAAAGTTTAAATTACTACCTCCAAGTATTGGTTATGTCCATATAACAGGCTAAATTAGTGTTTGTTCAATTTACTACCCCTAACTATTTTGTTCGCTCTAATTTATCCCTTACAATAGTGGAATGTTCAAGATGATTCCTATAGTACCGTTCAGGGCTAGGGCGGAGCACTATACATGACAAAAATTAAAAAAACAGTTAAAAGCGCCCAAATTTTTACCATATTTGCACCCCGTGATAAAAATCTATGCACCCACAAGGCAGACGCACCCCTCTCGATTTTACTCTAGCTCCGATAAGTGAATTCCTGTCAAGTAAAGGTAAATTGAGCCAACTGAAATAATCGGGGAGAGTAAACTCAACCGTACCATGGTTTAGGAAGTTATATAGATATGCCATACTTGAGGTTGGTATAATGGAGGTTTCCCCACTAACTGTAATGTGGAAAAGGTGTTTACAAGGTTTTTTCAGTGTGTCTGCAAGCATTTTTATAAATGCGACCTAGTATGGAGTTGTAGCATAAATCCTAAAGTACAATCAAGTATATGAAAACCTAACAATTTTAATAAAAGAATCTGTTAACGTATGGATAGTACAATTTTGTTAATGTCGTTTGGTGCTAGTTTTTATATTTTATATTAGCTATATATGTATTTCACGTAAAAATACCTTAGGTCTTCTCATCTTCTGTTTTGAACTTTTGATGTGTCGGGGTGTTCACTTGCCCAACAATAGGGCCGGCGACCAATAGGTGAAAAGTGGGCTTAATCGCTCGGGCCTCCAAATTTAAAGGGCCTCTAAAATTACGAGTGAACTAGTACTAAGATTTGATTTGTTATAGGAGCTAATTTGTTAGCTCGGTGTCACTCCACACTTTTACTCTTTTAGCATTAAGATTTGATTTGTCCTTAATAATTTAAAACCAATATATATTCTCAAACTTTATAACTAAGTGAAGTATCCTTTGATTTTATTGATTTTTAGGGCCTCATCGTGTACTTTGTTCCGTGGGTACGGCTCTGCCAACAACAACCCAAAAAGTGCTACGTTACGTCATGTCTAATCTTTTAACACATCCATGGAGCACTAAACGTAAGTAAATAAAAAAAACTAATTACACAATTCTATTTGAAAAGTATGAGACTAATCTTTTTAAGCTAATTAGTCTATCGTGAAACAATAATTACCAAATATAAACGAAAAATGCTAGAGTACCAATCCCAAAATATTTCACCAACTAAACACCAAGTTTGCACGAGCTCCGCAGCCCACCAAAACCCGAAACCCAGGACAAATCCCCCGCCCCGGTTCCGATCCAAAGCCGGGCCGTGCGCCAGGCCTGGCCACGGCAGCCCGTCCAATTCCACCGCCTCCCTCCTCACGCGGCCGGTGCGCGCAGCCGCTCCCAAGGAAATTCAAGTCAAGCGATGAGTCGCATCCCCCGACACGCGACGACGAAGCTAGCCTCATCCCGCCCGCCCGGGTCCCTTTAAAACCATCGACGACAGAGACACACCGCCTCGCCGACTCGTGGGCCAGAGTACCTAAACCTAGAGGGCCCCAACCTCGGTGGGTGTAGGCGCACGCCAACACACGGCGGGCGTTACGTGGCGTTCACCGCCGACGCGGCGTGATCTCACGCGACACACACCACCATCCGTAAACACACGAGCGGCGTGCTCACCGAACACGCCACTTCACCGACATCGCGCCCACCAGACGCCGGGTCCACTTGTCAACAGACGTTTTGGCGACGCCATTAGGGTCGTCTCCAACAAATGATCTATAAAATATGACCTATTTCGAGATTTTACGTAGTGCACAAAGGCAAAGGTCACATACCTAAAAATACTCCTCCTCCAACAACGCACCGCAAAGGCAAAACTACCGGTGCTAAAGGACTTTTCATCTCAGCCCCCGAGTTTTCCAAAATTAGCTAAGCCTAGATATATAAACATCTTCTCTCTTGCGCTTTTGCATCGGGAACCTTGAGAGAGAAACAAAATTAAATTTCGGTCCTTCTTCTTCTCCGTCTCGATGCAGACCATTACCGGGCGCCACCACCGGCTCCCTTTGCGCGCCGTCGGCCCCGTGCCCGCCCGCGCCCCCGCCTCACACGCCGTCGTGCCCCCGCCGCCCCGCCCACGCGGCCGTCGTCGTGCCCGCCACGGCCCCGCCCTCGCCAGCGCCGCCTAAAATCGCCCGCACATCCTGCGCCGCCGCCAAGGACCGGTCGCCTGCGTCGCCGACCGCCGTGGACTCGCCGCCCACGGCTCCTCGCGACCCACCACCGCCATCGCCGGACGATGCGTTGCAGGGAGAGAGAAGCCGCAAATTTGCCAACCGATTCCGCTTGTACGCAAATGCGCGGTGTGTGCCTCTTCTTCGTTGGAGGACAATTTTGGCACGCAAAAAGACTGTAGACATGTTATTTTTAGCTTTGCATCTCCTGTTGGAGATAGTCTTACGCCAGTTTGGAAACCGAACTCCTCCCGCTGTCTTGCAGTGCAAGAGAGGAGGAGGCCGCACGTACCGCTCGGATCTTCGTGCCTACAATTACGTAACAGCCCCTGTAATCCTCCGCCTAATCACCAAACTGCCACGCCCCGCGCCGGGGGCAGTTTGGGGAGAGGAGGATCGGTGGCAGAAGGGTGATTGGTGAGCCATGCTCGAGGGCACAGCGGGGAGAGCGCAACAGATAAATCCTCTATTTGGACCCGGCCGCTGCTTCCCATCGCCATTGCTGCCTCTTCTCTTCTCTTCTCTTCTCTTCTTCTTCTTCTCCCATCCCCCTCTGTTCTCCCAATTTTGCTTCTCAACAATTCCCTGCCGGTTTCTCGGCATCTTATTTCTCGTGTCTATCTACTGAGACGTAGACCAAGAACGAACGAGGAGAGTAATTGGTTTGGAGAACGAAGAAGACGAGACGACGGCTGCGGCGGCCGGCGGAGGCCATTTTTGATGCGTGGCGCCGTCGAGGTCCACGCGATTGGCAGAGACGTCGCGTCGCCGAGCCCCCTGAGACTCAGAGACGCTCCGGCATTGGACATGATGAGGTGGCCGGCAGATCTCCAGTCTCTCACCTCTCCCTCTCTGTTCATTTGGTTCCTCGGTTATTTTGCGGCGGTTCTCGTTGCAGATCGAAGTGCAACATGTTTTTGACTCCTCTGCGTTTGTTTCGTCTTTTGGTTTCTTATCTCTGTCTTCGGTCTCCTTTGGTTTCGTCTCTCCGGCTTCGGTTGTTGAAGGATTTGGTTCTTCGCCGCCGGCCGGCCAGAGCTGACCGGCCGGCCTTGTCAAATTTCCTTGGGTTGTTGAAGGATTTGCTTTCTCCATCCGCCTCATGTTTCCGCTCTCTGTCGGCACGGTATTTCGATTCCATGTTCTTGTTGCAGTTTGCTTGATCCGTACTATGTATCTCGATGCCGGTCTCGCCAACTCCAGCGGCCGTGCTGACTCTTTTCGTTCTTCGACGCCGCGTTCTTCTGGCCGTCTCTCAATTTCCGCTGCTTTCCCGGCCGTTTCTGGATAAGAACATGCCATCCATTTGTTGTTTCGGATTTGCACCCTTCGATCCTTCTTTTCTGGTCAGGAGATGACCAGTCATGTAGTTTATCACACAGCACCGCCGCCGGAGTAAAATTTCTGGTTTCGTTGACGGCAGCCTTCTCTTCCGCGTTCCGGAGTTCGAATGGTTTTTGTTCCTCTGTTCATGCCCGCTTTGACGAGCTGTTCATGTGGGAATTCTGTGCGGTCGTTCTGTTATCTGTCTCTAAGCGCTGAGGCCGGCGATCGATCTGTTCGATTGCTCGTTCACAGCCGCTACCAACGGGAGCGAGCGATCTGTGTGTCACTTGCATTTTGCACTGGATCTCCTTGTTGGATGGAAATCGCTAAGACTCGACTCGCCTCTTGATTCGTTGCAGGTACCAAAGGCTGAGCCCGGACTGCCTCCCGCTCGGCAACGGCGGCGGTGGCGGAGGTGGAGGCGGCGTGCCCCGGAAGCAGGCGTCCAGATCCTCCTTCGCCAGAGACGACGACGCCGCCCCGGCTGTGGCCACGGACGGCTCCCGCCTCGCCACGTACCTCGCGGCCTCCCCGCACGAGTCCAAGCCGCTGCGCGCCCGCGCGCCGCAGCCGGCGCCTCTCCTCGGCTTCGGCCGGCCGGAGCCCAGCGCGGGAGCACGCGCACCACCACACCTCCGACTCCTCCGACACCGCCTCCCCGAGCTCCACCGGCGGCGGCGGCGGCGGCGCCGTCGTCGGCGACGTGCTGCTGCAGTGGGGCCACAACAAGCGGTCGCGCTGCCGCCGCGACTCGGCCACCGCCGCGCCGTCCGCGCAGCGCCGGCAGTCATCCGTCGGTGGCGGGGTCAAGATCCAGCGGCGCGCGTCGGCGCCCGCGGAGAAGCTCATGCCGCCGCCGCCAACGACCGCCGCGGCCGGATCCTACACGCGCGGGTCCAACCTGCGGTCGGCGTCCTCCTTCCCGTCCCGCGCATCCGCCTCAGCCTCCACCGCTGCCGCCGGCACCAACCACCCGCCCCACCACCACCACCACCACAGGTAACGACGATGCCCCTCCCTGGACACCTCCTCCCCTTTCCCTTCGTATCCGACGCGTGCGTCGTTTCCCCTATCTATTCCCTCTCGTCTCGTTTGCCTCGGCGATTTTTTTTTTTTGGTTGATGTTTCCGGTTTTGCCCTCACTGAAACTAGCGCTGCCTTGCGATGCTCCCATATGACGACTTGACAGAGTAGTTGGAGTCGTGGTGGCGTTCTTTGGGTGGGAGGTTGAGGGAGAGATCGTAGTGCCGTGGGCGTCGCTGTAGCGTTTATAGTTATTTTTCTCTCCTTTGGTTTTGGTGAGCTGTACCGCCACATCTTTCTTTCAGCAGCGTAAGGAGAAGATATTCCTTCCTTTCTTTTCCTCTCACTCATCGCACCATTTCTGCTTTTATTTATTTGTTATATATAATATATGTAATCGAAGTGTAGATTTTGTCAGAATATTTTTTAGTACCGATTCGATCTGGATCAGTTTCGTTTTAGCTTTTTTTTTGTATTTTCTGGTTATTATAAATGCATTTATTATTGTATTGTATTGTGGTATTATTATGACTTTTGGTAAAGTTGTGTGTCTGGATCTGCTGCAGTGTGGACGGTAACCTTACCTTTCTGGTCCGTGGATATGTGGCGAGAGAAAGCAGTAGCCGTATTTGTCACGCATTATTGTTTGCATCATGTTGGGGCCATGTTATCTTGTTGTTCACAAATCCCATGGTTGTAGGTTGGTTGTACTGTACTCGTCGGTTAAGAGTGATTTTGGCGGATTGTTTCTGATTAATCTAGTTGTTTTTGGGTGTTGGGAATTTGGGATGATTTCAATGGTACTATGAATGAATGAATTGCATCTTTAGGATATCTCTTGCACTAGACTAGAGGTAGAGTAGATGGGTTATAAATATACACATCTCAACTTCCTATCCATTCTTTCTATGTAGTAGACACATGGGCAGCAGGAGCAGGAGCTCTTTGCTCATATTGCATCCACCTTTCTTTGTTTGAGGGGTAGTAGGATTGAGAGCCTCAGCTCTGGTAGGCAGGCGCGGTACTAGCAATCCACCACCCAACCCACCCTTCCTTTTTCCTCAACTTGCCAACCACTGCCACCACCACCCCGCAATCGCATCATCATTAACATTCATTCTTGTCTCTTTTTAGGTCCGTCGAGGAGCGATCGGCGCAGAAGCGGTCGTCGCCGGACAAGGGGCACAAGTCCTCCGCCATGGACGCCGTCCTGCACATGGAATCCAAGAACTATCACCACCACCACCACGACTCGCCGTTGACCAGCAACGGCGCCGCCGCCGCCGCGGGCGAGAAGCTGGGCGTGGAGCGCTTCGAGCTGCCGCGGATCTACATCTCGCTGTCGCGGAAGGAGAAGGAAGACGATTTCCTTGCGATGAAGGGCACCAAGCTGCCCCAACGGCCCAAGAAGAGGGCCAAGAACGTGGACAAGACCCTCCAAGTAATACAACTACCTGGCCTCAGACCTCGATCTGATCCTGTTCCTATCCCGATCCGATCTCGCTTCTCGTCTCGCTCGTCACAAAGAAAAAAAAAAGCTTACATGTGCGTGCTTCCCTTGCTGCTTTTATCATGCAGTTTGTCTTCCCGGGATGTGGTTGTCAGATTTGACGAAAGGCCGGTACGAGGTGCGGGAGAAGAAATGCGTCAAGAAGGTATAAATCCAAAATCATTTTTCTACTACTACTACCCTGATCTGATCTGGCCTGCTCGACGATTTCAGTTCCTGCAGCTTATTCAGCGACGATAATTTCTAAAACCTTTTCCTTTCCTTTTTGTATGGATGGATATAAAAGAATAAAGAAAAGGACGCTGCAAAAAAAAAATCGCTTAGGAATTGGGTGCGAACAAACTGCAAAACAAAGCTGAAAAGCGGGGGAATTGTGGTTGCCCTTTTCTTTCGAGAGGTGGGGCCCGCACGCCTCACGTGGGACCCATGACCCGTGATGCTCCGTGTCCTCATTGATGACGGCACAGCACTAGTTTATTTGCTCCGCGGCGGCTTTATTGCTGTGTGGACGTGGAGGAGGAGATGGATGTGTGGAAAATATATGGTGGAAAACCAGCATAGTAGGTGGAAACGTAAACCAATTCAAAAGTTACGTCGCGTTGTTTCAAAAATTCTAAAACTTAGCACACACATAGTGCATACACATATGTACTCACATGCAAAAGTTAGGATGTAAACTCAAACTAGAAAATTCATACAAAAATGATAAATTTCAGATGCTTGTGCACTAAAAGACAAAAAATCCTTCAAATTTTGTCTTTTAGTGCACAAGCACCCGAAATTTGTCATTTTTGTATGAATTTTTCAAAAGGTGAGTGTGCATCCTAACTTTTGCATGTGAGTACATATGTGTATGCACTATGTGTGTGCCAAGTTTTTAGAATTTTTGAAAACGGCGCATACATGACTTTTGAATTGGTTTCCATGTTTCCACCTACTATTTGGTTTCCACCGTATATTTTCCCTGGATGTGTGCCCTTAACCTGAGGAGTCTTCTAGGTTTAGCTTCATTTATTTATTTATTTATTTATTATGCTGCCATGGCGTATTGTGCTTTACTTTGCCAAGCAAAAACACAAAACACACGCTAGTGCACAACGGGCGCACTAATACAAACATCGTACTCCCTCCGTTTCAAAAAAACAAGCAAGTGTGGGAAACGCGCTACCAAACTATTTCATCTTTGACCAAGTTTCTAACAAAAACTGCAAGCATTTATGTTTTGAAACAAATTTGTTATGAAAATATATTTCATAATAAATCTAAAGATATTTATTTTGTCTCATAAATATTAGTATTTTTACATATAAACTTGGTCAAAAGTTAGCGATGTTTGACTTTCCGGGATGTGAGAATTACATGTTTTATGGAACGGAGGGAGTACCACCAATGGGGATTCACCGTGCCTGAATTTTTTTTTTGCTTGTGTTGGACGGGACATCTACTTATTGCGGTCTGTTAGTAAGGGACCCACCTGTCAGGTGAGTCTTTGTGATTGTCGAGCTGAGCCACTGACAGGTGGGTTCCTGGTAGTCGTATCTGTCGCTGGTTGGGGCCACATGATTGTGGTCCGGATAGAGCTTGGAATCCTAACCATCGAAAAAAAGAAGAAAAGGCTGGTGCTCCAGTCTTTGTATCACATCGTTGGTTCCCCCTGTTTATTCTGATGGCAAATTGACCGGCCGATTTGTCAATACCAGGACCAGCTCGAATCTTGTAACATGAACTCTATTTATTTATTTATTAATTAATCTACAAAGGCTGTGGTGGACTGCGTTTGTTAGAATACTGTTTGTATGCACATGACCTGAGCTCGGTCTTGCCTTTACAACACAACAAAAAAAAAAAAAGAGAGGTAGGTCTTTGCTTGCAACAACTACCAATTGATGCTTTTTTGTTTTGAGAAAACTACCAATTGATGCTTGTGCTCTATATAAGCATGGCTTGCACTAACTGACATCAATCTCCTTGTATTTGGCCTGCAGAAGAGAAGAGGGCTGAAAGGGATGGAGAGCATGGACAGCGACTCGGAGTGACTGTAGAATGAGGCTGCAAAAGGGCAATAAGATGGAGGTGCAGCCATCATCATCATCAGCCATGGGTGCAAGAGGAAGGAGGAGGATCGATCACTGGTAGCTAGGCAACAGGGGAAAGTGAAAGAGCGGGAGGGAGTTGTGTTTCATCATCATCACCAGTCATCAGAGTGTAAAGAAAATAGGAAGATAAGAGGGAGGAAGGAGGCGCTGAGGGCAAAGAGGTCGCCGGCGCTCATCGCCTTGAGCCGCCGCCGCCGCCGCCGCCCGCCCTGGGAAGCGTCGATGGGAGAACGATGCTGCGTGCCACACTGGCTGTGTTTTTGGCAGTGAAATTTGTGTGGCCGTGGTCGTGAACTGAGCTGCGTGTTTTTTCTTCTCTCCGCGGCCGCTGAGGGCGAGGCTAATTTGGTGGTTTGGTAGCTGTGTGAGCTGCGGTCCATCTATATATATCCCACGCAGTCAAATCTCTTGCCTTGCCTCTCTTGTCCCATGCACTTTCCTTGCGACCTGAAACAACGTGGAATTCGATTCCGCTGGTGACGATGAATTGAAAATGACACCAAATTGGAAAGGAACGTCAAAGTTCTATTACTTTGGATTTTTAGTGTAGTGTTCCCAATAGCACAGTAGTAAATAACACCGGTGACTCGGATCTCGAAAGGAACGTGAAAGTTTTATTACTAGTTCGGTGTACAGTGTTAGCAATAGTAAGGGTGACTAATTGTTGGACTGGGCTTCTCTGAAGGACATGGGCCTGGCCCTTTACAACTTTACAGTTCGAGTTGTGTCGCCTGGGAAAGGAAATGTGAAAAATATTCTGGTACGCCATCACTAGACTAGCTTGTTCTACTTGCATCCCTCCAGCTCCGGCTAGATAAAAAAAAAAAGGCAAACGCTTTGTCGCGGACTCGCAGTGGCTGAGATCTCGATGAGAAGATGAGCACGACTAGATCCAGCCAGCAGAGAGGTTGGATTGCACCATGTCCATGTGGGGTTTTATTTTAGGAGCTTAGCTTGGCATGGTGGGTGCCGACCCTGCGTTGAAGCACCGGCAAGTCGTAAGTCTTGGTTCCACGCATCGCATCCATGGTGGAGTCGGATGGTGGAAAGCCAAATTGCTCCGCCGCCCGTCTGTCGCTCTCTCGTCGTCGTTCATGAGTGCTATAAAAAGAGGGAGCAATTGGGCGGTAGACAGGGAACAGCCGAGCTTGTTTCTTTCGTTCCTTGTTTCATCCTTCCTTCGAGAGAACTGCTACGTACTCGGTACAAGGCTACTAGCAGAGCAATATGGTCCGTCCGGCTTCGGACGGCAGCGACTACTCACCAGCTGCTCCCTCCCTCCCTTCCTGTCCCTGGTTCTAAAGTCTGGAGGACGGAGGCCGAGCGCGAGGCTGAGCCGTCGAGAGACCGCCCCGCCGAGCGCGCAAGACGTCAGCCGGATAGATAGAGCCTAGAGGTGTCGGTGCGCAGCGCATGTGCGTCAGACGAAGAGGCTCGTGCGCTGAGGAAGGATCTGGAACAACCAGAGCGTTGCGTGGCGTTGCGTTGCGCAGGCAGCGATTCGTGTGTCGGTGGACCGAGAAGGAACACAGCAGCGGTTGTTCCGGGCACGCACCTGCAAGATTTGTGTATTTGTACCGGGAAAACGTCGATCGGCGCGCTCCGATCCGTCGCCCTCAGAAGCAAGCTGGGGTCCGTCCGTCCGGGACTCCTTCGGCAGTTCGGCGTCTCGCCCGCAAGTCGCTTTGCGTGAAACGGCTGGGCGAACCTGCAGCAGCGCACACGCGAGAGCGCTGGTTCTCGCTCGCTCTCCCTCACGCAAAGGAGGCGCGACATGCTGCGGCGCCTGGCTAGTTGTTGCCTCCTTTCGCTTCGTCACGCCGTGCGCAACACCAGATCCGCCTGCCTCACTGTCAACCACACACCCGAGATCACTCTCGTCCGGAGCAGAGCTCCTTGTCCTGCTTCTCTTTTGACTCTCGGTTTTATGCCCAACATTAACTGGAGTAGCGGCCGGCAGGCATCGACCTTGTCGACGTTTTGCTTGCTCCTGGCTATTATTTTCCTCGATCTTTCCTTGTACTAGCTCTGAAACGGAGCAACAGCAAGTAGGCATCCTTGTGCGATTCATCAGTCTTCGGTGGTCGGTGCCGCCTCGCCTACGGCAACTGGCACAACTCCTGTGCGCTCGTCCGTCCTTCATCCATCTTCAGCGTGTGTTCGCATGTCTACGACGATCCTGAGAAAGTTCGATCTGGACTGGATGTACAGTCCCCCGGTCCTTTTCCTGTGAGGTCATGATACGAGGATTCCCTCTCCCTCCTGTACGTCTTCAGAGATACATCCTTCTCATCAAGGTTTCGCTGGGTCCTCAAAGCATCGAGCAACAACCCTGCTTGGCTGCCTGCCTCCAAGCAGTACGAGTCGAGTAGGGGTAGGGGACAGGATCACAACACAAGGCGCTTGCAACCTTCTGGTCATTTTCCACCCCCTCCCTGTGCTTGATTTGCTTGGCTCAGCACGAAATTCAGCTATCCTTTGCCTGCACCGCACCTACACGATGCACATCATCCTTGGCAATTGGCATCAATCAGCTAAGATCCTGGCCTGGGGTGGCCTGGCTAAAGCCGTTCATCTCTCCACAAATCCCGCTGCATGTTCCTGATTTCCCTCTGATCATTTGGAGCAGGAATGTCGTTGCTGCTCAAAAAACGCTTCCATGCGACAAGTGTTTTGATCACTGCTTCCATGCTTCGTCTGACAAAAAGGCAGGCTCGTGAGCCGTGAAGCCACACACAGACACTACAGGCAGCGGTTCGGCGTTTTGTTCCGTTCGCCACGTGCCCCGCAGATCCGCCATGATCTCATCGAACCAATCCCAGGCGCATCTGCCGTGATCTAGGCCAAGGAATCCCAGAAAGTCAGAATGGAGCTACTCTTTTGTTAAGAACTTGAGCAGCTGGTATCACATCGACAAGTAAAAACACACTTGTACTGCCTGGTTCTAGGCATTTTGTAACTCTTAACCAGCTGACCTGGATTCTCTCTTGAGCTCCTTGCCTTGTGGCCTTGTCACTTGCAAATGAAAGAGAAAGTGGGCGCAATGTACCGAGCAGCAATTAAATGTTAACACCCGATCTAGTACTGAAAATGAATACATTACGCCACTCAACTTAAATGGACTCAGTACATATAACAAACAAGCCCAGACGATTAGCAGGGATTTAGGTTCCCGTTTCCGTCCCTAAAGACGAGATGCCATTTTGGCAGGGTTTCTCTACAGAAACTGCGAGCGTATGGTCGGAATTCTGTCCAGACACCAGAAACTGCAACAAACTGGAACCAGAAACCCTGCCAAATGGGGCCTTGCTTTAGAGTACACAAGTTTTGCAGTTAGTACAAGGGGAAACGCAGTGTTCCACATCTTTCCTGACTCCTGACTGACGTGATATACATGCTTCAATTCTAGCGGAAGAGCCTAGGAACAGATCGCCGTGGGATCTTCCCTTCAAGCTTCAATCTTCTGTATGCTTCCCTGATGTGGCAAGGCCTAATAGGTCCTGAATCCTTCCTCTCAGTCATAACTACTCTTGCTGCAATACACACAATGAATTTGTTAAGAAAAACAACAACCAAGAAAGCTATCCTGAGGACTTTTGTTGAAACCTACAAAGCCTGCTAGCAAGTTCCTTGTAATATAGTGAGGTGGAAAGAAGAAAATGGACCACTGATTCCGAACAGGAACAGAAGCCAAACTAAATTACAGTTGGATGTTGGTTATCGCTAGACAAAGTACAAAATATACAATTCAGCAATGCCATAGCAGATTGGATTCCATAATCCATAGAAACAAAGTAAACAACACGAGTATTCTGAACTTGCCTGTTTCAATTAGCTCACCAACAAACATTTTTTTGCTATTCCTGATACCACAATTGATGTAGGGATAGAAATCTTCTGACTTCCAGTGATGCCAACCAATAGCTGTAATAAACACAATATGGATCAACACTCAGACTGATTTGAGTTACTGAATAGCAAATACATGACAAAAAAGATTCAAATTTGTTAACGGCACACCCTCTATCCTACTTATTAATCGGTGGGGCATAAAATTTTCAAGAGTGCAGCATGATGAAGAAAGCAAGCTAAAAACTACCCACCAAGTTGTTATGCAAGCAATTTTACAGCAAATAAAAATCAATACATGTAACATACATGGTCATTCAGTATGTTTCATATAAGGCATCTAGAGCAAAGTAATTTTCCATTACCTGAAATGGAAAAATGTAAATAATGCACTAATTTGGCTTAAAATACTACCATTAATAGTGCATTCGAGAACATAAAATATCTGCTCTATATGCATATATTCATTTACAAATTCAATCATTGAGGAATACTAATGTAAATAATGCACGAGTTTATATCATTTAATTTAGGGAAAATAAAAAGACTCGCCTACAAGTCAGGGGATATCAAAGTTCAAATATCCACTTGCATCTCAATTCCTTACAGTCTCACACCTACAACTGTTATGTGTAAGGAATGGAGTTGCAGGTGGGTATTTGGAACCCCCTAGCTTGTAGGTGGGTCTTTCATTTTCCCTACCATTTCTATGATTAATAAGAGAAGTCATACCCTTTTCATGTTAGATTTCTGAAATCCAGATCTTCGGAATGACTCATAACGGTTCATCTGCTGTTCTGTAAATTGGGACAATATAGCACTGACAAAGGACAGAGTTAGAAGATAGAAATAGAATTTAGTATTCAATCATAAGAAAGTACGAATAATTTTTATGTACTAGGGAATATAAATTAGTAAATTACAGCCTCACAGGTGTGAACCATGATATTTTTCTGAGCAACCGCCACTACATAGTAGTAGTTCTGAAAAATAATTTTCTAAAATACAAAGGACCATGGAAACAAGCCTACTATCAAGCAGTCACACAAAAGATAAGGGCAAATGATGCTAACACAGGTATTGACCTGGTAGCACGATTCGTTGACAGCTACTAGTTTTGTTATGTGTAATTGGCTTCTCAATTCTGTCTGTTTAACAAAAGCAGAGTAAGGGTTCACCGACTTGCTGATCTAGTGATTCACAATCACACCTATTTGTTCATATTTATCTAATCACGGCAGAAGGAAAATTAATGAAACACTACCAGCAGTAAGGCAAGGAATTGTCACTCATTTGCTTTGCATCTCTATTATTATCAATCTCTGTGTGGATAACCTAGGCATAATTAGGGTTCACTGGCTTGCAGTCCCTCAAATGCATATCTAGTCCTCAGAGAATTATTCGAATTACGAAGAACCAGCGAATTTGTACGGATAGGCAATGTCAGTTTGTAGAATAAAAATTTGAACAGGCAAGGCATAATCAGGCACGAACTTCATCTTGGCGAGCTTATCAGGGTCGCCAGTGCTGCTGGGAAGCTTCTCGAGGTCGACCTCCATCTGGTCCTCCTCGTCGTCGTCATCCTCCTGCTGCTCCCTCTGACCCGGCCCTGGCCTTGGCCGCCGCCGCCGCCGCCGCGGCTGCTGCGGCTGCGTGCGACGCCGGCGCCGACGGCTGGCGCTGGGGCGGCCCCCGCGGGCCGCCGTCGTAGTCCTCGGGGTCGTCTGCGGCCCCGCCGGCGCCGGGTTCCTCCTCGGGCGGCGCCGGCGACTCCGGCGGCGAGTCCTGCTCCTCGACGGCCGCCTCGAACGGGTCCTTCATGGAAGACGCGGCGCGGCGCGGTGGCGGTGGATGCGCGAGAGGCCGGGGACGGAACGGATGCAGGGAAGACTCGAGAGGGGGACAACCGTGGAAGTGGGTCGGCTAGACTCTCTTGGAGTCGGTAAGGTGGCTGGGCCTGGGCCTAGACGGGCGTCGGGGGAATCCGTTCGCCCGCGTCAGTTTTAATGGATCCAGGCCGGCATCGGGTATGGAGCGATTTGTATTGGGCCTCTTGCGTGTTTCGATGGGTTAGGCCCTTAGTGCTCGGGAACGGACGCGGTGCCTGGTGGGCTGATGACGTGCGAGTAACGAACTATGGGCCGGACTGCGGATGCTATGGAATGTGGATGAGTGGTTAGCCCATGATGAGGGCTTTATGTTTTTTTTTAAAAAAAAAAAGATCCGGTTTCCGGGTTTGATTAATAAGGAGGAGCTGGAGTTCACTACATGCGCGAGAAGCGCTTTCTCATAACGCAGACCGCGCTCTGAGAATAAAGACATCTCTAGCTAATTACTCACAGATACATGAGGGCTTTATGTCAACAACTACTAATCGACAACAGTGCGTGCAATCCACTAACGTAACCACAACAGACATAGGTGGAACATTGTAATTGCTAGTGCCTATACATAATACAATGATGGTGTTTTATTAGTGTACGGCAAAGGTAACCAAGAACCACCACTTCCAGAATCCAGATGCTATCTCCTCACCCCATAGTGTCCAATAAGTACTGCGCGTCCACATCGTCCCACACCCACCAGTGTGCTATATCGATCATCCTCCGTGTTGGCCATTTGGCACGCTCCTGATGTTGGCCATTTGGCACGCTCCTGATCTAACGCCGTGCCGATCTGTGATACTATGTACTGTATGTATCATCTCGCTGCTCTGGCTAAGCTTGTTGTCCGACAATATGATTAGGTTTTAACAATTTCTTTCCATCCGTTGCAAGTGCACAAATGCATCTATATCTGAAAGCTAACGCGTACGTGCGTGCAAGCTAGTCCTATCCGGACAGGAATTTAGGATAGGATTTGCCCCAGCTTTCCTACAATTCGTATCACATGTAGTGGCGGCTTATTTGTTTGTTTAACCTAGCTAAACCACCCCAGCTAGCGCATAGGATTCTCGCTCTCACTCGTCTTTGACCCCGGCCCGACACTGCTTTCCATCGCGAGTGCAAGCTAATCGATCGATCGATCCACATTATTTTATTCAGATGCAACAGCAGCAGATCACTCGTATATTTTAGTCCCCCAATATATACATATATACATGAATGCAAATTAGGTGCCATCAGCCATCTGCAGACGACAGAAGAGTCCTTTTTGGCGCCGATTACTCTATACCGTCGTGATCATCTATATATCGTGTTCGATCGCCTCGGTCTCTAGCTTCCTTCCTGTCGATCAGAGATCGAGGGGGGAACTGTGTGTGTGTGTGTGTGGGTAAATGAATATTCGTCGCTGTTTGGATCGAAGTCTGACCAACAACTCCATCCCCGGCGCCATGATTGCTCTCCTGTTATTCCTCCAATCGGTTGCGCCCATCTCGCTTTCGTTGGAAAAAAGAGATGCCCAGTTGTTTGCGCATGCAATTAGACCTTGACAACAAGCATCATCGATCATTGACAGCAAGAGTGATGCGCCAGTAGTATATATATTATATTATACAGCACAGACTATGAGAGAGAGAGACCGTATCTGCTGCCGGGGGATCGTATCGATCGTTCCGTTGGTACCTGCATGCAAAAGGGGATTATATTGGCTCGATCGGCAGGAGAACCACGGGGTTTGGCTTCATCTGCCCGGTGATGCACTGATGTGTCGAGCTCTCAGCTCGCGACACGGCCGGGTACTAGATGCAGCATATGTCTCGTCATGCCTGCCTGGCTCGACGACCTCATCGGTGGTGGTGGTGTCGTCTCGATCGGCCTAGCTGATGATGAGTGCCTCTCCGGCGGCCACAAGGGTTGTGGATCGATGCGTATGGAAAGTCTTTTCTTTCTTTCTTTCTTTCCGTGGAGACAAGGTTTTTCGCCTTTTCTTCATGCTCATTGTGGTGCAGTTCCGATCCGCTGGCTTTTCTTTCCCTTTGCATTGTGCGATTCCCACGACAACGATCGACAATTGCTGCTGTCCTTTTTCCTTCTCGTCGTGTGATTCTAGTGGCCATTATATGGCCCGGGGGCAATTTGATTGTGATGAGTTTGTTTGTGTTCTTACTTTCGTTTCATCTGTGCTAGCTATATATGCCTACAGTACACACATCCAATTTTCAGGTGTGTATATTAATTTGGACCATATATATGTGTGTATATATTTTTTTGGTTACGTTACATTTAGAATATATATCATGTTCTAGCTCTCCTGTTTAAACAAAATAATCTAGGAAAGATAAAGAATGGCACAGAACATGTGCTTATACACTAGTGCCTAGTGCTACCCATAAATTTATATGACAGCTGGTTCATCAATTTGTATCGGTTACAAAATATACTCCTCCATTCGAAATTAGTTACACTTTGGCTTTTCTAGATCTATTTCTTTTGCTATGTATGTAGACATAGTATATAACTAGGTGCATAGCAAAATCAATGTATCTAGAAAAACCAAAGTAAACTACAATTTGAAACGGAGTAAGTATATCCTTTTCAGCTGCGAATGGATATATGTGTAGTAATATAAAAATAATTAATCAATCTCTGCGAAATTGGACATGCATGGATCGAGGATGAATCAAATTAAATTGAATTGAAGGTAATTTGATCTAGCTAGGTTATAATATAATACGCTAAATCCTACCTTTTTCACTATAAAGTACCCTCTCCATTCCAAATTATAAGTCGCTTTAATCTTTTTTGCTATATCCATTTTGCTATGCATATAGATTTAACAATATGTCTAAATATATAGCAAAATGGATAAACCAAAAAAAATCAAAGCGACTTATAATTTGAAACGTAGGGATTAGCTCACTGCTCTCTAGAGTCAACGATACTAGTCAATTTGGACAATGATGTGTGGCCTAGCTTGGGAATATGTCTTTGGCCACTATGTGGTATTAGAAAATGTTTGTAAATATTCTCAAAAAAGAGAAAAATTAATGTTTGTAAATAATATGTAGCAATTTTGGTGTGCTATAGAGAGCAAGAGCATACAAGTTTCAAGATGAACAAATAATCTAGATATATATGTGATTATCATGCATACATTTTATTTCAAACCTAGCATTTTGTATAAGATACTATATCGATTGTGTCTCAAAACTTTTTAAAGCTTGACTAGAACACATCAGTTGCTGAGTGATGTGGCAAAATAAACTGAAATTTATGAGCCCTCCAATGCGTCTGGAGAATCTTCATTACAAAAACACCAAATTGGCTTCTGGTCGCCATGCATGAGCATCAATTATTGTGCGTGCAAAAGCCAATTTAGGGAAGGTCGAGAATGTCGCTTTTGCCTAGTTGACACTAAACTTACCCTGCCAATCTGTGCAGATATCGTATTGCATTGCGAGGAAGCATAGTATTAGTTATTCCATGCAACAAACAACTAACATTACCCCCACTTGCATCCACCCACTGCACAGCCCCATATATATATATAGGTTATATATATAGATAGATTACTAAGCAGGAGTCATCGAGAAAGAGAGAGGAGCACACACATTCAGTACCAGACTAGCACAAGATGTTCTTCTTGTTTGTCTTCTTGTTTATTAGCTCGATCTGGTGTGCAATTTGCAAGCCTGTATATGGACGGGTTTGGTTGGCAGGAAGGGCCGGGCGTTGATCGATTGTTCCCAGAAAAGCTTAGGCAGCAGGTACCGGGATGAGGTCTTTGGCGTCGTCGCCCACGGCGGTGGTGGTTGGACGACGACGAAAATTTTATAGGCCGTGTACGTGGTGGTGGTGTCATTGCGTGCGCACAGCCGGTCCTATCAGCGGGAAATTGCACGCGTGTGGTTGATTCGACATTTTCTGCTCATCGCCGCGTCATCGTGCACTAGAAAATATCAGGTTGCTCACGAACCAATAATGTCATCAGAGACAGAGAGTTAGTTGTTTTATGTGCACTGCGCGCCTGGGTATAGGTTAAGGGGCAGATAATAAACTTACAGCCAAGGCTTGTTGATCCAACCTAGCTTTTGCTTTCAGGGTGGCTCAGCTCGTCATTGTGTACTTTGTGCAGTGTAGTAATTAGGCTTATTGTAACATCCACTAATGCTGTGATTACTTGATCGATGAGAATTGACTTATGCTGCACAAAGTATTTCAGTGGCACCCTGGACCTGGGACGCTTGGCCAAGGCAGCCGGAGTTGGGTGCGCGAACAGGGCGGCCGTACGGTTGGAGATCCAGCCGCCCCTAATTTATGTGTAAACCGTAAGAACGGCCGAAACAATGTACCGCCTATCGAGTAATCGCAAGGGCGGGTCGTTTCGGTCGCATGGCAAAGTTACTTTAAAGGCGCTCGAGATTAAGACGCTCCTATAACTAAACCGACCGGGCTCTTACAGTAAACTTTTGACGTAGTGCGTCGACGTCGCCGACCAGGAGCCGCTCGTGCCCCATGTGTAGGCTGCCTCCGGAGTCTGCCCTGCTCCCGCCCCCGCCGGGCATGGGAGCCCCTCTGGGTGGCCTGGCGCTTAACGCCGCACCCCTAGTCGCTGGTATTGACCGCACCCGCTCCGACTGCGACCGTGAAGGTGCCCACCTATGCGCTCCACCACCATATATCTAGGACCTCTACCTCGCCTCGTAACCCCCTCAGACCCTCTCTCGGTGTAGCTCGTATTTCGCCTTGAATCAGAACCAGTTTAGCTATACCGTGCTCTCGTGGAACGTTCGTGGCCTTGGTCGTTCTGATAAGTGCGATGTTGTGCGTGACGCCCTCTCTCTCTCTCCCACCCCCACGTCGTTTGTCTCCAGGAATCCAAACTCGCCGCGATCGATTCCGCCAAGAGCAAGAGCTTCCTCCCTACCCACCTCAGTGAACACTCCTTCTCCCCCGCAGATGGCATGCGAGGCGGCATCGTCACTGCTTGGAATCCCGTTGTGCTTACCTCTGGGGCGCCCGTCGTGCATCCACACACACACTCACCATCCCTTTCTCCTCCACCACTTCCTCCCACGCCTTCACCATCACCAACGCCTACGCCCCCGTCGATAACCGACACGACGCCTTCCTCGCAGAGTTAGCCACTGCCGCCCCCGCCACCCGACGTTGCCCGGCCGGTAATCGACGACTTCAACCTCACGCGTTCCCCGGCTGACAAGAACAACTCCAACTTCAATTGGCCCCTCGCCGACAAGTTCAACGCAGCCCCGGGCCGACTTGGCGGTGATAGAAATCCCCCCCCCTCGTCCGCATCTACACTTGGTCCAACGTAAGGTCCTCCCCAACTCTTGCTCGCCTAGACCGCGCCTTTGTCAGCGTCGGCTTTGCTGAAAGCTTCCCCAACACGCACCTCACGTTGTGCCTTGGCACGCCTCCGACCACACCCCTAACCCTCACCATCCCCACCTCCCTCCCGAGAGCTTACCGCTTTTGCTTTGAGAACGCTTGGCTAAAGAACTCCACCTACCTCCCCACCGTCCCCGCCGCTTGATCTCGATTGTTCTCGCGCCTGTGGACGTGGCCGGCGCTTTGGTGGCCTCGGATCAAAGCTCTCAGCCGGGAGTCGAAGACTGGTTCGCAAGCACCGTGCACGGCCTGAATTCTTTCACAATGCCTCGTTCATTGTTCTACAGCTTGATCTATATGAAGAGTCTAGGGTATTGTCGCCAGGGAGCGTGAATCAGGGCGCGCGATGCCGTGACATACTCACTCGCTCGCGGGCGAGCGCCGTGGTCATCGAAACACCGCGACAAGTGTCGTGCTCTAAAGGAGGGATATGCCAACACGAAGTATTTCCACGCCCGCGCCTCCGGCAGAGCACGCCGGAATGCCATCCGTGCTCGAGGTTGACGCGCGGTACCGACGCCCAGAAGACAAAGTGGCCGCCCTCACCGCATACTACTCCAACATCCTAGGCGTGGAGGCGGCCACCGACTAGAGATTCAAACGACGATCTCTATGTTGCCCGCCGCACCGACCTGCACCCACCGGTGGCACCGTTACGGAGGCGCAGGCCCGGGCGGCCAGGCACGCCATGAAGGCGGATAGTGCACCCAGCCCGCATGGGGTTGGGCCGGCCACAAGGCGGCCCGGCCAACCACCAAGGCCGGTGATGGCCTTCCTCCATACCTTCCACGACGAGTCCGCCGACCGCAAAGACATCAACAGGCGCTAATCGCCCTCATCCCAAAGAAGGACGTGGCCATGGCGCCGGCGACTACCGCCCTGGTCTCCCCGCAGAATTGCCCCCGTGAAAATCCTTACCAAACTACTCACTACACGCTTGTACCGCAGATCGACGCCCGATTGACCCTCGACTAGACCGGCTTCATCCGCTAGCCGCTTCCATCTCCGAGAACTTCGCCCCGCAACCGAGCCGCAACGCAGGCGCCCACAAACGCCCGCGCCCACACCGGTCTTGAAGTCGACTTCGCCAAGGCCTTTGACTCGGGGACCGGAACGCTACCGCCGGTGCCGCAGGTGCGTGGCTTCCCGCCACGATGGAATCGCCGGATGCACCAGCTCTGGCCACGCCCGTGATCGGGCGGTGCTCGCCAATGGCATCCTTGGCCCTCGGATCACCTGGCTCGCAGACCACGCCAAGGAGAGACGACTCTCGCCCCCCCCTACCTGTTCCTCGCCGTCGCCGATGTGCTTCAATCCTTGATCAAGTCGGTACCCGGCATCAAGCACCCCCTCACCCAGGCTGGCGTGCCTGCCCTCCAATACGGACGACACCATCATCCCGTCCGCGTCGACCAAGACAAAGGTCCACCTCCCCGCTGCGCGTTGACGATTTCTCCTCCGCCACCGGGCTCAAGATAAACTTTGGCAAGAGCACGACCACCCCAATGCATGTGGTCGACGAGGACCTTCAGGCGGCGCTGGACATCCTAAACTACAGCCAACGCACCTTCCCACAAACCTACCTCGGCTCCCCTCTCAAATGTCAAGCTTCCCTCCTGAGTTTGCGCCGATGATCGCCGCGGTGGACCGGTACTTATTGACTTGAAGGCGGCTCCCGCCATGGCAGGCCGGGTGACTCTCATCAACGCCGTGTTGGATGGGCTCCTGACCTACACCATGGCTGCCATGGAGTTGTTGCCCGGGCTGATCGCCGCGGTGGACAGACGGCGACGTGCGTTCCTGTGGACCAGGACTGGCGACGCCAATGGGGCGCAGTGCTTGGTGGCATGGGAGAATGTGTGCTAGGACAAGGAGGACGACGGCTTGGGGATCAAGCATGTCGACACCCTGAACGCCCGCCTCCTACTCAAGATGATCCACCGCCTGCACCACCCGGAGGGCTCGGCGTGGGCGCCCGGGCCGTAGAGATTTCGTGGACGTGTCCACGCTTGAAAGGGAGCTACAGTGGCACTCACCGGGCCACGCTACGTGACCTCCTCCCTGCCTACAAGCAGATCACGACGGTCTCCATCGGCGACGGCCGGACTACCTCGTTTCGGCACGATCGCTGGGCGGCTGACGTCCCCCTGGCCAAGATGCTTCCTGCGCTCCACAACCATTTCACCGGCCGGGGGGAGTCGGTCCACAACGCCCCGCCGCCACCTTCGCCCACAACCCCAACGCCGCTCACCGGCGGGCGGCTACTGAGCTGGACCAGCTGGAGTCCAATGTCTCAGGACGCCGCCCGCCGGCATCCATCGACGAGCGATCCAGCCTTCTTCGAGGATGGTAGCCACCGCCGCTGTTCGGATCGATCTACAAGACATCCGTCCGAGGAGACCACCAGCATGCTGCCTTCACCTTCGTCTGGCAAAACTTTGCCACCCCGCTGGTGAAGTTCTTCGCCTGGCCACTAACTCGTATCAGATCAACTTGCGCAGCGCCCTCGCCAAGAAGAATATCTTCGATGACTACCGCTGTGAGCTATGCGGTGTAGTAGAGGAGACAAATTGATCACATCATATCCGGCTGTGCATTTGCTTGCTCCTTCTGGACGGCGATAGGATGGAACCCGACAACGATTGCAAAGGTTGATGAGCTATGGACATCCACTCCCCCACCATCAGTCCACAAGGACACTATAAACCCCCTCTTACTCCTCTTGAGGTGGGAAGTATGGAAGCACCGTAACGAGGTCGTGTTCCGGGGCGCCACGCCGGGACATTGGATGACTCAAAGCTGCCCGTCAGCGGAGCTATTAAGGACCGGATCTAGCCATCATCTCCACCCGCATTATCTTCTCGGCAAGTCTTCAAGCAAGTTCATTTACGGTGATGTAATCACGATTATCAACCGCTTCCATCCATCCGATGGTGGGGTTGGTCTCGCCCGTCGCCCACCACCGCAGATTGTTTCCGCTGCTGCCGCCGAGGGTCCTCCGATGAACCGCCGCGACACTCGGTTCTTTTTCGCCATGATACTTCCACACGGTGTACCTCGGCCCCTAATGAAACCAAACCGCATCAAGTGCTCCATCACGACATCATCCTTGTGTAAGAACATATGCTTGCACCGATAGCACGGCACACCATTTCTTCCGAACCCCGACCGATTTGATGCTTCAAGGCGACGGGCATAAACTTCTTTCGCACATCATCAACTAAATCCACACTTATCCTCGGCATGTACATCCAATCCCCTGTTCGGCGCCATGACGGCCCGCTCAAATTAATTAAAACAGAGCAAAGAGAGAGCGATCGATGATTAGAGCTATCGAGGGATCGAATTGAGGGATATATATATATAGAGAGAGTTAATTAAGTGCAAAAGAGACAAATTGGAGAGAGAGAGGGGGGGGGAGAGAGAGATCGAGAGAGAGGGAAGAGCACACTCAAATGAGAGGGAGAGAGAGGGGGAGAGAGAGGAAGAGAGAGGGGGAGGAGAGAGGGGAGAAGAGAGGGGGGAGAGGGAGAGAGAGAGGGGAGGAGAGGGAGAGAGAGGGGGAGTTAGAAGGGGAGAGAGTGTGTGAGAGAGAGAGGACCAACTAGATCTCAAAAGAGTGAGGGAGAGGGGGAGAGAGGAAGAGAGAGAGTGGGGGGAGAGAGAGAGAGCTATCTAGATCTCAAAAGAGAGGGAGAGAGAGATAGGGGGAGAGAGAGAGGGAGAGAGGGAGAGAGAGCACACCACATTCAATTAGATCTCAAAGAGAGGGAGGTACCATGCATATGCAAAGAGAGGGAGAGAGAGGGGGGAGAAAAGAGGGAGAGGAAAATACCCCTTGCGGTGCCAAACTTCAAGAAATCCAAGGGCAAAACCTCCTCCCCTGTGAATGGTGATTTTTAGGGTTTTGAAGCTCAAAACCCTAAAAATGGAGAAATCCCCGGGGAAGAAGAAGGTTGGGGTTGTTTTATAGCCCAGACTTTTTACGTGGCGGGCATTGTTATAAAACCGCCACGGTTAATAGGTATTTTACGCGGGCGGTTTTTACAAAGCCCACCACGCAAAATCTATTAACCGCGGGCGGTTTTTCCGGGCGGGGGCTGCTAAAGCCACCTATTTTACGTGGCGGTTTTTGAAATGCCCGCCACGTAAAATAAAACCGAACACCTCGCAAAATCAATCCCTGTAGTAGTGGGCCGGATTCCAAGGAAGAAGACAACACTAGCTAGACATTGGAGAGAATTGAACCTTATGTAATCTAAACTCACCTTCTTCCGGTGTTTATACTTTGTAATGGGGTTGTTTATTCCACCCACCGCTTGCCGAATCTGTGGAATATAAACAGGTGGGGATGATTTAATCCCCCGAAGAGTTAAAAAAAAAAAAAAAGTATTTCAGTGTTCCATTGGACTTAAAAAAAAAAATTGTTATGCCTAACACCTTGATCTTTAGACCGCCTTTACATGGAAAAATATAATTTGGTGCATTAATTCTATCTTGATGTAACGTTGGTCACGCAGCAACATTTGAAGAATCTTTATAAGAATATTTTGTTCTAATACGTACCCTTTTCCTTAGGCTTTTTTATGAGCAGGACGTTGCATATCGTACGGATTTGTTTTTTGCTTCACTATCAGCCAGTTGACTTCTTTGGTAGGCTAACATCCATTCAGTGTTATGGAACTTCAGAGATTCGACAGTGACGAGAGAGGAGAGGAATGGTTGGATGCAACACCATCAGGGCATAATCCACTCGGCAGATATATAATTGAGATAAGGGAGAAAAAAATAGGATTATATATGATTCATAGTTATTATAAAGAAAGCACCACCTTATGAATCAATTTTATTTCTGAAGTTTGACATTGGAATTTTAGGGGGTAGATTGACTACACGTTAACATTTCTACTTCTGAAAGAAAACAAAATTGTAGATGAATTAATAAGTATATATATGGCTTTCTTTAATACTAGTTCCCACTTACTGTACTTTAATTTTGGTGAGAAAGAAGCTGAGGGCATCAGTTTATCTTTTATCTTCAGATTTGCAAGAGGTGATGGTTCATTGGCTTCTATAACCATTTGAGTAGACAGGATATATATGGAACCGACGACAATGGCAGGTATGAGCTACACATTTTGATTTCAATCTTCCACGCACTATTCAGGAACAGGACGATAAGTGTTGACTAGTTAGTGCTAGTAAAGCACGCGTGTCCTGCGGATCTTTGTAGGCGAAAACAACAAGCGGCTTTCTCACGATGGACGACTACTACCGAGCTCTCTTCTAGTATGAAACGTTCACAAATTCGTGAAAGCACTGCTACCTTGTGACTGGCTTATTAGCAAAAAGTAAAACACAAGCATAATACAAAGCAATCCACGCATGAGAATGATATTCTGCAGTGAATTTACATTTAGTGGAGGTAAGTGAAAATTTCCTCAGTAATTAAATTAGCTTCACCGATGGGAAATTAATCACCGACTAGGTCAAGTAAAAATGTCTGGGAGTCGGAGCAAGCCACGGTAGCAACAGAGGACTCCAGCAGCGGTGAGACGGCTATGAACCGTCCAGCAGAGGTGACGCAGCTATGATCCCAATGACACTTGACGAGTTCCACCCATCGAAATGACGAATTTGCCAAGGTCAAATTTTTTTTCTTCCTTTTTTTGTTATGTATTCTCCTCTTTAATTTGTCGAGTTGTGAGTCTAAGTGCTATTGTATCCTTTTTGTTGTGTATATCCTTCACGATATAGAGACCGAAGTAATGAAAATCCGTTATTAAAAAGATAAAAAAGAAGTCTAACAGCGACAAGACATACACATGTGACGACAAACATAGCAGCAAAGAGACAAGGAAGACAAATGTAGAATGCAAGTGGTTGCATTGCTCGGCAACAGTTGAGAAATGGTTCAAGTACGTACGTATCCATAGCATGCCGTTTGGCTTTCTTCTTTCTTGGGCAGCATGAGTGTGCATAGTCAAAATGTCCTCACAAATTGGCATCTTTTTGGCCAGATTAGGCCAGCCACCAATCAGCTTAATTGGGAGTGTCAATGCTATATAAGACCTGGTGCTGGCCCCCGCCACTATCTAATTCTACCCAAGTGTTCTCTTATATCAGAATATAATTGTCACTTCTCTCTCTCTCTCTGGGTGTGTGTGTGTGTCAGTGTGTGTGTTACGAAATGCAAAGTGAGTCAGCACCCCCTTTTAACAAAAGGATGCTGCCCATTTCTATATTCTGAAAACGTCGTTCGTAGACCGACCATGCCTTTAGTGCCTGTTTCAAGGCTTTTGTTGCAACCGCGCGTGTGGACAACAAATTATTGTTCTCCTGGCTAGGCGTACCACACCAGCGCGGATGCGTCACACACGATTGACCTACTAGCGAACAAAGATTAGGCGTACCACACCAGGCTAGTTAATAAGTAACTACAATGAATTTTCATTTGTGTAAGGTATTCATGTGCATTTGACCGTGTGTGTCTACTCAAAGATTAGGCTACAAAAGCATACCTATTTAGTTATGATCGAGGAGTGCAGATCCATGGTAGGAACATATGGAGAATAAAACTCGTGAACCAAGTTCTTGCCCACCACACATGTGCCCACTTATAAAAAAACATGTTGAGCATCCTTCATATCGACAAGACGATTCAAGTGAAAAATTGGATCAAAAAAATGTAAGAAACACGTTGAATAATTACCGTGAATTCGGGGCTATCTATCGTCGTTCGTGCTGGGTTTATATGTCAAGATCAAGATCAAGATCAAGATCAGACGCTAAAAGAATGTTGGTGTCAAAGATCTTCTATCTTGAAAAGGACTTAATAATGGTGGGGACATGGTACAAGGTAAATCTTGAAAGTATATAAAGATGCAGCACGACCATGAATCAAATATTCTAGAAGTTTTTTTTAAAAAAAAGTTAATGATGATTTCAGCTAGACTATTAAGTTAGTTTTAAAGCAATGGGGTTTCATCTGTATTTAATATTGTGATACATTAGCAATTTTGATGACTTAGCAGGCTAATTATGAAGAGAGACATATATATAGAGAGAGAGGGAGAGCTTGGGAACCGGGGAGGAGGCTTAATTTGTATTTGCCGTGGATAGTCTATTTGTTCTTATATTTTAAATCATCATAAAATTTAACATTACAATTCTTTTTATTTTTAATTAATCTCATGATTCCTAGGTCATGTACAATCTAATGTTGCATATTTTTCTAAGTAATCTTGTGATTTCTAGATCTTGTTTTTTGATATGTATACTTTATTTGTATGTGGTATTATGGTAAGGAGTTATGATTTTTCTAAGTAATCTTGTGATTTCTAGATCTTGTGATTTCTAGAGTTACTTTATCACTCAAATCCCTACGGTGCACATTTCTCTTCTTTTTCAATTACTCTTATGGTATTATGGTATTGTATTTGATATATATATTATATTGGTTCTCCGCAACAACAGTGCATATTTTCCCTCTTCTAGTTAATATCATAAGTTTTAGACCTTATATTTGACCTCGATACTTTTGGTTGTTAGATCATCATAAAATTCAATGGCGCACTCTTTTTATTAATCATAAGAATTGTTCCATAAAGTGAAGATGGAGGGCACCACACTAACTTGTAGAATGAAGTTGTGATGAACTATCATGTTTGTTATTTGGTTTTATAGTCATGGTTATTGATTTTTAATAGAGGGAGTTGTCATATAGTTTTTTGTAAATCCTTTTGGCGTCCTTTTCAAGGAAAGATAAATGAGATGAGGTAGAACAGATAAGTTATGAAAACCAATCGTGGTGACACATGAATATCTAGAAATTAAATAAATCTCTACTAATGTTATTATACAAATAGAAACTAATGATGTGTTTTTTTAATTTCATGATGATTTGTGAACATCGTACTTTCTATGCTCTTTTTTTTTTTTTTTCCACCAGTTAGCAAGCTAAGTCACCACTTTTTTGAAATTTTTGTTTTATTTCGAGGCGATGTTCACATGAAGCATAGCAGTTGCTTTGTTTATCATATACCTTTTGATTAGCTAGTAACACAACTCCTCAAAATGCAAAAAGGTTGCAACCTTTTAGTGCACTATAGGGTTTGGCAAAAAGTTGGTGTTCCTTTTTTGTATAGCTGGCCTTCCTAGGTCCTAGACTCCAAACATAAATTTGGCAAAACATAATAAGAAAGACTAGCGCATTAGAACCTTGGCAGCTTATCTTCACACAGGAGAAAATTATTTTTTTTTCCCAAGGACATGTGCTCCCACGCACATCGCCACTAGATATGCATTGAGGGGAAAAAATTGTGTTCAAGCAAAAAAAAAAGTCCTTCAATGATAGTACCATTACATGCACACACTTTAGCTTGTGCCATTGCAACTGCCAGACATTTTTTATGACACCGCCGCCGCTTTAAGTTGATTAGTACAAAAATGATGCACAAAACATCATAACCACCAAGCTAACTTCCCACCCGCAGGCCACCTCATTCTCTATCAAATCAACAATATTTTCTAACAAAAAGCCATACATCTCTCCTTTGCCATAACTAGCTAAGCACACTGTCCCTAGAATCAAATTGTTTTCTCCTTTCATGTCAACTTAGATAAGCAATGGACAATAGTTAGTTTTAATCAGTACATAAACATATGTCATGATCACTGATACAAGTTCAATTGTCACTAAAAAAACTATGGCCATAACATCACTCATTGGCTAATGTCAACTTCACTTGATGTCCCTTTCTCTCTCTCTTTTTGGGTTGCTTCGACTTTTCCATTTCACGAATGCCTTGAGGCATCCTCAAACCCCAATAACTCGAGGCATGATAGGCCGAGGGAGTAAAGTATTAACTGTATGAGCACTACATAGTCCACCTTCGTTTGTGTGGACTTAATTCTCTGAGGATGATTATTCTCCTCTGAAAAACCAACTTGCACATCCCTTTCGTTCTTCGCCCCCATTTTCTTATGTGGAGTTGGACAACCAACAAGCCCTATATTTAACATTCGGATGTCATTTAATTGATTCAATCCACTTTGGTGATCACTCAAATGATGATGATGTATACCACCCAAACAGTGATCCTCACATGGCATACATTTAAATAGGGAAATATATGGGTGCAGTTTAGCGGTCATGCAATATTTGATTAGAAAAAAAAAATTAATTAATAATTTTCTTATAATATGAACACATTAATTACAAATAAGAATAAGCATGGTAAATTGTCCATATCACAGTTCATATAGGCCATGCAATGGCTACATTCCAAAAGATTATTTGAACAAGTGCAATCTTTTAAATATGGTAAGTAGTAGCATTAGTCCTCCACCAAAAATAACAAAAAAAACATGGATATAAACTTTTCATGCTATTAATACTTATGAAATCTAGAAAAGGCAAAAATTCCAAGAAAGTAACTGTTCATTTGCTTGATCAACTCAGTTATAATAATACATCACTGCAGCAGTACTTGCTTGTACCATTTTTTGTATAGAACCTCCCACTCCATCCATCTATCCATCCATGCACAGTTACACTAAACCTTAAACCTCACAAACAAGTAAGCACCCAACCACACCACCACCAACCTTTCTCTCTCCTTGTCTCATGGACTGTGTAGTATGTACACAACATTTGTCTTTTGTGTATCATGCATGCCTAGTTTATGTTACATGCATTGTGCGACTAGCTATACGACACAGTTAATGGATGTACCCTTCACATGTGCTGCCATCTTCTCCTTCACTTCACGTCTCCATTCTTGTTTCAACATGTATGTGTACTATGCGCTCTAGAAATGAAATGAAAAAGGCCAGCGTCCAGCGAGCTCGATCAAACGGTTTCAACTGCACCTCCTCCGACACCACCACTCTTGTGTCCCGCGGCGCCGCCGCCGTTGGACGCGGCCGCCGCCACCTTGGCGTCACCTTCCTGCGCCTGCTGCCCGCTGCTGTACTCACCGTACAGGTAGGAGGAGAAGCCCCAGACGCAGAGCACCGTGGCCACGGCCTTCTCCCACCCAAACGGGTCGCGGAACACGACCACGCCGCCGATCACGTTGGCGGTCAGCACGGCGGTCATGCACACGCCGCTGTGCAGGGACGATGTCAGGTACACCATCCCGGCGGTGCCCATGAAGCATGCCTGCCACGTCACCACCAGCGCGACCACCACCGCCCAGTACGCGGCCGGCGAGAGGTCCCAGCGCGCCAGCTCCTCCCGCCACCCGCCAGACGCGGCCAGCCCGGCGAACGCCAGGGCCGTCGCGGCGGCCTGCATGATCACCTGCACCTCCACCGCCATGCGGAAGCCGCCGGACACGGCCCTGCGGTACACCAGCTCCATCACCGGCAGGTAGGCTGCGAAGAGCCCCGCGGCGCCGAGCGTGACGGCGAAGCCGGCGAAGTACCTGGCTCGGCTCCCGCCGTCGGGGCGCTCGGCCGAGTCGGACGACCGGAGCGCGAGCAGCACGGAACTGAGCGTGAGGAGCACGACGGCATTGAGGTTGGAGAAGGTGAGCGGGTGGCGCACGATGACGGCGGCAAGCACGAGCGTGAAGGCCAACTGCGTGGACAGCAGCAGCGAGGAGGTGGACACGGGCAGGTACGAGGAGCTGTAGGCGAAGAGCAGGTTGTTGACGCCCATGAGGACGCCGATGACGACGCACGCGGCCAGCAGGCGCCGCGTGAACCACGCGAACGGCCGGGGCTGGGAGGCGGACCGGCACCGGCCGGCATAGACGGGCACGAGCAGGACAGGGAAGCCGACCGACTGCACCAGCGTGGCCACCCAGCGATCGCACCCGCCGTGCGCGAAGTAGTACCGGGACAGTAGGCTGGACGCCACGGAGCCGCCGAGAAGCGCGGCGTAGTTGGCGCACAGCAGCAGCCGCCGCCGACTCGACGGCGGCGCTGGCATGTCGAGGAGGGGGGCCGGGGTGGTAGTGGGCATTGGCCTTGGTGGCGAGCGGCCGGAGTTGGTTTGTGATGGCGAGGTGAGCTGAGGTGTGGTGAGGAGGGTGCGGTTGTGGTAGGGGAGTATTTAAGCAAGATAAGTGAGGGTGATTTGCAAGAGATTAGCTGTGCTCTTTTTAAAGAGGAGGCGATTACGACCCCTTTTTCGTAGCTGATTGATGGGGATCAAGTAAATGGTGGGAATAAACTGGGGGATCGATTTGTTTGGACGGGATTTGATTATATTTTCTAGCGATATGTTTTGTTATTGCTCTCAGCAAATTCGTAGCCATCTCCTCGATCCTTCTTGGTAGTGCACTAGATCATTGCAGCTAGCTCAAATCTCGATCAGAGCTTGGTAGCATGAGTGATGGATGAGCAAATTGACCACTATTCGAACACCAATGGTAACGAGTGTAGGTGATTATGTGTGGTCATCATCTTAAATAAATCATTTTCTTGGCCCCTCAACTTTACCAAGAAATTCCATTGGCTGTTGAGGAACAACATGGCCACAACCACAGGTTAATTAAAAAAAGATGAAACTCCTCTTGGTCTGGGCACGAAAGTGATCTTTGACTAAATTGTTTTTAAAAAGATGTGGGATTTCAACTTCTACCTCCCTAGCTACGTACGTACCCAGAGTTTAAATTCAATATATATGTTGAGGGTGCTCATATTTTTCTATTTTTTGAAGGTGCTCTACACTTTCTTTTCTATTTTTATTTTGTGTTTTGATGTTAACCTTTAAATTGTACATACAGTTTTTGCCAGGTTTGCATTCAACATATGAACATACAGTGCACCGTTCAACCAAGTTTGGTTCTAGTGACTAGGGACTAGATACTAATAGGAAGTAAAAGTTAATCCCTGGTCTTTTCCAAAAATATATTAGACCAGGGACTAAATGAAACTAAAAAATGGTCCCTAATTCTCATATTCGGTAATCTAAGGACTAGAACTAAAATTTAATCTCTAGTTCCTTGTCTATCAAAGGAATAAACAGGCCCTCTTAATTAGCGGCAAAAAGAAACACTGCATGCATGCAGACGAATAGGACAGATAGCCTGCTCCTGCGGTGTGTCCCGGCCTTTGTTCGTTGAGTAATCCCGTCTGCTCCTACGTGAACGTGACGTGGTACAGTATAGTGTCATGAATCCATGATTGCTCTTACGTGACGTGGTCCAGTACAGTGTCATGAATCCATGATCTCTGCATGCACAAACGGTCACGGCAAAACGTATCTGCCGCAGATGGGAGAAGAAGATGAGGAGCAGCGCCAGGAGAGGCAGCAGAGGGTCCAGGCCGTCACCGTCAGGGGACTCTCAGCTCGTCGTCGTCCCAGACTCACCCCAGTTTGGAGGTGGTGGAGTGGAGGCCGCGAGCGCGCGTGGCGCCGACGGAAACGACACGGGAGAACCATCAGCTGACACCAGCAGCTGTCGTGGTTTTTGCGTACGTCAGGAATTGAACCTGAAACTGAAACTGCCTCTCCTCGACATCTCCGTCCGGGACTGAAACTGAGGCGCGCCGGGAAGAAGGGGAGCGAGGGACACTGGGCAGCAGCTTGTGCAGAGGTCAGGTCTGGTGCACGTCGTCGTAGCTGCAACCTGCAGGCAGCGACCGTCGCGGCATGAGCCCGCCCTTGCCACAAGAACGGGGCTCGACGACGCACCCAGGTTTCCGGAAATGATGATGACGCCGGCCGCCGGCCGCCGGCCGCCGGTGGGGGTGTCCCGATCCGATCACATGGCAGCATGGATGAGCATGACGCCAATGCCTCTCTGTCCGGTCAACACTGGCAAACCGTTAGCACTTGCTATGCCGCTACGGCGATGGAAGAACTGCATGCGGACCTTGCGGTTCGCGGCACTGCACACTGTACTGCGCATTGATCTGCAGTGCCTGCCCAAACAGGAACCAAGCGGACCTGCAGGAATAATGCATGGTCACGTACGCCACCGTAGTCCGTAGGGTAGTAGGGGCCTGTACTACTGCATTGTGCGCCGAGCGTCCTGGGCCTTCGACACCGGACAGGGACGGAACACGCAAGTACGCTCGTTGTCCCAGGGGCTCGCGGCTGCACGTGAAATCCTCTAGGCCGCAGTTAGCATCCGCAGCGTAACTATATCCATAAAGCGTGTCTGGTCCTCAAATTTATGGG
>JADLZK010008735.1:0-66711 GCA_015847255.1 Hyparrhenia diplandra
TTGGATGGGTGTGGGTCATGCCGGCGGGACGAGCAAATGGAGGAGCGGTGGCAATGTTTGTATATTTTGATGAGAGTTGATTCACGACGCACAACAAAAAGCAATTCCTCGTGATATGAAAATACGGTTATACCCTCCAAATATAATTACAAATCAGTTCCAGGCCCATGTGATTTCTGGCTCTTTGTTGCCGGATTTGCCTAAGCTTACTACCGATGCATGCTCTTCCACTAGTTGCCGGATTTGTAGGATCTTATATTAGATGAGTGTTTGAAGTTACTCCCTGTTCGCTGGCCGAGACTAGGAAGCGCATTAGGGCGCGCCTACTCATGAATCGGAGGGCCAACACCTCACGTGGGGGGTAGTCGAACCCATGCCGACATTCGTCGTCGAGAGGCGCCCGGGGGTCCGCAGAGGAAACAACGCGCGCTGCGGCAGCGGTGGGGGAGAGGGCTGCGGCGGCAGTGGGGGGGGAGGAGGAGCTGCGAGCGGTGCACGAGCGCATCGAGCGTATAGGGCGGTGGCGGCGTGCAAACAAGGGAGAGGGAGAGGGAGAGATGCGAATGTGAGAGAGGCAGAGGATGCGGAGAGAGAGAGAGAGAGGCACACAGGGTTTATGTGGAGAGTTGGGCTTTAAATGGGTTTTTTTTCCCTTTCTTTCTTCTCATGACCACTCATCTTTTTTTCCCCTTTTCTTTTAAGTATTTATACATGTATTATTCATCGCCTAGAAAACGCCTAGGCGCGATTACTCCCGACTAGGCGCTTAGGTCCGAGGGTCAGCACCTAGAATCCGCCTAGCCTAGTGAAACAGGGAAGTTACTAATCAAACTAAATTGGTTAATCTTCCTATTTACTTATACTAACACAATACCTACTTAGATACTCTATAATTAGTGGTCAAGTCAATATATACTTAGGCTTAGGGAGAGGGGCGTGTACAAATGTCAATAGGGAACCATTTACTATTTAATTAACTACATAATACATTAGTTAGGCTATCAAAGGGTTAAGCAGGCCGAGGGTTGATGAAGCGAAAGCAAGAATCAAAAAAAAAAAAGGTTACTGGGTCAGGCCCCTCCAATCCCTCCCTGGCTTCGTCATTGCCTATAGTCTCTATGGGTTAAGATATATTTTTCGTCCCAAATTTAGAAGTCGTTTGACTTTTTGACTCTAAGTTTGACCACTCGCCTTATTCAAAAAACTTTACGCAAAATATAGTCAAATTTAAGTCATTCTTGAAAGACTTTTATTAATAAAGCAAGCCACGGTAAAAGAAGTAATATTTTACACAAATTTTTAAATATAAGACGTGTGGTCAAACTAGTTGTCAAAAAAAAGTCGAATGACTTACAACTGAGATGGAGGAAGTATAGGTATTAAGTTATTAACTACTATATACACATATATTTTTTTTTCATATTTCATAGTGTTTAGCTCATGAATCGCTCGCTAGCTTAACGAGCTAAAATATATACTTGGCTCGGTTAGAAGAGGAATTTTTTAGAAGGGGACGGCAAAAGCTTTGCCGTGATTTCTATTAGGCGAAAAAAAGGAAAAAGGCAAAGTGTCACCCAGGTTTTTAATTAGAAACCGGGCCGTAAAAAAACCATACAAATGAGGAGGGTACCCTACTCCAAAGGTACACCTAGGTACCAAGTCTACTCAACTCGCGCCACGCGGGCGCCCACTCAACTCCTTGCTTAGTCGGATTGGGACATCGACACAAGCCTCACAACTTAGGGGAGTGTTCCACTCCGCCTACCACTAGCTACTACCACTCACACGCAACTAAGATCCACTTAAAACAACTCAACTAGACACAACGATGGATGGAAGCAAGATATACAAAGAAGCACCGCCGGGTTGGATTGGGTCATCAACACGAGGTCCAACTCCGCCGCCGGGTCGGATTGGGACATCGACACGAGCCAACCACGAAAAAGGCACTAAGAAAAAAAAGGAAAAGATAAAAAACAAAAGCATACAACACTACACCACCACCGCCTCGAGAGGAGTCAAAAGCAAGCCGCAAAAAACCGCGCCGCCGCCACCAACGTTGAAGCCGTGAGCCCGCCGCAAGCCCAAGCAGCTACACCGAACTCCTCCACCACGGGCTATCATCCCAAGCCGCACACCCACAACCGCCGATCCCCCAGCTCCAAAGAAAGCGCCGCCGAAAACCCGTCCACGACACCTTGGAAACCATCGATCCCGCCACTCAAGGTGGGGCCTCGCCTCGCCCACCGCCTCACTCCACTTCCCGTGACTCGATATATGAAACCGCCGAGTACCACTTCCACCCCAACCGATACCGAGATCACCACCACCATGCGTGCCCATTTCAAGACCTCCAGCACCCATGGGCCCTCAAAGACCATCCCGCCAACGGGACCAAGTGCACCACCAAAGTCGCAAAGCACGAGGTGCAACACCACCAACCACCACCACCCCCGCCACCAAACCGAAGTTGGGTCTCAAGATGCGGCGCCCAAGGAGGGAACGACGCCGGCGCCGCCGCCGCGACGCCCATAGAGGACGGGTTTTCACCCCGAGAATCCCATGATGCGGGGACATGGATGTTCCCAATGGTGCCCCCGGCCGGGAGAACGACGACCCAAGGCCACCGCCACCATTGCCACCGACACCGCAGAGTAGTGAAGGCTTTCGCCCGTCTCAAAGACCATGCCTCGCTGCACCCTCGGCAAAGGCCGAAGCACGCCCCCGCCAACTCAACGCCTCAACCGAAAGAGCCCGGGCAGACGCTCGAGGCAACACCACGACACCACCAAAGAAAACACCGCCAAACCCCAAATTTCCACCACCATGGCAGGGCCGCACCAGCATCAGATCACCGCCTCGGGGAAGAGGAGCAACAACCAACATACAAATCCGCTGGCAGCGCCAGACTCACCGCCCCACCATCACCCGACACCATAATTGCGGAATGGCGAGTCGGCGCCCGGCAGCAGCCACCGCCGACGTCGTCCCGGCGGTCGCGACCGCTCGACAAGACTCCCGCCCGCCGCGCCCGTCGGCCGGCCGACGCCCGCGCCCGGCCATGGCCGCCATCGCCGCCGCCCGCCTCTGGCGACGCCCACGCACGCACCTCGGCGCTCCCAGATCGCAGCCGGGCCCGCCAGATCGGCAGGGCTGCGCGGATCCGGTGGCCGCAGCCCCACCGCCCGCGGAGGGCGGAGGAGCGGCTCATCCGGGTCGAGCGGCGCGCCGCCGCCTCGCGGAGAGGAGGTCGCCCGCGCCCCGCCACCATCCCCCACCGGGCGCGGGGGGCTGGCGACCCGCTCCGTAGCGGCAGCGGCGGGGTGACGGAGTGGCTGGGGTTTCCGCCAGCATCGCCCTGCGGGCGCCCCAGCGAGCCGGCGTTCCCGCTCCCGGCACGGTGTGTGTGGCGGGATTCGACGGGGAATCGAGGTGGCGGCGCCTAGGGTCTTGGCCGTCATGCGCCCTCAAGGCGAGAGCGACGCGAGCCGTATGTTTTCAAGCAGCGCACTGGTTAGAAGTTAGAAGAGGAATTGAACCGAGCTAGACCTAAGCCAAGCAAGACCACACGAGCTACGAGGTTTTGAGAGCTACTAAGGCACTCCTCTTGAAAATTTCATGGATCTCAAAGTGACAATTAAATATTTCTCTTAAACCAACGGGATCAAGTTTGGGCCTAGTCGGTTCAAAGTTTGAACCCACAGCTCATGTCCTACGAAAAACTAGACTAAAACTCATCCCTCCCCAGGCCAGTTAAGTTCCCGATCCACTTTGTCACACTAGCTAGAGTTTTTTTTTTCATTTTCAGAATGAATGTTTTACGATGATTAATGTGTCGTGTCTATCATTAAATTTCATAATAATGATTAAGTGCACAATTTAGCTTCCCTCGTGTGTACTGTGTGATGATAAATTTAGGGTGAATTACACTGGCAGCTACTAAACTATTACACGATCCTCATCTGGATCTCGAAATTAGTGCAAAATTGCATGGTCCCAAAACTATTTTGAGTGTACCATCCCATCACCCAAGAGCAATTAACGTGCCTCGATTGCGACGGATACATGCCCTCGTTGTCCTGAGGATGGGCCGGCCAGAAACAGAACAGTGCATGGGCCGGGAAGTTATCTGTCTTTAGACATGCATGGTCATGGATTCATGGGCTGGGCTGAATCTCAGGATAGGCCGTAGCATTACTTTGAATGAAATCCAACCCTTTTCTCAAAAAAAAAAAAATGATTTGCTGGAGATCAACTCAAAAAAAAATGATTTGGTGGAGATAGATAATCGAGTCTGAGAAATGATGCAACAGTACAACCTTCTAACTTTCACTTACTACCTATTCTTATTTTCTTCTGTCTCTGAAAATATGTTTATACTTTATACAGTAGGGAATCATCGCTCCCCAATATTATCGATATTATACATTAACAAAGAAGACGATGCTTTTTCTCACCTGTCTCTATAATTGACGAAGGATGTCTCTTAAGTTGTTTCCTTTGTGTCAAGGGGCTCATAGCGCAATGGCAAAGACCATTGGTTAGGGGGCTCCCACCCGTGGTTCAAATCGGGGTCGCTACATTATCCCGGATTTATTTCGAGGATTTCCGGCACAAGCATTAAGTGGTAGGCGACGCCCCTGCCGCCTGTGGTGACTTCGTGAATTTCAAGATTGCCGCTCAGTCCTTCGAAGGTGCTCATAGGGGTAGGGTTTCATGCGACGCGTGTGTTTATAGGGTGAGTGTGCGCGTGCGTGTTGAGCGCCTAGCGTTGTACCGCGGTAATCAAAAAAAAAAAATGTTTCCTTTGTAATGAGAGGTCCAGCGCCGGTGACATTAGGTGGGCGAGTGAGTCATTGTAGCTGTGACATTAGGTGGGCGAGTGAGTCATTGTAGCTCGCGACGTTCAACTGATGTGGCGGTGTGAGAAGCCGCTGCACCTGCACGTACGATATGACCAATGCCGGCCGGAGCTAGTGACCGATGTTTTGCAACCAGCGACAGTGGCGGACCCTAAACGCTCGCATGTCCAAAAGATCAGGTTGAAAGCCCACCACACAGGCCAGCATCAGAGTCATTACACATGTCAACGACTTAGCTAAGTAAAAGGCCCTTTTGGTAGAAACCTAATGGTTGTGAACCAAAGAAACCGGAAGAAACCGGCATCTACTAATGTTAACTTACGGGAGGAAAAGGATGTTTTTGTTTGGAGGCTGAATTCATCTCGAAGTTTTACAGTGAAATCCATGTATATTATGTTAAATAACAATGAGGTTAGAGTGTCTCAAGACATATGGTAATTAAAATTTCTATGAAAATTAAAGTTTTCCTATGGTATGTAAAAAAAAAAAGTGTGATTTTTAAGTAAGGACAACCTGGTCCAAGAAACTGAAATGCAACATCTTTTTCTAGATTGTTTTCATGTCAAATTTTTGTGGCGCCTCAGTACATATTCTTTTTTGGTTTATCGCCCGTAAAAAATATAAATGACATTTTTAATAGGTGGTCAAAAAATAGCGAACAAAAAAGTATACTTCATTGCTATTAAGAGCAGTTTATGTTCTGGCAGTCAAGAAACGAGGTAGTTTTTTGATAAATGTAGACCAAGAATTTTTTACACGTTCTTTTCAAGGGAATACGTTGGTTTTGGGGAATGGGCAAGATTGCAAATGCATGATGATCTTCGAGGACTAGCTGATCCTAGTCGACAACATCTAGAGACATTAGCTTTGCAGTTCTTTTTGGTCCTAATGGATGGTGTCAACTAGGCATATTGGTCATGTTTAGTCAAAACTTTATCTTCGTTGAGGTTTTCCATTTGTTCTCTTGAAAGCTGGTTTATTTACGTACCAAAGCGTGTGCCTATGGGCTTAAACCTTGTAATAATTGATATGATTATATCCGTTGATAGATGAAGCTGGATCCGAACTATCCATTACCTAAAAAAAGCTAAGTAAAAGGTTGATAAAACTACATAATCCCTAGCCCTGATTTGGATTCGACGAAGGGAGGGAGATGGAGAGGCAAACCAACGCCGCTCATCTAGGTCGAGCTGGTCCGCTTGATTTGGAGGGACCATGAGAACACACACTAGTGATTTTGCGCTACGCCATGCGCGGCGCGAGCAATGGCCAAAGTATTTCTAAAGAAAACATGAGGACCATTTTCGAGCCCAAGCAATGACAACATAGGGGCAGACGATAAGCCAAAGACTCATCGTAGTTTATATGCCAATGCCAATTGGTTCACGTAGTTCATATGCTATGAAGCTCATCTATTACATAGATAAATATGGATATTACAGCCATTGTTTGGCAAGTCCTTATCCTAGCAAGTACTGATTTTTATTTTTTATCACCATACGATGTCCCTTGATTAGCAGAGTAATTCTCCAAACCAATGAGGCTGCAATTCCTAAACCAAAATATAGATGAGTCTTCAAAAGTATTATTCTTTCCTTGATGAATCACCTGTGATAATTGAAGTCTGATATAGCTGCCATGAATGTGATTTTGTTTGTTAGGTGGAGATAGAGGTAGAGAACTAACCTTGATCACTTCTGTTTGGAATTAAGGGAGCTTCAAGTCAGGGTTCTCTGTGCCTCAGCCTGCAACACACATGTAAACTTTAATTGATAGCTATTGCCCGCCAATCGAACCGACCTACGGACTATGACACTACCTCATCTAGCCGCCGCCAAGCTGCCTAGCTACACACACGGATCGGAGCTTGGAGTCACCAAACTTGCTTGGATCATCGGACTACCATTGATAAATATCTGAGTTCACTAAAACCCTGATAAATTTTGGTATGAGTAACATAGGTGAGCTCATGCTAATTCATCTCATCTATTTATTTATAGAGACAGATGATTATTGCCCAAAAAATCATCACAGCCAAGCATCCCAGAATAATATGTAGATTGAGTACATCATCCGGGATATTGAAATATTTTCATTTGTAAAACGATAGTTTAGGGTGTAACATGACACAGCCTAGCATGAATTTAACAATGTAAACTTATCATTTTTATCCAACTATTCACAAGAACACTTTTTAGCATAATTGAAAGCTGCCTTTCCGCAACATTTACTCTCCGATGGTATTCCAAATGCTTCATAATTCAGAAATGTTAACTTTGAGCTAGAAACTTTATATACGTGAAGCAAAGCACAGATGGATCAGAGTATAAAGGCCGAAGGTCAAACATTGAGCATTAACATCACCGTGATATGTAACTCCATAATTAATCGCCAACTCTACAATAAGGCAAGTCAGAATACCATTGAGCAACACTGTTTTAGTTTGTGCCATACAAGCATAGTTTTTTTCCTCGACAGACATACAAGCATAGATGCATGCACTTTTTTCCACGCTTATTATTTATTAGAGACATGTATCTTACGGGAACTATCAAAGCAAAATTAATATATGTATCTCCATCTCATCTGATCAGGAATTAGCAAAGCTAAGCCTATTTAGTAGGTTCATAATTATTCCCCAAAAAAGAAGAGGTCATTGAACAATTGGCATTTGGTCATGCTGTACACTAAATTAGCTACCTTATAACAAATAATAATCTCTAACTTCTTGCAATATAATTGAAAGATGAGCTAAAAAAAAAATGCATATACATTGACTTATACGATGGTCGATGAAAGTTTACAAAGACATATCTAATTCATCATGCTTTGTTGGCACAACTCTGTTCACAACAAAGTAGAAAAGAATGAGGTTGCCTTCTCAAATAACTTTGCATAAGCAAAAAGTAGCGGTAATCGATAAGTTTCAACGCTAAAGGACCAAATCTCTCAAGCATAGCTACAAAATAGATCCCTTCCATGTAATGGCAAATTGGCAATAATCATCTGTGTACATAGAAGAAAAATTATTTTGGGTGTTTGATAAATATACTTCACCGGTAACCAAAGCACTACACTAACACTAATATTCACACACATTAGCTTTTGACAAAGCACAAATCTTGGTGAAATAGATGGCATTTAGTTGAGGCAAAAACCCGGGTTTAACTAAACACTATTGCAAAGAAAGAGGGGCATACTACTCTCACGGGGCAAAGCCAAAGTCACAAATTTTCAATATGAAGGCATCACCGCTTTGTCGATTGTGAGAAGGTTCTGCAAGTTTCACAGCTTGATCAAGATTGAAGTAAATGGTGTATCTAAGAAACATAAGCCAAGAATCAACCATAGCTAGCCAAAACAAATGAACATATGGAAAAGTAGGAAATGTATGTGGTCTTTCACATTAAATGGAACTGAAATTGATTGAGGGTAACACACACAAAAGAGCTTCTATCTGTTGGAAACTATTGTGGAATCGACAATCAACAAAATAGTCATGCCTCACAAATTTGTGGAATCGACCACCAAAGAACCGGGCAAAAGACACGCACTGTGCCAAGATACTCAATGAACCTCGCACTCACCCATGTAAACTCTAACCGACAGCCATTACCCAAATTACACGCCTCTAACCCATGTGTCGCGGACACCATCCACGGTGACACCATCTCATTTGCTTTGGTTCGATGTTCAAAGGTCACAATCATGCATGTATGGTAGCCATTACGTATGAATTTTGAAGGTTCTTATGTAAAGCATGAACAAATCATGTAAATATGAGGGATCGAAGGCGCGTGCTATCTCTATCTATGGGCATATGGAATCGTTATACCAGCTTGTCGGGTAACAACCCGATGTTACTCTAAATAGAAATAATTGAGCTCTCTTTATAGGCTGGAAGCTAAGGAAATGTAACCTTGGCTCATATAATTTTCTATTAAAAGATTCAAGAAAGATAAAACGTAAAAAAAAAAAAGCTTCTTCCTTTTTATGAGTTATGACATGAGCATGCTCAAGAAAAATGCATACAATCCACATTACCTTGCCACCGGGTGGCACCACCGTAGCCCGATCGTCCACTTCGTCATTTGGCGCACTTGTAGGCTAAAACCCATGTAGGTCGCAGCCGCCAGAAGAGCCACCCGCCATGCCACACGTGAGGTTAGAAGGACATCACCGTGATAGAGAAAAAATATATTTGAGACCATTGCATAGAGTTGACTCAACAGAACACCGCTTGTATACGGAGAACACAAAGAAGAGGGCGTGGTGATGCCATATGCTAAGTGTATTACATGTCGCAAATAGCTTTTGTAAACCCAGGAACCAAAAGTTAGTTTGAGGAACGAATCGCATAAAAAGCGCCGCAGCCTCACCGCTAGGATAGTTGGCGCCTTGCTTGACCGCGTATATAAATTATTTTTGAAATAACAATATGGCGGACCGCTGCTGACCCAAACTCCTTCACAAGCTACAAGGCGACAAACTCTGATTAAAACCAAGAATCCTTTTTAAAAAGTAGGCAAAAACGCACAAAATAGAGAGGACAAGGTGACTACTATTTGCAACCTCGATGAGTTTGCTCTTCATCGTCCGATAACGATGAATAGTCATAGTCAAATGATACAGATTAAGACATGGACATGAAGCCATCGCATGTATAAATATTTACTATGAGAACATCATATTGCAACCAATTTTACATATAGCGAAAAGATTAATGAACTAAGCAATGAATTACAATCAAACAATAAGAATGCATGCCTCAGATATCCTATATTGTGTACTTGTGTAGATTAAGTATACATGGTGTTAATTGTATCACGGGCGGGCTAAATACTGCTAAAAATATAACTAAGGAAGTCAAGTGTTTAGGTAGTTTTCCCACTGAACCATGTAAAGGTTTTTATTTAGCATCTTGTGTGGCTTAAAAATTGCATTATTCAAAACAAAACCAGTGCAAACATGCACAGATCTATATATAGTTTAAATTATTAGAAACAACCTAAAGCTTTGAAAGTACAAAAACAAGCAACAGGGATCAACAGATGGAGGGGAAACACCTGCGAATCGTTTCACAATCTAAGGATGCTTAGATTAGAGCAGGTTTTGAATAGAGGCTGTTGTGGTCCTGTTTTAAAGTCAGTTCCATGGTTCGTGCAGCCTAAAGATGTAGGGTAAGCTAATCCGACGGCCATTTATATATTTAAAAGGACCGCCGATAAGGCATAGTGAATGGAGGGAACCACTAAGATGTTTATTTATTGAATAAAAAGAGAAAAACATGAACTCCACAGAGGCCCTAAGCTATACAAAAGGTTGGAAGACATGCATAGGTGGTTTGTATTACCCGATACATTCTAAAAGCAACCCCACCAACTAACCCCACGATATTTTGAAAACAAAAGACATGCAGGTCAATATTAAGATCAGTCATAAAGGTTAAGTGAATGGAGGAAACTCAAAGTTCTTTGTTTATTGGTAAAAAGAGAAAACATGAACCGCAAACAGAGGCCAAAAACTATTAAAAAAAGGTTGGAAGGGGAAACCAACAGAGCAAAGAAAGGAAAAAAACACAAACCTTGGCCTGATCAAAGGAAGGGGAAAACATGAACTCTGTTGTTTTAACCCGAATGGTTCCATGTAGATAGCTGCATAAAGCAAATGAAGTCGACGGATCGGCAAGGGAATAAAAATAATAATGTAGGAGGTACATGTACATGAAAATTCCATCGATCTCGAATACCAAGCAAAGAAGACACATGGTTCGTGGATGCATTCAAAGGGAAAATTCGTGGATCAAACTATGCGCAAAGTACCATAGATTAAACCGCATTTAAATATGAAGACAACTACAGATATGATGTCTAAGTGCCTAGCAAAACCATTACGTGAGGTAAAGGGCATAACTCTTACAAATTACAACTACCAACTGCACAGCGCGTAACCACAAATTCACAATGAATTCAAGTAGAGGTGCCGGCTTACCAATCGGACTACTACTACTCAAGACTCACCATTGGGAATGGTTCACCGCCCCTACGGAAGAGCATCTTTCTTTTTTCGTTGTCCATTGCAAATGTGTGTAGCAAAGAGCAATGACCTTAGATCTTTGGCAAAGAATTCCACATTTGTATGTCCACCATAAAGACACTACAAAACAGAGTAATAATACGATTATGACAATAGCCCCAAAAGAATCAGGCAATTTTAGTGGCTTCCTGAACAGACATGTAATCAAAGGAAATCGACGATAGGGGGTGCACTTTAAATTGGCATTTTCAACCAAACAAGATCAATGGTCAAAAGAACGGAGAGTAAGAAAAACTTCACGCACGCCGTAGACTTTTGCCCGAGGCAATGTCACAAACATTGGGTGCGTGAGAGTATAATCCGGTTGAAGGCAATTGTTATTATCGGGCAATAAGTCCTTCCAAAACAAATAAGAAGAGGTGAAGATAGAGCGGAAAACCAAGAAAAGGAATGAAGTGACCAAAGTTTTTAAAAAGAAAGGATAAATCTTTGGAAAAAAAAAATGGTAGGCCATGTAATGGGTGTGTGGTAAACTGTGGAGGCAGTTTTACGTATCATAGTGAAATCAAGCTAAAAACGCCCGGCTCTATCACATTAGTAAGTATAGATTACCAATTTCACTTAGTCTATAACAACTTCCAATCTAAAGTTGTGTTTTAGCATGAGACTTTTATTAAAACGGAGAACCTATATAAACAAAATATGTCAAAAAGGAACCGCATACCTCCCGATACCTAGGATAACATGCCTAACTTCCAACTATGCTATAAAACTGGCTAAGCTAATTAGAAGTAGCCACAAGCACCAATGAAAACGGTAGCATTACTAAAAGAGCAAGTTGTAACCGCATAATTCTGAAAACGATGAGCACCTAGAAACTAAGATATTTTTGTATTTTCATTTTAGGAGGCAGGACTCTAGTAAATGAATATTAGAGGGAACAAACGAAAATCAAGGATTCAATGAAGCAAGCACAAAATCAGGGCGAACCCATCCAATTTGAACCCTAACCCTAACCCTAACCCTAACCCTAACCTAGGGAAAATCGTGAGCGTTACTGCGAGGAAGCCGTACGGAGAGGAGACATGGAGACAGAGAGGGAGGGCGGGGAGGCGGGCGGCACCGCCACGACCGACGCTGCCCCCATCGCCGCCGCCCGGCCCCCGCCGACGCCGCGTGAGGAGGAGGAAGAAGACCGGAGGTGAAGGAGGGGTGGGGGCGGGGGCGGAGGGCGCCGGCGCGGCCGCGGCACGCCACCGCTGCCCGAGAAGAGGGAGAGAATGAGAGGCTTCTGGCTTCGTTTTCTTTTCTTTTTTACCGCGAGGAGCCGGGAGAGAAGGAGAGGGTTCGGTTTTTTTTTACCGTGAGGGAGCGCGATATATACGGGGGCGCTACAAAGTAGGGCTGAGGCAGATCCAACCGTAGAAGCCGAGATCGAACCATCAAAAAATAATTTTGCTACCGTGGACGCTATGGTTGAGCGTTTTCTCCACACACAATATTACTTTTAAATTTGAGGGTATATTCCCCTAGTAGGTTTGATCCAAAGCTACTAGGTCCAACCTAAGACATCCCACTCTAACCCGCAATCCAAACACTACCTTACTAGCCTTCTTAGTTTGCACTACATTGCCTCTAATCCTCTGTCGTAAGAATCTCAATGATCCACTCATGAAAGCACCTAATTTACACCATGTGATATGATCTAGATTCACCGGTGGTAATGGATCATGGCTCTAATACCTTCTTCACAATCCAACTTGGCCCTAATAAATTTTAGCTCAAAAATGAATAATATTTCAGCCCGATCCTAATAGAGTCTGATCCTTAAATTTGCTAGCTAAACTTGGAGGGTCCTTTACCACCCATCCACGACATCAACGGCTGGTCCAACTGATTTTTTTTTCATTTAAGAAAACGAGACATCAATTGGTCGGGCTATAAGAGGTTATGCATGGTGTCAGCATGCCAGGAATCTAAAACATTTGAAGGATGAAGGCGGGTGGTTGGAGAGTAGCGCCCATTTGAATCTCCTTTATAAAATTACTAGTACAACAGAGTCATCAAGTGGTTGGGTTCTTAATTAATTAGAGGTTATTATATGGTGTCAGGAGAAAATCAGAAAGCTGACCTAGAAAACATTCTCCATTGTTAGGTATATTGAGGCGGTCCTCAATCCATGTTAGGGCGTCCTCGATGAGGAGAATTGAATCACTAGCTAAACAAGTTAAAAGAATTGGTAGCCCGATGACAACTTAAGTAGGAGTGGGTCAGCATGACAGAGAGGGAAAAATCACCGAGAAATGTGTGATCTGGGCGATTCCGCTCTCGCTAGTGTGAATTTTCTATCACTCTCTCCTCTCGATTGGCCCGGTGCTGCTCCTAGCTAGTTGACTTGGACAATACTTCATCAATTTCAAACTATAACATTTTTTTGTCTTTTTTTCCTTCGTTATGCACTTAATTCGATATACAGTTATGCACTATGTCTTATAAAAGCTTCCTATAATTTAGAATAGAGAATGTACCAAACAATTTATGTAAAGGATCAAGATCCAATTGTTGCCCCTCAACTTATGCCCGGCCTTAGTAGAAAGGAATCCACAAAGGACTAGAGGAAGTACCATTGGATGGGATGGACAGAAAGGAATCCACCCTAAACAAGCTATGCTGTCGATTACCTTGGAAGAGCTATATTGAATTTGTATAAAAAAAACACATTTTTTGGGGAAAAAACATTTTTATATGACAATGCTTTGAAAATAGTACTAAGGATCCCGATAAGCCCTTTTTGTTGATCCGTAAACCATGGGACAAGATCGACGAATGTAATGGTTTTCATCCCCATCTACCTACCACTAAAAGTCGCTTTTATGTAGTAATATTAGGTTGCCCTATCTTAGGGCTTTCCCCAATGCAGGGGGTGCATCAAACACCAGGTTGGTGTCAAGCATCGACGTCAAATGAAGACGTTATTACGTAGTACTCGTACCTCAGAGTGACTTGCAAAAGCAACGACAGTGATCTCGTCAGCCAAAGGCTCAAGCTACCACCACCAAAGCATGCGTACGTTAAGTTGGGTGAGAGAAGAACTAGTACGCCGATGGGCAATGTCTGATGATGAAGTTCGCAAGCTTGATGAAAGATGCACGCATGGAAACTGAATTCTTGTCTTTTGAGTAAATTGAAAGAGGCATGCATGTGTGTTGTTGGTAGCGTTGCGTTTTCGGCTCCTCTGTGTGTACCGATCGAACGTGTTATTCGGAATGAAGGAATAAAAATAAAGCCAGCAGCAGCCTTTACTTTATTTTGTGTCACAAAAAAAGAAAGAGAGGAAATCCGGCCTGTGTGGGGCAGAACAGGGATGGGGATATCTGATTCTGATGTGCCTGAAATACTCGCTGTACAGTAGTAGAACGCATCTGAGCGCACCACGGTACCAAACCGCGTGCGTGGACGGCACCGATGGCCGGGTAGTAGTACGAGCGCGCGCGCGGCTGCACGTCGTTGTTGGCTGTTGCACCCATGTCGGTCGTGGCCACTTCGAAGGGTCGGCAGCCTTCTCGATCGGTAGGTACTACTGTACACAGTGGCGTTCGTATTGATTCCTCGATCAGTAATGACGGTAGTACTCGATCTGAGGGTAGGTTGGTACCTTATTCAATTGCTCTTTGTCCGCTTGTCCTTGGTTGTGATCCTGCTGCTACTCACCTGCTCTGCTCTTCAGTGTCGTCAGTCTCTCCAGCCAGCGTATGCAGAGCAGAGGCCGGACGGACGGACACCGATCCCCGGCCCGGCCGAACGGCCGACCGGCATGTGCCGCCGCCGGTTATGTGCATGTGTTTATCAACTTTTGTCTACACCAAGTATACTCACGTAAATCCGGTGGAAGTGTTAGCTGCCTTCTGTGGGTGACAAAGTGACACGTCCACACGTATCAGCTGTCATGTGCATCAGCACACGTACGGTACGGTCTAATTGAGGATCCACAATCTATACTCACTCCATCCCAAATTGAATAAGACGAGTGGTCAAATTTGTTGTCAAAAAAGTTAAACGACTTATAATTTGAGATGGAGGGAGTACAACTTTAGGGCAACCACATATACTAATTAATCGATCATATATACGTATATATCCTTAGCTAAGATTCGCACAAAGAGTAAGTCCTAGTTTTGTAAGTGTAAGAATAAAATAAATAAATCCTAATTGTAACACACAAGATAAAGCGAGCAAGTAAGGGGAAAAGGCACAAGATAACCAGATTTTCCCCTGTAGTATTTTGGTATGGTATTGTTGTCACAACCCTCTTCTTCTTCGTTTTGGGGGCATCTTATAAGCCACCGAGTCAGTGGCCTTGTTCTCCTCCCAGCTTTGCGCACCTCCCCTCCCCGCGAGTTGATGGCGTGCTGCGTTGCGGGTAGCACAGCTTCCTCTTCTCGGATGGGCTACTCCAATCTCGAGATGAAAGCCAATCCGAGCCTAGTGCGGCAGATGCCTCACCATGAAACCAATCCTGGGAGCCCATTGCCCGGAGAAGCAGCGCCGGACCTGCTGTAGACGCCCGGTTGCGGCGTTTTGAGATCCGCCGCCATGGCCGCGGTCACCCTCTGGCCGCCTGGAGGAGCACCGGTGCCACCGGATCCACTGCGGTGTGCGAAGTTCCGCCGCGGCCGCCGGACGACGCCGCCGGGTTCATCGAAACCCTAGCGAGCGCCTCCTCTTCTATCGCTTTTTTTCTATCGCCTCTCGCTCGCGGGTGCGTGGTCAGGACTGGAGTCCGATGGGAAGGGGAAGAGAAGAATATGCGATGGCAAACTGGTAATATGTGGTGGCAAACTATAGTAATATAATGGAAGTGCAGGGGCAATTTCATACCATTGAACCATCAGCAAGGTGAGGAGCCGCGCGAAGCTCGATTTCCGCGTGCTTCTCGCTCGTAGGCAAAAAGGGCTCCGGCTCTTCCCTGGCTCCCCATGTGAAGCCGAGAAAATTTCTCCGTTTGGCACGGCTCCTGCAGGAGCAAGAGCTGAAGCCCTCCTAGGAGCCCTGCCAAAGAGGGCCTAAAGATTCGGATAAGCTCCTGTCCAACAGCAAATATTCATTCGCCACTCTGGCATGGCCTCATAATAGACAAAACGCATCTCCCTATATATGGTTTCTCATCTCCTGATTGTACAATTATTTTTAGCTGCATGAAATAAATATGACTTGAACAGATTGGGGTTTATGAACAATGTCTATTTTTATCGTCAATGTAATTACTAAATTAGTACTTGTCCGATACAAAGAAAAGAAAGATACTGTATTAAAGCTGACGACGACGGGAGAAGAAATAAACAAAAGGTGGCTGGATGCACGCGGAATTAGCGAGGATGACACATGAGCACATGCGCAGCCAGTAGACTTGCACACCGAGACGAGGATGATGATGGTGGTGGACAACCAAAGAAAATCCCAGTGTTTCCGTCGAGTAGATGGTCGAGTAGATGTGTGGTGGTCATAGTTGGTGTGGGACGTGTTTTATCACTAGATCGCTCATCTCTCCATGGCCTGTCGCCGCTGTCGGCTGTCTCCCATAAATACAGTAACGATGAACTGCCCATTTTCCGTCAGCTCTCAGGTTAAATCTTCGGATTAAATGAGTCGACGATTTATGTAACTGAATATGATATCAAATTTAGAGGTGTCAAATACTTGCTACCACAAAATTACATAGAAATGATGCGTCAACTCAATAATCTCTACAACTTATATTATTATTAGTATAGAATTGCCGTGCTAACGCTTCACGGCTTCATTTCGAGGATGCACATAAAAACAATCAAACGACAATAATTTTTCCCATAATTCAACTTTAACACAACTGTAATATATATTAATCACAAAAGTTATGCATAACAAGACATAATAAACAATGATACAACCTCTAGCCATGACCTATGGAGGATCCATTTTGCATATGTCTCTTGGATCCACCTCGACCACTAAGGATGCTCTTATCAAAGACTATCGGCAGGTCACTCACCATCACCTGATCGGGAACACCATGTGCCTTCATCTCCAACTACACCTTTCCTGTCTCTAGGAGAAATAAAACAATCAATATTTTTTTCTAACCCTGTCTCCATGGAAAACAGAAACATGGTAAGTACCAAGAAAAATGATGTGCCATGTGAGACGATGATGAGTGACTTGGTAGCTTGGTGATACCGTTTAAAGCCGTGTTCAAAAACAATATATATATCTTAATCAAGCGCAACCAGATTAGATCTTGGAGATAGCAAAAACAAACTACACTGTGTAAGCCTATTGCCTTAACATTAGAGAGGGACTTAACCATTTCAAATGTGCTGGACTATTTATACACCAACAGTTCAAGGATGACTTAAAATAAGTTATATAAGTCCCGAGCAAAGTACTGCAAGACATCCAGTTAAAAGAGAAAATAAGCCACATATGTGAACCAAACAAAGAAGTGGGAGAAATGTACTGATTTGCAATAGACACCAAAATGTTCTATCATGTTGAGTGGAATAGTCTGGTACTCAGACACAGGCTCATCTGGTGGCTTGTAATCTTTTTGGGTATGTCCTAAAAGCTCGAATTTCCACTTTACCAGCAGAAACAGTCCTTGGGGGCTTGTAATCTTGCAGCTTCAGTTTTCTTCTAAGCTTCGACATCAAAAGGATCAGCATATATACAATAAAGCCTGCAAAAAAGGCAAATGTATCAAAAGGACCACACTATCATTTAACAAGTTGGCAAGTTAAATAATCGCAGTGCATGCTAAAACACAATAATGGTGTATATGATTCGAGGCAAGTTAATATGGTAATTATGCATACAAAGTAGCAGCACTAACCAAACTACCAGATCCAATATCTGTGTTGCCCGGGCTCAACTTCTCATTGGACTGATAAAGCTTCTGCACAAATGAGCCACCTGAACCTGCAAATTCGAAACCACTTTGCATGTAAAATTTCACAAGAAAAAATAAAGGGAGGAACCAAGGAACTCTAATTCCGATCAATGAATGTGATAGATGACTACAAGAGCAAGCATTCGAAAATATAATATGATCAGGCACATACCAGGCCAGGAAGTATATTCTTCTAAGAATTGAAAGAACAATAATTCAGCCTATCTTCAGATTACTGTACACAGCTCCACTTTCAGGACGTTCCCAGGTTATCAAATGCTCAACGCTCAAGATCCCATCTCCCTGAGTGAAAATGGACGAATGTCTACTATCTAGAAAAAAAATACAGGGGCAGGCAGGAACAAGTCATATTCTCAGCACGGGTGGATTACAGACACGCCAGATGTGAATGTGATAAGAAACCTGACCTCCGCAATGCAGAACAAGATACGGTGTTAGCATTCAGATCCCATCATTGATCATCCTAATCTCTGGAGCACAGAACGAACCAATCCAGCCAAAATGCAGTATCACCACGCCAGGCTAATATTACCGTGTTTGATGGACAGTGCCGCCGATGGAGGAAAAACACAGCGACGTCGAGCACACAGCGCGCACGGAGAGCACGACCGTCGGAGGGCGAGATGGACGCCGTTGCCGCGGAGGCCGAGGAGATGGCCGGCTGCGTCGGCTGTGCCGCGGCGGCCGAGGAGGAGGCCGCTGCAGCGACGGCACGGCTGCGTCGGCTGCCGCCGAGGCCGTGGAGGAGCGACGGCGGCTGCAGCCGCGGCTGTGGCGGCTTCGTTGTTGGGATTGGGAGTGACTGTGGCGGCGAAGGAACTGCAGCCGCGGAGAAGGAATCGGCGCCGAAACCGGAGGTGGCTCCCTCGTCGTCGCTGGCCTTTGCTGCGGATTAGCGCGTACCATCGCACGAGGAGGATAGTACCGCCGTCGTAGCTGGGATTTTTCGAAACTTCCGATTGGGAAGGTGCGCGTGATTAACGCCTTTGTCTGACGGTCCGTGGGAGGCGGAAGGGTATTAGCGCGTGGATTACCTTGACACAATCAACCATGACCCTTGGATTATGAGTGAGTAAAAGAGAGAAAGGTGAGATTGAATCTGAAGTGTCCGTTTTGAAAGATTTTGAATTTTTTTGTAGACATTTGTTTCCATTTGTAGCATAGCAAAGTTGGTGCATTAGTAGGGTAGATTAAAATAAAAAGAACAAAACGTGGGCAATTTTTGGTGCGACAAATGAGTTGGTACTTCCAGCTTACACCCTCCATGCGATCCCACATACGCCTTGCTCGGTTGTGTGGTGGCCATGTGAAAATTACTGCAGTTGCTGACTTTCCTTGCATGTTGTGCGCTTGTAGAATAATCATGACAGTTGTTTATTTTACTTGCATGCAAAAAAAGACGTATGTTGTGATTTAATTTCCTTACATGCAAAATGAAAATACTACCAATCAATCAAATTAAATAGGAAAAGAAATTTGGAAGGGCTCCCTGCTTGTTGTGATTTTTTTTTTGAATGCAAAAGAAAACTATTGTCAATCAATCAATCAATCATATTAAATAGAAATATTTTCCTCAAGAGGTTATGATTTTTGGTGTCACAATCGTTGGTTTGTTCATCTACCTCTCTCCATGCGACTCCTGACCCGCACGCTGTCAGTGTTGTCCGCCTAAAAAATCTCGTTAAATAAAAGGAAACATAAAAAGTCTTGTAATCCCAACCCCTTGCATGTGCTCAACGCCCTTCCACTCTCCACGCAAGAAAGAAAAGGAAACATCGTAAAAAAAAAAAGGTGATTGATTTTGTTGCCGCATTAATTTGTTGCCTTATTTGTGAACTACCGCCCAAGTATTTATTCCCTTATTTGTTGATTGTTTCTAGTATTTAATTCGTGTGTAGCCAAAAATATGGTAATTGAAGGGGGTAATTGACTTTTGTTGCTACATTAATTTGTTGACGATGAATTGTTTCTAGTTTTCAAGCCCCGGTTCACGGGGGGGGGGGATCACGGCATGTAGACTCGGACAATCATAGAAAAAAACACCGGCAGGTCCGGCGCCCATGAGACATTCCTCGCTAGCACGGACTAACAATCATCGATGGCGCGATGTCCTCCGTGTTGCCCTTCCCCTCCTTGATCCACGCTACCGCCGGTCACCGCCACGGCCTTGCAATGCACGTCGTCATGCTCCATTTCGCTGCCTCCGGCGTTGCCGAGGTGTTCGGCGTTGCCGCCGACTCAAGTGTGCGCCCGACCTTTGCCTCATGCGACATCGGCCATTGTTTCGTGTTTTTAGCGGAGGTCGAGGTCTATGGAGACGCCCGCCCCGACACCGTTCTCCGTTTCTCATACAAAGATGTACGCCTAACAATCTCTAGAACCTCCGTTTCTCGCCGAAGTTTGACCACGCCGCCAATCTTTGGAATCTTGAACCAACCTCATTTGCGTCCCGCGGTTCACAATCAAGGGCATCTTGCTACCAGCCGGTATGTATTGCAATCTTGATCGAACTATGTCATGGTCAAGAACTAAAGAATTTACATACACTAGATAGCATGCTTTTATTGTGTTGTTACGGGATGATAAACTCTTGTACTAAAAACACATGGATCGACGTTAAGATAGCAATACTATGAAATTAAATACCAACGTTAAAGTGTCATTTAATCTAAAAGGCAAAGGTCATGAAATTAAATACCAACATTAAAGTTTTATTTAATTTCATAGTATTGCTATCTTATCGATTGTGTGATCCATGCGTTTTTAAACAAGAATTTATTATTCCATAGCAACGCACGGCGGGCATACTACCTGATAATACTATGAAAGTGTTAGTATTGGAATAAATATAAAATGAACGCTTCGTCTTTCCTAGCTAGTTCAACCATGCACCCATGTCTCTGGGAGTTTAGCTAGTTCTAATAGCAGGAGCACCAGAGACAGCCCGCCCGTCGCGCACAGACTACAGAGATCGACATGCACGCTCGAATCGTTGGCTGTTTTGAAAACCCAGTGGAGGCGGGAATGGAATTGCGGCAGTCCACGCTACTGTTGTCACCTAACCAGTGGCGGAGTGCAGTTGCGAGGTGTGGCTGTGATCGAGCGACCTAAACTATATAAAGCATCCCCAAACAAATGCACGGAACGCCGCCCTTGTCCCAACGCGAGCGCGAGCGAGCACCGGCGGCGCCGGCCGGGAGGACTGCTGCTGCGATGGGGCCGACGCCAGCACCATAGATGGGGGCCGCCTCGGCGGGAGGCAGGCCTCCGACTCCGACGAGTTGGACACGCCGCCGGTGCGCACTGTGGGGACGCCGTGCGCATGGTCTGGGACGAGTCCAAGCGCCTCTGGGCCATCGGCCTGCCCATCGCCGTGAGCATGATGAGCATGTACGCCGTCAGCTCCGTCACCCTGATGTTCGTCGGCCAGCTCGGCAACCTCCCGCTGGCTGCCGCCTCCATCGGCCTCTCCGTCTTCGCCACCTTCGCGCTCGGCTTCCTCCTCGGCATGGGCAGCGCGCTCGAGACGCTCTGCGGCCAGGCCTTCGGCGCCGGCCAGGTCGCCATGCTCGGCGTCTACCTGCAGCGCTCCTGGATCATCCTCATTTCCACTTGTGTCGTGATGACGCCCGTCTTCGTCTTCGCCGAGCCGCTGCTCCTGCTCCTCGGCCAGGACGCCGACGTCGCGCGCGAGTCCTCCAGGTTCGCCATCTACGTCATCCCTCCATCTACGCCATGGCGATCAACTTCGGCGCCAGCAAGTTCCTCCAGGCGCAGAGCAAGGTCACCGTGCCCGCCTACATTGGCTTCGGGGCGCTCCTCGCATGCATCCTCGTCAACTACCTCCTCGTCTATGTGCTCGACTGGGGCCTCCCCGCCGCCGCCGCCGCCTTCGACGTCGGCCACTCGGTCATGGCGCTCGGCCAGGTGGCCTACATCATGGGATGGTGCAAGGACGGCTGGAAGGGATGGTCTTCCGCCGCCTTCCACGAAATCTGGGGATTCGTCAGGCTCTCGCTCGAGTCCGCCGTCATGCTCTGCCTCGAGATATGGTACATGAGCATGATCACCGTGCTCACCGGCGACCTGGAGGACGCGCAGATTGCCGTTGACTCCCTGGGCATATGGTACGACACCACGGAGAATATATACCAATAAGATTATAGAAATGCTTCTTGGACTCCTGCTCTTTGATCTGTTTTTTTGCGCATAACTGTTTCTCCTCTATGTATCAGCATGAACATGAACGGATGGGAGAACATGATCTTCATCGGTCTCAATGCCGCTATCAGGTCCAATCCAGATAATCTTCCTCTTTCCAATCCAGATATATAGCTTGCTGTTGCTGGGTACTGACACAATGCAACCTCTGGTTTTCTTGCCCATTTACCAATTTTCAGCGTCCGGGTCTCCAATGAGCTTGGCTCGGGCCGTCCAAGGGCCGCATTGAACGCCGTCATCGTGATCGTCGGCGAGGCGCTGCTGATCGGGATCGTGTGCATGGCCCTCATCCTCATCTTCAGGGACAGCTTCTCCATCATATTCACGAGCGACGCCACGCTGCAGCGAGCCGTCGCCAAGATCGCCGGCCTGCTCGGCCTCACCATGGTGCTCAACAGCGTGCAGCCCGTGCTTTCGGGGGTCGCGATTGGGGGCGGATGGCAGGGCCTCGTCGCCTACATCAACCTCGGCTGCTACTACGTCTTCGGCCTGCCGCTGGGCTACTTGCTCGGCTACAAGTTCAACTTTGGAGTCGGGGTATATATATGCATGTTGTTTACTTGCAATCACAAGCTTTTATGTTTGCATGAATGAAACACACGTGATTAGCCAATCCTTGTAGTGATTTAATGAGTTATTATTTGCATTCCCTCACATTTTAAGTTTTTGTCTCCGATGATGTTGATGCTTGCAGGGGATTTGGTCCGGCATGCTTTCTGGTATCGCACTTCAGACGCTCATCTTACTAGTTGTGGTTTGGAGGACAGATTGGAAAGCAGAGGTAACGCAACAACCTACTGGCTCCATGCCTTTTTGTACCATCATCCCTTTTGTTTTTGCCATCCCATGGTTGTTGCAATGTACAGCTGCAGTGGTATAACTACTTTCACATGATTGTTGATCTCCTTTAATTTGTTTTGGCAACTGCAGGCAGCCCAAGCTTCAAGCCGTGTGCAAAAGTGGGGTGGCAAAGGCACTGATGAGGTCAAGCCCCTCCTGGAGTAGAGTTTTTTTTTTTTCTCGAGCCGGCATTTCACCCGTTTTTTCATTAAGAGGTCCCAGAGTAGAGTTAGTGTAGTACTATCTGGCAAGCTTAATTTGCTGCCTCGTCTCACTTTGCTACTGTAGGACAAATATCAAGCTCATTTCATTTGAATAAACAAAAACATGCTTGAGCACTGGGCAACTGAATTTTTTTTAGCATTGTGCAGCTTTTAGGAACAATTCACCAAATGGGTGAAAAGAAAACGTTTTCTCCTATAGTGCCACGGAAAACACGGTTAGACACGCCGCTAGCGATAAGTCGATGAGCAGAGTACACAAGCTTCTCGAGGGCTGGGGCCTTGGGGGCGCGCAGGCGTCGAGGGCTTGACGGACGAGCCAGAGAGTGCGGGGGGCGAGCACATGGCCTTGGGGAGCACTTGTGAGACATGGGGACAAGACATATGCCAAACAGATGAAATGAGAGTGATAACATATGACCAAATTGATAAGAAGAAAGAGAGAGAAAGAAAACACATGTTCTAGAATTCAGTCCTATGAGATCTGAGGCGACCGGGCCTTACTTAGTTGCCCAAAAGTTAGAATTTTTCTAATTGTAGCACTCTCGTTTGTATTGGTAAATATTGTCCAGTCATAGACTAACTAGGCTCAAAAGATTTATCTCGTGATTTACAACCAAACTATGCAATTAGTTATTTATTTACCAACATTTAATGCTCCTTACATTTAATGCTCCTTATATGTGTTTAAAATTGATGTGACGGAGAAAGCGTGAAAAAATTGTAACTTTTGGAAGGTAAACATGACCTGGGTTCATGCATTGTCTGCCACTCTGCCGTATTTTGCTATTGAGCTGACATAAACAACAGAGAAAAGCATGATAGATGGTCAACAACGCCGCCTCATACTTTGCAAAATAAAAAGGCACATGTGACATGTATAAATAGCAACACCCCCCCTCCGCCCCCACCCCCACCACCACCACAAAAAAAAAAAAAAAAAAAAAAAGGTAAAGTAAAAAAAGATAGATGCCTTTGTGTCGTTGTACAAGTTTACATCAAACGAATTTTATTTTATTTTTTAGAAAAAAATCTGTTTTAGATAGGTATGTTGGTTAGCATCTATGTCATTAAAAATGTTTATAGAATTATCTGCTAACTGCAAAAACAGGGGAAAATAATGGTTATCCACAACATGTTCTCAGAGAGAAAGAATGCCCGGGAGTAGTTTTACTAATATAATGCAAGTCTTTTGGTCTTATGAAAATTAGGTTTCTCTTGTACAATAGTTTATAAGGCGATCAGAACAAAATTTGAAGAGCAAATTTGAAGAGCAATTGTAGTAGAACAAGTTTTATGAAATTTTGTTTTTTGTAAAATCAGATATCCAAACAACCCTATGGGCTATGATCATTTCAATCTTTTTATCTAGTTTAAACATGCGTATACAAGTATTCCATTAAAATAGCTTTTGTTTTACCGCTAAAATTGCTTAAGTAAGTTTTATCGATAAAACTACTTATGGTAAAACATTGCTCCATCATTCCAAGAGTAGTAAACTAATGAGTTTTCTGGTTGACTAAAAAAAAGTTGAGAGCATATTTGTTGGCTTCCTTCAGCAGTTTTTAGTCTCATTTTTTTAAAAAAGATAGGTAATTTTATATTAGAAACCCCAAAGTATTTCTAAACCACCTAACTGTTTTTGTACTATCTTTCTCTCTATCACGAACTCTGTCTACTAATTCTTTCCTGAATTCTTTAGATTGGCACAATGGATACGTGCCTATATGTCCACATGATGAGTTTGCTTTGGCAGTACCAAAAGATTGGAATTGAGAATTATTAGATATGTATATTTTTAAATCTTAAAAGAAGTAAAGAGATATAAGAAGATTGTTTTGGAAACTCTTGAGATGCTCTTACTCACTCCGATAAACATGCAACTATGGTTTGAATGCCACTTAAAGTGGTTTTATCTTTGACAAAATTTATAGTGAATACTCCCTCCATCCCAGATTATAAATATTTGACTTCGTTGAACCCAAGTTTGATCATTTATTTTTTTCAAAAAAATTTATGCACATACAGTCAAATTTAAGTCATTATTGAAGAAATTTTATTAATAAACCAAGCCACAACAAAAGAATAATGGGTTGAGTACTATTTATATTTATGACTCTAAATTAATTTATTAAACAAATATTTTGTAATAAATCTAACTATATATATTTGATATATTTAATATTTTTATATTTATAATTAATTTAAATTGAGATACTGAACCATAACACGTGGTAGAATTGTACTCCGTACGCATTCTAGATGGAGGGAGTATACTATCGTAAAACACACTACTTTTGTGATAATAAAGCTGTAATAAACGTACGGAGCACATGTCGGCACACCGATCATCACGAGATGCGTTTGGATTTGGAGCGGGAGGAGTGGAAGTCAAGCAGTCCACGGGGTAGTAGCTGCGCTGCACCTAAACCCGCGGCCGAGGTGCTGTCGTAGCGCTGGTGTAGTTGCGAGGTGTGGCTGCGATCGAGCCAGGCAACCAACAAACCTTCCCGTAATAAATGTCGGAGGACGCGGACACCGACGACCGACGCGACGCCCTCTTTGTTCCTTCGCGAGCTGCGAACGCGAGCACCGGCGGCGCCGCAAGGACTCCTGGGATGGGGGCGACGACGCCAGCAGCATCGAGGGCGCCCCGCACCACGGCGGCATGCTGGCCTCCGGCGGTGAGCCCGACACCCCGCCGGTGCGCACCGTGGGGACGCCGCGCGCATGGTGTGGGACGAGTCGAAGCGCCTGTGGGGCATCGGCCTGCCCATCGCCGTGGGCATGCTGAGCATGTACGCCATCAGCTCCATCACCCAGATGTTCATCGGCCACCTCGGCAACCTGGAGCTAGCCGGCGCCTCCATCGGCCTCTCCGTCTTCGCCACCTTCTCACTGGGCTTCCTCCTCGGCATGGGCAGCGCGGTGGAGACGCTCTGCGGCCAGGCGTTCGGCGCGGGCCAGGTCGCCATGCTCGGCGTCTACCTCCAGCGCTCCTGGCTCATCCTCCTCGGCGCCTGCGTCCTCATGTCGCCCGTCTTCGTCTTCGCCGAGCGGCTGCTCCTCCTCCTCGGCCAGGACGCCGACGTCGCGCGTGAGGCCGGCAGGTTCGCCATCTACGTCCTCCCCTCCGTCTACGCCATGGCCATCAACTTCGCCGCCAGCAAGTTCCTCCAGGCGCAGAGCAAGGTCACCGTGCCCGCCTACATCGGCTTCGGGGCGCTCCTCGCTTGCGTCCTCCTCAACTACCTCCTCGTCTACGTCTTCGGCTGGGGCCTTCCCGGCGCCGCCACCGCCTACGACGTCGCGCACTGGATCATCGCGCTCGGCCAGGTGGTTTACATCATAGGGTGGTGCAAGGACGGCTGGAGGGGATGGTCCTCCGCCGCCTTCCGCGACCTCTGGGCCTTCCTCAGACTCTCGCTCGAGTCCGCCGTCATGCTCTGCCTCGAGATATGGTACATGAGCACCATCACCGTGCTCACCGGCGACCTCGACAACGCACAGATTGCCGTTGACTCCCTAGGCATATGGTAAGTGACATCGGACTACTAATCTAGGTATTATATTGGATTCCATTCTTTAGATTTTGATTGAGGAGTATAATCTAGAATTAGAGGAGCATAATCTTTTTCCATTGGGCACAGCTAACCTTCCATAACTAACTCACAAACATGGCTCTTCTCCCATAAATCTTCAGCATGAACATCAACGGATGGGAGGGCATGATCTTCATCGGCCTCAATGCCGCTATCAGGTCCAGATAATTAAAACCCACTTGTTCTGTTTCCTTATATACAGAACTCTATACTTACTGTTGCCGGGCACTACTAATATGCAACCTCTGCTCTGATGTGCTCTGCTCCTTGGCCATTCAATTTCAGTGTCCGAGTATCCAATGAGCTCGGCTCCGGCCGTCCAAGGGCGGCATGGAACGCGGTCATGGTGGTCGTCGGCGAGGCGCTGCTGATCGGGATCGTTTGCATGGCACTCATCCTCATCTTCAGAGACAGCTTCTCCATCATATTCACCAGCGACGCCACGCTGCAGCGAGCCGTCGCCAAGATCGCCGGCCTGCTCGGCCTCACCATGGTGCTCAACAGCGTGCAGCCCGTGGTTTCAGGGGTCGCCGTTGGGGGTGGATGGCAGGGCATCGTTGCCTACATCAACCTCGGCTGCTACTACATCTTCGGCCTGCCCCTCGGCTACTTGCTCGGCTACAAGTTCAACTTCGGAGTTGGGGTAATTCTCGCATCAAAACCGCATGTTGTTTCCTTGCAATCACAAGCTGGAATTGTTATCCATCTCTATGTTACATGGATGAATGAAACATACATAGTTAGTCAACCCTTGTAATTTAATTAATTAATTAGTTAATTACATTCCCTTATATTATAATTTTATTTAATCTCCGATGATGTTGGTGCTTGCAGGGGATTTGGTCTGGCATGCTTTGTGGTGTCACACTTCAAACCATCATCTTGCTAGTTGTGATTTGGAGGACAGATTGGAAAGCAGAGGTAACAATCTACTAGTAGTAGTTTGAAGGCTTTTTGTACTATCTGTCCCTTGGTTCATGTTCTTCTTTGTTTTGGCAACTGCAGGCAGCACAAGCTTCAAGCCGTGTGCAAAAGTGGGGCGGCAAAGGCTCTGATGAAGTCAAGCCTCTCCTGCAGTAGAAATGTAGAATTAGTAGAAATCAAGTGTATTTTTCTTGCCCCACTGATACCAGGCTCGTTTCATTTGAATGGAATAATCATGCATGGGCACTGGTAAAGTGTTGTAGCTGAAATTGTTCGCACTTGAAGCTCAAGTAGCTTCTCTTGTTTCTCTCGCCGCATGACTACATGAGTAGTAGTTGGATTGCTGTGTGTGGCTGAACTCAGAGATGTGTAGTACAATGATTCTTCGCTAGCAGTTGGTACAATGGTGTCAGGAAATGTTGTTGGTCAGGATTAAGATGGGATAAGAAAGAACCCTTGATTTGACAAATTCAGAGTAGTGTAACCATCGGCCCTTAACTTAGTACTCACTCCATTCCATAAAGCTTTCAACTATAGGAAGCGTGTCGGTCAAACTTTCTCAACTTTGACTAGGTTTGTAGAAAATACGTGCAATGTTTATATCCAAATAAATTTATTAAAAAACTAGACTTCAAGATTTTTTCGACGATATTAATTAATTAAGTATAAATATTTATATATTTTAATATATAATTACGGGCAGTTTGAAAACGTTAACTTCTCGGGAAGCGAGAATTGCATGCTTTCTGGAACGGAGGGATTATATGTTTTTGGAAGAAGAAAAAATGGAGACATATCCAAGCAACGAGAAATGATGAATCCACATTCAAATAGTAGAAATATAGGTAGCCATCGGCGCTTAAACATTTATTATTGACATGATGGATCTACATTCAAATAGATGGCACATGCTACTGTTCGACAATGATAGATTTTAATTAGATACCCTCACTATTGGACAAAGATCCTTCACACCAGATAATTGTTGATTCCGGGAATCCTCGAATGCTACGAGAGAAGTATAGAGTAGAAGCTTTATTCGTCAACGCAACACCAAATCAATCCAATAAAATAAAGTTTAATCATTCCAAAAGGATTCGTTTGGTGTGTGTTTTTAGGGAAAAACAATCAGAAGCCTCTACAACCTCAGTGACGCCCATGTGTGTGGCCATGTACAACAAGTGAACGAGGACCAATCGATCAGTAGATCATTTTCTTCTCTGACGTGTGACATTTGTGTACCGTTTCTTGTTGCAATATACATCATCAAGCTTTAACACACCCAAGCTAAAAGTCTCTTGCGTTCAGAATCAAGCATTCAATGTGAAATCAACTCTTCTGACTATAATACCCCTATAGACTACGAATTTTGCAGGACTGTTGTTTACCAAAAACGAAACATGCAATTCTCGCTTATCATTGAATTTTGACCGAAGTTATTTTTTTTAGGGAAAAAGCTTTCCTCGGCTTTATTGATCAAAGCAAGTTCACAAATTATAGCACTTTGACCGAAGTTATATAAAAGCTACTAAAACTTTTGAAACAAAATAAGTACCATTAGATTAGTAATATAATATATTTTCATAATAAGTTAGTTAGAGGTATAAATCCTAACACTATTTATTATAATCTTGGTCCTCAAGGAAAGTTTACGTAAAGCTAGTTGGTAGTAACCCGGCTCATAAATGGTTGTGGAAATCTGCTTGCCAAAACAAGAGAAAAGTGTTCTTTTGGCTTTTGCTCATAGACAGTGCTCGGGTACCGGGGATCTTCTTCGAAGGAAACACATGCAACTCCCCTTGACTACAGTTGTGCTCATTGTGTCCAACATTGGGATGAAACTCGCATCACCTATTTTTCGATTGCCCCTTGGCTTTGGCATGTTGGAACACTTTGACCTTGCCGGGTACCTTCAAACCGCACCACCATAGAAATCTTTGAAGTCTTCAGAGTACAGCCGGCTTCCATTCTTTATGGGAATTGTTATAACAATGTGTTAGGCTATCACGGATGCTACGAAATGATCTAATTTTCAAGGGTCTTCCCGCTTCTATTGGGCGTTGTAAATTGATCTTCAAGTCTGAATTTGCCTTGGTTATCCAAAGGTCAAAGCCTTCCTCTGTGCCAAAGTTTACTCAATGGCTAGACAACTTTGTGTAATTTTTTTAATTTTCTTTGTAAGCTTTTTTTTTGTTTCTTGATGTAAATTTGTAAGACCTTGTTTAAGTTCTTTTCAATAAAAGCACATTAGGGGCGCCTTGCCCTCCTGTTTTCCCTAAAAAATAATCTTAGTCAAATGTGAACAAATTTGACAGCAATGCATCTTATAGTTATGTTTACATGAAAGAGGGAGTAATACAATCTCTACTACATATAATGCACCAAAAAAACTTTCCTAAAGCCACACAAAGAAAAGTTGTCCCTATTTGTCCCCTACAAGCCATTATCTCTCCTAATCTTTCTAAATGCACCCAAACAAATACACTCCAAATCTAAACAACATTTTAAATGAATGGCTCTGGATCTATTCTAATCTCTCTTTCTCTCACTCACCCGTATCAAAGGGGCCAGAATTGCTGAGATCAAACCTCATCTACGGCCATCCTAATCCCCGGTCAGGCGCGCGCAACAGTCCTCCCCTCCCGCACGCGCGCGACCCTATGTCTCCCCTGTCCCACACACTTCCCGATGCGCGACCCTCCACCTCCATTGCCGCTCCTCCACCCGCTGCCACAGGGGAGCGCCGCTCCTCCACCAGCCGGAGACGGGAGAGGGCCGCCCGTCGACAGGAGAGCGCCGCCGCTGCGTGTCGTGAGGCCAGCCGCTCGCCGCTGAGGACGCCAGCCGCCGCCGCTGGGGGTGTGCGGGAGCCTGGAGGTCCGCCCGCCGCCGCCTGGAGGTCCACTCGCGGCCCGCTGTTGCTGAGGACGCCCGTGGCCGTTGAGTCCGCCCGCCGCCGCTGAGGCCGCAATTCCGTCGAAACCCTAGCTCTAAGCATCGGCGGCGCTCCCGCGACTTCTCCTCTCCCCAAGCGCGACGCGACTCTCCACCTCTCCCCCTCACAGCCGCATCGTGCGCTCCTGCTCCTACCTCATCGTAGGGGCGGCCGATTGGCTCGCCGCGACCGGCTGCGGCACGGTGGATTTGGTGGCGCGGCGGGCGGACAGCGCAGCGGCAGGCAGGAAAAACCCCGTGCAACATGGCTGGGATCCGCTGGTCACGGTGCCAAACTTTAGACCATGGTGAGCCCCTCCCTCTCCCCTCTCCCTCACTGTTTCTCCCTCTCCTATATCTGTGGCGTCCTCCAAGAAGTAGCGGCGAGGAAGCTGGCATCTTGTCGTGGTCTCTTGGCAGCTCCACGGAGGGATCCAGCATGATGCGGCTGCGTTGTGGTTCTTGGCTCCCTCACTATTTCTCCCTCTCCTAGATCACGCTCAATGTGTCTTGGTTGATGTTGTGGTTAGTTGTTGTTGTTCGGCTGGCATTTGCCTGCCACTGCTAATTCCCATATGACTGTTTCCATATGTCTAATTTCTTAATGACTATTTCCATATAGCATTGAAAACGAATAGCTATAAATCTGCAGGATGAAGATGGTCAAATTCTCCATTCAGATTTTGTTATTTTGTTAGCATAAAAATTGTTGAGAAGCAAATTCAACATGCTTGGCATGTTTGTTCTATCCTTTTCAATGCCACCATTGACTATCCTTGTTTGTTCTCTGATCCCAGGTGCACTCAAAAATCTTCCATAGATGGGAATTGCAGGATGGAGGATAGGGGCTCAAAATCATCATGGGCAAGTGAGTTTGCCCTCCAGTTTTGCTTACTACCCTTTTTTTTTTTCCATTCTTTTGGTTTTTTTGTTTGTATAATCCTAAAGCTGACAATTGGTGTTTATTTTTTTCTCATGCTGTAGCTATCAGCTAGATATCAATATTAACAAAACAATTGATTCTTTTTTAAGCAGTATGCAATCTATTTCCCTCCTTAAGGTAAATCCCTGTGCCTTGCGTGTAAATTTATGAGAGACAATGATAGAATTGTAGAAATTCTATATTTCTTCTCTTGGACTTGTATCTGCCAGAGTCAGTGAAGTGTTAGTGGATCTCCTGTCAGACCTTCAGTTTTAATTTTTGTTTGGTTGGCTGCTTGCAAATTATTCTATAATTAGCACGAAACTGGTTGTCGTCAAATATAGATTCTATCTTTTGATTGTTTCAGATGAGCAGCAGCAACTGCTTTTCTGATGACTTTTTCCATGGCTGACCACAAGCTATCTGCTCTCTGATGACTTTTTCCAAATGAACAGGGGCTGCAATAGTAAAACACTAAAACCTGTAAGGCTCGAACTATGAAGGTATCTGCTCTCTGATGACTTTTTCCAAGAAAGTGAATGGTCTGGGCAAGCACTCCTTTTCTGTGGTCAGGTGACTGGTGAAGCAGCTCATCAGTTGATGAACATTGACACGAACATTGTTAAACTGGGCTGATAATTTTCTGTTTCAAGATCCTGCTTAATTATAATTATCTTCTTTTTTGTGGAACCTGGTGTTGCTTGCAACTTGAAGGAAGTGGAAGGAGATAATGGGCGATTGGGTGAAATTCCTGCGGTGACAAAAATGCTTCGCTTAACAGTATGTTAGTGTGCAGAGTTTTACAATCTCTTTGGCTTAAGAGTTTTTAGATATATATTTTTATCCTATTCTTGATAATCCTGACCGTTCTTGATATTCCTAATGGGTGGAAATCGGTTGCTTTGATGACAACAGTTGATGTTAACTCCCGGATAAAATCCAAGGCAAGAACCACCAAAGCCCTCGGGTAACTTTTCTTGCTTAGAGGTTGCTCTGAATAAGTGGTTAAGTACACATCTCAAGCTTTTTAGTGATTCTCCTGTTCAAAACTTCTTTCTGGTATGAAGCATTGTGCCTGGAATATTCCTTGCTCTGTTATTCTTATTCCCCTATTAGTTTGCCAAACGGCCAACTAATAGTTGGACTTTTTTTCCCCTCAAATCACAATTTGTATTTGGGGTTGAGACTGGTGGTTGCTGTGTAGGTACATCGAGCAGTTGACAAAGAGGATTTGATTATCCGATGGCGGATCTGTGTAGGAATGCCATGCATAAGATCCATTAGGAGCGGCAGTCCCCGTGCATGAATGGTGACCTTGGCAGCGGTGGCAGCGTGACCCTCTGGCATGCCGGCAGTGAATTTTCTTATCCTGGTTTTGGACTCCATGCTTCTGCTTAGTCCTAAAAAACTGAATATCTGTGAAACATTGTACTATTAAGCTGTTCATAATTGTTTTGCCGGCAATCGATTTGCTATAATTATCTGGACCTCTGGGATATTCTAAGCTGCAAAGTAAGGCTTCTGTAGAAGGAATTTTGCAATAGTATTATGCTCGGGTGATTTTTCACATTTAAAAGTTAATTAACTTAGAATTAGGCAAACATGTGGTTGTCTCTGCACTGTGAATTGCCACCGAGTCAGGAATTGTAAGCCTGTAACAACATATATACTACTAACTGGTAACATGCTAAGGCTATGTGAATACCTGGTTCCTAAACTAACCATTGCCTTGCTGTTTCAGGTTAACAATTTCGACCCGGTACGGTGACGTGAGAGCCCTTAAAAGAGCATCAGCTGGTTCCGAATCTAGCCATTAAGGAAGCAGTGCTGGCCTACCTGAAGGAGCACAGCTGGCCTTAGAAGCTGAATTGATGGATGTTGAGTGCTTTGCTGACTGCAGATGCTGATGAATGGGGGTCATTTTTGTAGGAGGACCTCACTCTATCTAAAACAAGTTGTTGAGATTGTTTAGATGCTGAGAAGAGAAACACCCCGCTCTGTATTTTGAGCTGACGTGGCAAACGCTTTGTACTTTGGCACCTGGTGAAAGGATTGACCACCGTGCTACACAATTTATTTTGTTGTATTAAGCCTTGTTATTGGCCATTTAATAATGAGACTATTACTTGATATATCTTGAACTCAAAGATCTACTTAAGCAATCCAAAACTATAGATTGTGGATTGTATTTATGGTCATATATAAATATACGTGAGACAAAAAAACTATGAAAAAATGTTGTTTCTAAGTTCACCCTCTACTAAATAAAACCGTAGCACGGGCACTATACTAGTCGGGTTAATTCTCCTGCTCAAATTCGTTTAGATATAGACAAGAAATTTATACTTTATGTTATGTTTCTTTGGCAAAAAAAAAAAACTTTATGTGTGACCGTAGCTATCACATCAACGTGCCCTAGCGTCTTTCTGTTTATATTCTTTCATGCAAAAGATATCTTCTTTTCCTCGGTAAGCGGAAAAGAAAAGAAAAGAAAATGACAAGGAGAGATAAGATATTTGAAGGCAAACACTCACCGACACGTGGGCCCATAAGTCCTGCCCATGACATCGCCAAACTGTGACGAGTCGTCATAACACACAACAACCTGCCTGCCTTGTCATCCGCAACTCCATATCCTCGCCGCCGCCGCCGCCTCCTCTCGCTGCGCTCCTCCGCTCCACTGGTGGTAGGGAGTGCAGCAGATCCATCCCGTGGCCTGGTCCGATCCGATCCCTTCGCTGCTGGGTAAGGAGCCTATGACCTTCGCTGCTCGGACGGATCGGTTCCTTCTCTCGCGCTGGTGAATCGCAGCCACTCTGTTGTTCTGAATCCAATCCGCTTGCCGCCGCCGCCGGCGGCTCTTCCGTTTTGTTCTGATTGCTTGTTTGCTTGCTGCTGCATCGTGCAAGGAACAGGATGTACTAACTCTCGTGCGTGCCTTACCCCTACCAGTTTGTTTAGGATTCATTCTTCGATCGACACGTTTGGGATTGATTGGTTCGGTTGGGGATGGCGCGTCGCCTGATTAGCCCCGCAGCGGCGTGCCGAGGCTGCGGTTTCGTTAGGCCCGGGTTTCTGGCTGCCTTCTCCTCCTTCCATGTGATTCCACTGCCCCTTATCTAAACTCTATACTAGTCACTGCGCTCTCATCTCTGTGTCTCCAATCTTCTTCTTCCAGTCCTTCAGAATTTTTGGATTCTAGTTACCAGGTCACTCTACTTGTTAGACCAAGTTAGCATGTATACTAACTAACTAATATGTACTTCGATAGGCACTGTAATTATCATAGACCAGCTGTTTTTTTGCATTCTACATTTCATTCATGTCAGATTATATTGCCTGCTTAGCCGACCGGGGATTCTTCCCCCATGTATTACACCCATTCTAGTGCTATTACTTACTGGTACATGCTTCTTCTGACATAAACAGATAAGCTGCTTATTGTCTTGTAGTTGTTGTCACTAAGTGTTATATACTGCAAACCACCTCCTGTAGTCAGTGATTGCCTAGTGACTTCCTTCACTTTTTGGCAGTATCGAACCTTGCCATCGTGCTCACCGAAGAGGACTTCGTCAGTAAAGAATTGCTTTAGCAACACTTACAATTTAAGGAAGGAGGTACCATTCCTTGCTATTTTTGTCGGATTCTTCTTCTTGCTATAGTTTGTTGAATGCTGTTATCTGTTTTCAGTTATACATCTTTTTGTGCCATAACCAGCGCTGTTTATACTTTATTTATCCTGTCACAGGGTTCACGTTGGATAAGATCCGAGCCTGCCTTATCACTAAATGTTAGTACCTTCCTTTATGCCAACTATTTATTATCATTATATAATATAATCTATACATTTATGCATATATGTTCTGAGCTGCTACCTGCTACGTTACAAAATAGCTTGGTTCTATGTGATAATAAGATTTTGAAGTTTCTCTTGTTCTCTCCGAACACACAGGAGAGCTGAATTTTCAATTTTGACTAGTAGGATGTAGTAATAGCAGTGTATTTCCTTAATATATTCAATTCGTGGCATCCAATGTGCCTACATGGCTCTCCCATTTATAGTTTCCTTACCGTTTTCATATCCATAATTCAGAGGGTAAAGTTTGTTGGCAAGAGGACATCTTGTTCTGTTGCAACAGAGCCACCTCCTGCTGCCACTGAAGAACCAAACATGGATGCCCCCAAGGAGATATTCTTGAAAGATTACAAGGCACCTGATTATTATTTTGATACGGTAACTACATGCCTTTTCTAATTGCTTTCTCGTACAGCTTTCAGCATCTGAACATTTGTTGTTAGAAATTCTCTAGTTATTGTGCCCTAAGCAAGGTTAGCAGTTTGGAATCCAGTTCCTGTTGGAGTAGCTGTTGTTTTAGACATCAACACAGTTTCCAGCATAAACCTTTGACAGATAATGTTAAGAAATATATCAGTGCAAGTTACACCTAGTTGTGCTTGAAACTAGTTTTGAAGAAAAATCTACCATCCCCCTCACCCCCCCACACACACACACACACACACACACAAAAAATCACTGATCTGGCCATTCATCCTAGAAGAACATGTTCTCAAATGGGGCCAGCATGTAGACAGATGTGTACACACATAGTGATCTACATATCTTGATCCTATTACCATTATTCCATGTTTGGGCTATGTTTCTTGTAAATTGACTGTTATTTGATTTCTTTTTTTTTTTTTTTTTTGCCTATTTTTTACCGCCACCCAATTCAACTGCAGGTTGATTTGCAATTTCAACTTGGTGAAGAAAAGACCATAGTTACATCTAAAATAGTTGTATCCCCTGGAGTTGAAGGTCAATATCTAACCTTGCAACTATTGTCCTGTACTTTCTTTCTATTTAGCAAAATATATCATATGGTACCTCATCAAGGCCTCTACACCTCTCTTGCATATCTTTTTTCTTCTCCATCCTTTTTCCATTTATATCATGATGAGAAGTAACTTTGGAGCTTAGACGAGCTTCTCAACTTCCTAACTAACTTTCAATTGTAATATATTGTAGCTGACATCTATTTCTTGACTTCCTAACTAACTGTCAATTGTAATATATTGTAGCTGGCATCTCAGCTCCACTAGTTCTTCATGGGCGTGACCTCAAGCTGTTATCAATCAAAGTCAATGGCACTGAATTAAAGGTGATAATTAGTTCACATAGCATTTTTGTTGTCTTTAGATATTTTAAAATTGTAGGAACTGATTTCTTTTTTCATCCTTGTTACAACCAAACTGCTATAGTTTCATGATGAGTTTGAACATTAATAACCATATCCTCGTCTTCTTTTAGATTAGATAGATTCTGTCACATATTTGTACAACAGTAGGTAGGATATATTGCATGTATTTGGGAAATATGCTGACAGGAATGTCACACAATTACCAACAAACGGTGGGAAGAAACTTGTTTTGTTCCAACTTAGAATGATTGTATAATTTATTTATAATCTTTCCAAGTGGAAAATAGGTAAATCAGATGGAGGCTTGCACTTGAATTATACTGGACAGATAACTGGGGGCCCATATGTTTGAAAAATTTGAAGGGATTGTGAGAAATAGTAGTTGTATATAGTAACATGCGGCAATAGCCAAGTGGTCTCTTGTGGTTTGTGACATTAGATTACTTGCTCCATTCTATCATGTTTTCCAGTCGCACTATTGATATCGGCAGTGAGTTAGTGGGATACTGGATTTGTATCCTTCAAATATTTCTTAGTATGATAGGTGTTGCCTAATACACAACACAATTATCAGAAACCCTGCTGCAGTTAATATGTATTATTTTCTTTGAAAAAGTTTTGCCTAAAAACATACATTTTATTCTCCTATTTTGTTCCTCACCTTTCTGTATCTACTTGATGATTAGGGTGAAGAGTATAAAATCTATTCTCGCCATTTGACACTTTCAGCACCACCTGCTGGCGTATTCACCTTGGAAGTTGTTACAGAAATATATCCTCAGCTAAACACATCATTGGAGGTACTGACTGCTTTTAGAGGGATACAGTCCTACACTCCTACTAGATAATACAATGTAGGCTAACAGCTAGTGTATCTTTTCCTCTAATTTCTTGTGCGTTCACAGGGGCTGTACAAGTCTACTGGTAACTTCTGCACTCAGTGTGAAGCAGAAGGGTTTCGGAAGATTACCTTCTTTCAGGTAGGTCTTACTTTCAGTAAAATTACTATATAGAATGGTGTTAAGGTTTACCTACTGTTTATTAACATCAGATATTGTATATTGATTCCATTCCATATTTACTTGCGGTTTGATATATGATATGATGCATCAAATATCATGCCGTCTCTATAAATATGATCTCCCACGAGTTTTTTTTAGGGGATCTTTCACGAGTTTTTGATATTGGATTAATACATGTTCTGTATTTGAAAATGTTGAATGCTATCGCAGGATCGCCCGGATGTTATGTCAAAATATACTTGCCGTATTGAAGCTGACAAAACTTTGTATCCGGTATTATTGTCCAATGGGAATCTAATTGAAAAGGGAGACCTGGAGGTACACTAGCTTCCTAAGTCCTCATGCACTCATCACTCATTAGACCTAAGAAAGGGACAATCACTGCATGCCATTGTTCTTTTTGCACTGTAGGGTGGAAAGCATTATGCACTATGGGAGGATCCTTTCAAGAAACCAAGCTACCTGTTTGCTCTAGTTGCTGGTCAGCTGGGATGCCGGGAGGATTCATTCGTTACATGCTCTGGCCGCAGTGTAACACTAAGAATTTGGACTCCTGCCCAAGATTTACCAAAAACTGCACATGCTATGTATTCTCTCAAAGCAGCAATGAAGTGGGATGAGGAGGTTGCTCCAGATTCATTATCTATAATTTCCCTGCAGTTTAGTTAGTTCAAATCAGATAGCTGATTCAGTTCTACCTCTTCATGCCACGTGCCAGGTCTTTGGTCTGGAGTATGATCTTGATTTATTCAACATTGTTGTTGTTCCAGATTTCAATATGTAAGTTCGTTCCTCTATAGGGGTGTGGTTTTAACTTGTGGAACTTGATACTTTGGTTAAATGTTAACAAACCAATTGCCCAGTTGTACAATATAGCATGACCCAAACTGTCTGTTGATAAAGGTTACTCTGTTAATTGCAGGGGAGCAATGGAAAACAAGAGCTTGAATGTAAGATTTCACCTTTGATGGGAAAAAATTCTGCATATCAATTTGTTTTTAACACTGGTTTATGAATGAACAGATATTTCAATCTAGACTTGTGTTGGCATCACCGGAGACTGCCACAGATGGTGATTATGCTGCAATTTTGGGCGTTGTAGGACATGAGGTACATTCATTTGTAGATATATCTGCTCTTTTTTTTTAGTGATTTCAAATGTACTTACAGCTCATTGCTTTTCCAGTATTTCCACAACTGGACTGGGAATAGGTAATTGTCTTAACGATATCACAATAATCGATATTCTTTTTTATTTGCAATTATGCTATCTTAACTTGTATTTAATTCCTTCATGACTCATGAGTGATTAAGTTATGAGTTTTTTCTTATCTTTTCACTTCCTGTTTTAGCTTTGGATGGCTAAATGGGATTGATCTTGTTTCCCCTAACGAAAAGGAATGATTTCCTTATCTCTATGCTCTTGCAGAGTAACTTGCCGTGATTGGTTTCAGCTAACCCTGAAAGAAGGACTGACCGTTTTCAGGGATCAGGTACTCAGGCAGTTGGCCATGTGTTAGCTGCTGCAAGTTTGTTTGTTCATGTTACTCTTCTAATTAAATTATTTTTGTAGGAGTTCTCTTCGATCTTGGCTGTCGCACGGTAAAACGTATTGCTGATGTCTCCAAACTCAGAATCTATCAATTCCCACAGGTTTTCTTGATCTACTCTATCACCACATTCTTCTTAGATTGTTGCTGAATGATGTAAACTGCAACATGGAGCAGCATGATTTTATTTTGACCAACCTGTGGCTTCTTCCCTTATATCCAGGACGCTGGGCCTATGGCACATCCTATCCGCCCCCATTCCTATATCAAGGTGCTAATGCTCAATTGTTCTGTGATTCGAATTCATTTACTCTATGTTGCTTTGAACTAGAAATAAGGATGCAGTTTATAACTTCTAAAATTTCACTGGCAGATGGACAACTTCTATACTGGTGAGTTTGTTGTCTCTATAATTGGCTGCATACAGTGATGCACATGACCATCAACTGATTTATTATCCATCCCTGTTGAACTATTGAAACCTTATCTGATGAATCCACCCCTGGTGACTTTGATTATGAATAACTTGGCAGTGACGGTACGTATTTTTTATCATGTCCCCTATTAAGCAAACACTGTGAGAGTTAATGATTAAAGCTCTGACTTCTTTTTTGTTGCTTCTTTGTTCCTCCATCCAACCATTATGGGATTCGTCTCAGGTTTACGAGAAGGTTCGTTTATGTAATTTTTTTCAATTTCCATGCATTGGTACAAAATGGCAATGAGATGTGACCTGGACACGTACTTGCTATAGGGTGCTGAAGTTGTCAGAATGTACAAGACCATGTTTGGAGCATCAGGGTTTCGAAAGGTAAAATTTGAGTTTCAACCTAAAATGTGAGGGTACAAGTGCTGTTATGAACCATTGTTCATCCGGGGATAACCATTGCCAGGAAGATAGCCGCAAAGTCGGCCTGGAGGGAGACTATATATTTTTTTTGGGTGCTGCGTGCGTGGTGTGCTGGCCGGGCCGTGTCTGGTACAATGTTGTATACATATTTGGTTTATTTACCAAGTTTTCCTCTGCAGGGCATGGATCTTTATTTCCAAAGGCATGATGGCCAAGCTGTCACTTGTGAAGACTTCTATGCAGCAATGTGTGATGCAAATAATACACAACTACCAAACTTTTTTACAATGGTACTAGACACTTATCTTCCAATCCTTTTTTTAGGGTTACTTCTTGTCATCACTACCTAATTGTAAACTATCCAATAGGTACTCTCAAGCAGGTACACCTATAGTCAAGGTGGCATCTTCATATGATTCTAGTTCTCAGACATTCTCTTTGAAATTTAGGTAAGCTTCCACATTCTCTGGGTTTGAAGTACTCATAGTACTTACAATTAGATATATGTTGAATTGTTGTTCCAAATTGTCTATTTACATTCATTTCCATTGATGTTAGTCATGGGTTTTACATACACTGATAATGGTTCTTCCAATATTGTGGTATTTGGTGAAAATAGTACATTTTCTAAACCATCTGTCTTTTTTTTTCCAGCCAAGAAGTACCACCCACTCCTGGCCAACCTGTTAAGGAGCCTATGTTCATACCTGTTGCTGTTGGACTTGTTGACTCTACTGGAAATGATTTGCCCCTCACTTCCGTTTATAGTGATGGAAATCTCCAAACACTCTCTACAGTTGGCCAGCCAGTCTTTACTACTGTGCTTCAGTTTAAAAGGTAAAAGAAACCATGATTATCTTCCTTCAAGCTTTCCCCTCAAGAAATGAACTTAATGGCATGGTTTGATGGTTTGATTTGTGAATCTTTTGCATACTGTATTTGTTCATTCAGTGCTACACTATTGATACTCTACTACAACTGTGACCTTTTTATTCTTTTTTATTTACATTCGTTCAGAATACCTTTGTAAGACCTCAAATTATGTGCCATAAGATTTTTAGTCAGTAACTGGCCTGTGGTTGCCTGTGCAAGGCGCCTAATTGTAGTTTACTAGTTGTATCAAATTTAAGTGTCTCTTGACATTTTTTTCTGATAGTCAAATATGCTTTTATATTATTCAGAAGGAAGAAGAGTTTATATTTAAAGACATTCCCGAGAGGCCAGTTCCTTCTTTGTTGAGGGGATATAGTGCTCCTGTCCGTCTAGATTCTGATCTGAGTGAGAGTGACCTGTTTTTCTTGCTTGCCAATGACTCAGATGAATTTAACAGGTATGTTTTGGATTGTAATGCTAAAGATATTTTCATTTTCTGTTAAAGAGTTAAATCTAATGATCTGTCTATTCCCTAGATGGGAAGCTGGCCAAGTTTTTTGGCACGTAAGTTGATGCTCAGTCTCGTAGCTGACTTCCAACAACAGAAAACACTGGTCCTAAATCCAAACTTTGTTGATGGGATTAGATCAATTCTGCGCAACACAAGCCTGGATAAGGTAAAATTATTTGCGTCTATTGTAATCTAGGATACATGTCAATTATAAAATTGCTTTTGTAATCTGTTACAGGAATTCATTGCTTAAAGCAATAACTTTGCCTGGTCAAGGGGAGATTATGGATATGATGGAAGTGGCAGATCCTGATGCAGTTCATGCTGTCCGTAACTTTATTAAGAAGGAGCTCGCCTTGCACCTTAAAGATGACCTTCTTGCAGCTGTAAGTGACACCGGCCAAGTTGCTACTATCTCTATACCAAAAAAAACTTGGCATTCTAGTTTTGTTCCAAGTCAAACTATCTTAAGTTTGCCAACTTCATAAAAAAAAATGTACCGATATTTATATTACCAAATAAGTAGATCCATCACGAAACATATTTTTCATGGTATACCTATTTGGTGTCATAAATACTGACAATCTCTATAAACTTGGTCAAACTTAGCACAAATCTGGAAGGCATGTTATTTGGGATGGATGTAGTATTTGGTTGTGTTATTCTTGTTCCCCCATGTATCACCATTTCATTTTAACATTTTATTAGGTGAAAAGCAACAGGAGTTCTGAGGCTTACACATTTGACCATGATAGTATGGCTCGCCGTGCATTGAAAAATACATGCCTTGGTATGTTTTTCTTTGGCAAACTTACTGCGCTCCAACCGAGGAATCACGTTCGAGAGAACATCACCTAATGCAACTTTTCTGATGTTCCTTGTAGCATACCTTGCATCATTGAATGAGCCAGAATTCACTGATCTTGCACTGCATGAGTACAAGTCTGCGACTAACATGACAGAGCAGTTTGCTGCATTAGCAGCATTATCCCAAAATCCAGGCCAAGTTCGTGATGATGCCCTCTTGGATTTCTATAACAAGTGGCAGGATGATTACTTGGTAAGATACATGACTTTATACTATCTGTTGTTGATAAATGTTTTTATGAACTAATGTAGCACACAGGTTCTTTGAGAAAGATATATAGCACACATTAAGTGTGGGTACCTGTTTTTTGTTTGTTTTGCTCTGATAGGTTGTAAGCAAGTGGTTTGCTCTTCAAGCTACTTCAGAGATTCCTGGAAATGTTGCAAATGTTCAGAAGTTGCTGGCTCACCCTGCTTTCGACTTGAGGAATCCCAACAAGGTTGGTCCATCAGCTTAAAATTTTCATGTGGACTTTGAGCACCCGACTAAGATATGTTTTTTTAGGTGTACTCGCTAATCGGGGATTCTGTGGATCACCTGTGAACTTCCATGCGAAAGATGGTTCTGGGTACAAGTTCTTGGGTGATATGGTTTTGCAGCTTGACAAGATAAACCCTCAGGTTAACATCGAGCACTGTTCTCCTGTCATCTGGGTAACACTCAAAATGTTTGAAGAATTAATAGTTAATAATGTTCTTGGGTGTGAAATCAGGTGGCCTCCCGCATGGTTTCAGCATTTTCTCGGTGGAGGCGATATGACAAGACCAGACAAGCTCTTGCCAAGGTGACGTATTTGTCTGCAGTCTATGTAGAGTCCTATTGGTAGGGCAGGTTTTCAGGAAAAAAAAAAAATAAAGATAGGGCAATGGTAGTAACACCTTGCTTCATTTGTGGTGCAGACCCAGCTGGAGATGATCGTGTCGGCCAATGGACTCTCCGATAACGTGTACGAGATTGCTTCAAAAAGCTTGGCGGATTAGTTTGGGCAGTTCCAGGGTAGTGCGAGTGGGAGTGCTTAAGTGAACATCTCTTTTGTTGGCAAATGACAAGTTATGTGTATAATAAATAGGCGTGCTGAAGTTGCATGAACTGAACAAAAATATAGTGTGAATGACTAATGATGCCCGCTGTGGGGTTTGGAGCATGCATGCACTTGGTCGTCTGTTGCATTGGAACTGCCGGTTTTTATTACCTGCTGCGCGCAGAGAACACCGCAGGCTCAACACGGCGGCACGACGGCCTCTATGTTTCTCTCGAACTCACTGTCATGTCATCGATCGGTCTCTTCGCTTTCTTGGGAGCTCTGGAAAGTTTTGAAGCTTTCCAGCTATGCCCAGGCACTTCTAGCACACTGACGCAGGTTTCAATGAGTGGTTTTGGCTGATTAGTTGCCACCGTATTTTGTTTGCTTTGCTAGTCTTAGAAAATAAACATTTAATTATCAGTAGATTTTATTCATCTCTATATGTAGATGCACAGAGGCATGCATGTATTTTTTTTTTTAAAAAAAAACCAGAGGCATGCATGTGAATTCATCTGTAGATGCACAGCACAGAGCCAGGCATGTGAATTGAGACTTTTGAGAGTGTTGGTTTGATATCGGCGGATCGGAAGCAAAGGCAAAGCCGAAAGCGAGCTGAAAGCGATTGGACTCTGGTGGGTGGTGGGATAGGAATTGGATGGGATAGGATGGAACGGAAAAAAGTTTTCGTGAGTCGTGATGGTGCGCATCAGCGCATGGTACCATGGGTGGACTCGACCGGAATAGAAGACAGGACCGGGCTAAAAAAGTCAAGTCTTTTGAAGTTGCGCGTGGAAACCGTGTGAGCGTGGAGCGTGGTGTGGTTTCCGTCACCGCCATTGCATACGGCATCATTCTTTGATCGCTTGGCAGTGGAAGCATCTGCACGGGACCCGGATCTCATTCCCAAGGCATCAGGCACGCATGCTACGCCTGCCTATAGCATATCGTGCCATCATCCAATCGTAGGCTAACCCTACTCAGAGCAACTCTGGAGCTTGGGATTCTCCTCTCGTTCTGAAGCGGTTGAGAATAACACTAAATCCTAAATTTTTACATGCCCTCCTAAAATTTTCGTTCTAGGCACGAATATGCCTTCTATGCACCATAAAAATGGGCGTGCATTGCATTGCCTAGTTAATTTTAAACAAATTTTACAAGTTAGCTATCTATTTTTAGCTATTTTTAGGAGGGAAGTTGCTTTTGGTTCTAGGAATTGTTCCAGATGCGTGGTGCCTATATAAACTACAGAAGCAATGGAATGATTCCAGAGCATGAAACCCTAGGAACCGAACACAAGCCTTTGTTCGTTTGTGTCGGATTGAATAGCCCCAATAACAGTTCTAGACCGGGAACAAGGGATTCACTTGATTCAATTGATCCGGTTGTTTCGTTCCGGATCTCAAGTGGTGTGAAACAAATTCAGGTCTTTTGGTATATAAAATGAGTAGATTTAAAACTAGGCTAGATCAATCCATCAGGAACCATTTAACCAAACACATATTTTATCATGAAATGGATTCAAAACTAGCCAAATCAATCGCCCGAAATGGAGCCAATCGAGCTGACCGATCAAGGCCTTTGTATGTTTGTTTAGTGCATGTTTGGAATTTCTGCATTCTAAAGACGCTCTTAAATCTCGTCTAGATTTTCAAAATTTATAAAAATATCAATAACATTTACCCCCAAATATATGTATTATAAACTATATGTAATGGTTGATCTAATGGTACTTATTTACACATATAATTATTAGTAATATTTTGTGAGTAAATTTTGACCCTAGAGACGACGGGACAGGGGAGTACGTATCTTGACTCTTGAGTCCTTAACCATGAAGTATTGGCGCATTGTTGTAGTAGTTCGGTGATTGGAGGAGTCTTTGACGAAGAGATTGTTGGAACGTTGTCCATCGGCAAACATCCTTTGATCGGAGAAGAGTATTTCGTGTCGGTGCCCCAATGTCAAAAAAAAAAAAAAAGGCCCATGAAGTATTCCCCTTCTTCCCCTTAGCTGCTTTCTCCTTTTCTTGACCCGGCTCGCCCCGGCGGGTATTCGAGCGGCCATTGTTGTACTAGTTCGGTGATTGGAGCAGTCTTTGAGGAAAGGGGAGGGATTGTTGTCCGGCGGCGGCAAACATCCTTTGATAGGAGAAGAGTGGGCTCTGAGGACGCCTGGTCCGGTGTACCCAATAACCCAGCAGAATTCCATCCAATTCCATCCGAGGAGTGACCGGATGGAGTAAGCAAAATACAGTTTTTTTTTAGCAGTCAATAAAACTTAACCATTAAGAAAATACTATTGTTATTATATATTTATTATATTTATATAATCATGGAGGAGAAGACAGAAAGAAGAAACAGACGCACGCCCATCCCATGCAGTCGTCCACTCGTCCGTTCAAATGCAACGGCTCAAGGAAGAAGAAACCGATGAGCAGCCTTTTCTTTACTCCCATTTATTATTTTGGCGCGCACACACAAACAACCCATCGGCAGCGTCGCAACCGTCCGTCACCGTCAACTGCCAAGGCAAAGCCGCCACCTCCCCCACCGACAGGTGAGCCCCACCCCTCCTCCCTCCTCCCACTATTTATACCCTCACCCTCCCGTCCGCATCCTCATCACTCCTCAGCGATCGATCAATCTCGAGTCCTCGTGTGTCCCATCCCATCTCATCCCATTCGATTCCGCAAAGCAAAAGCAAGTAGCCGCCGCCATGGGCTCGCGCTACGAGGTGGAGGTGACGGTGGGTTCAGCGAGCAACCTGAAGAACGTCAACTGGCGGAACGGCGACCTGAGGCCGTACGCCGTGCTGTGGGTGGACGACGACGGGCCCAAGTGCTCCACCCGCGTGGACCCCGACAACGGCGAGGACCCCGTGTGGGACGAGAAGGTCGTGGTCCCGGTGCCTCCGTCCTCCGCCGCGCGCCTCGGCGACGCCGTCCTCCACCTCGACGTCGTCCACGCCGACGACGACGCCGAAGGCGGCGTCGTCAAGCCGCTCGTCGGCTCCGCGCGCCTCCCGCTCCGCGACGTCCTCGACGACGCCGGCGGCGCGTCGGTGGGCCCAAGGTCTCACGCACCCTCAGGCTCAAGCGGCCCTCGGGACGCCCGCAGGGGCCGCGTCGAGGTCCGCGTCGCCGTCCGTGAGGCCCCGCCGCCGCCGCGCTACTACGACCCGAGCCCGTACCCGGCGTACGGGAACCCCGCCGCCGCCTCCCGTGACCCGTACTACGGTGCGCCGCCGCCGGTGTACGGTGGACAGCCGCCGTACGCCGCGCCGCCCGCGGGATACCCGGCCGCGGCCGCCGCCGCTCCTACCTACGGTGGTGGTGGTTATGGTTATGGAGCCGCCGCTCCTACCTACGGCGATCCTGCGGCGGCGGCGGCGTACGGCGCTGAGGCCGCAGCTCCGCCTGCTCAGAAGAGCAGCAAGATGGGGATGGGGACGGGGCTGGCGGTGGGCGCCGCGGCGGGGCTGCTGGGTGGACTGGCGCTGGCGGAAGGGGCGAGCTACCTGGAGGACAAGTTCGAGGATCGCGTCGCCGACAAGGTGGAGGAGGAGACGTTCGGCGACGGGGACTACGACGACGATTACTAGAAACGAGCAAGAGACACGACCAAACCGAAATCCACGCGAGAAATCGATCGAGTAGTAGCTCAAATCAAATGCGTTCAAATAAAAAGTGAAAGTGAGACGACCCAGTGGAAAAGAAAATATCAAAATTTATGTTAAATCCCCAATCTCAAACCCAATCAGTCTTGATGAAGTACTTGGTTTGTTTGTACAATTTGAACCGTATTATATATCTAGCTAATCTTGCTTTCCACGTCGTACCACTCGGGTGTATTATTGATTGGGTTACATACACTACGGAGGACTCCAGAAACACCCGGGTGGTGTAGTATGGATCATGTTTTTCTTATGTCTTTTTCTTCTTTTCCGCACTATAGGAAGGGTGTGCTTCGAAACGAAACAAAAAACAAACTAGCCAATGAATTTGTGTGCACAAGCCCCTTGCAAGTTGGAAATTGCATAGGGCCCGCTATGTTCCACTTGGGCCAGGTAGGGATGTAGATGGGCCTCCGCTCCAACTTTTGTTGCCGCAATCGGGGTTCAACGTATATGGACCAAACATAATATGGACACGAAAAAACAGGAGTACTAGAAGGAAAGCAGGTTGCCAAAGCCCAAAGCCCGCTCAAGGTCGAGACGTAGGGCCTGATTGGATTCAGCATATACATACATAAAAAAAGAAAATTGGAAGGTAGCGTCTCTTGTGCCTATTGCATTTTGAAAGAAAATCTACCGTTCATCCCTTTTTTTTGAATGCATTGTCAGACCATTTGCAGCCATCCCTCCTAAAAATATACTCCTATTTCTAATTTAATAGCCAGCTTATAAAATTTGAGGACCCAAATTTGCAATCAACTCTATTGGTACAAAATGAACTTCTATTTTTAGTTTAGGAGGGTGGATAGGAGGCTCCTATTGCTAGAAAGTGAATTTTAGGAAGGCATAAAAAGTAAGAGTTTATTTAGGAGCCCTGCTGGATTTGATTAGGGGCTTGCAGTAGAGTTGCTCTTATTATCAAGTATATATGCTTTGAGTATCCTTTGCTTCCACCTGTGGGGAGTTTCATTTAGATCCTATTCTTTCAGTTAGTCTGGCTATGGGTTAACTGGAGTCTCCTATATGGGTAAACAAGTTTGGGTTGGCTGCAGTTTGTTGGACCATTGGGAGAACAAAGAATTTTATCTGTTTTGAAGGAAAAACAATTAAATCTCTTGTTGAGTTCTTCTTCCCAGGTGAAGCATGTATGGTGCAACGGTCCAAGGAGGATGAATACGACAATCTAGCCAAAGACAAGTCATGGGGACAAAGAGAAAACTTCATTTTTTTTTTTCATCGCATTTTTTTTTTTTTGGCTGTAAACTCTTATAATCTTGTTTACTTTTTAAACCCCTCCTCCCCTTCGTTGACCGCCGTAAGGAGCTCAGTGCATCGTGGGCCGGGCCTACAAGTATCGAGCGGGCCAGATAGGTACTAGTAGCAGTGTCTGGACTTGGAAGACCGAAATGCCTGGAGCCAACTCTGGCACGTACTACGTACTCCTATATCGCATTCAAGCTCGTCACATGCGTGCTGGATCTGGGTCCGTGTAGACGTGGTAGCCTTTTCTTTTGCTTTTTTGGGGTGTGCAGTGCAGTGCCGTCCCGGCTGGCGGCCGGCTCGCTTCAACTGCTTTACTGTGGCAATATTGCAGCACTCCTCTCCCTAGTCCCTATATGATAATAAGTACTCCCTCTATGTCCACGAATAAATGTATTTATTTATAGGATACATACGTGTTAGTCAAATTAATTAACTCAAGTTTAACCAAATTCATTATGTAATGTTACATACTCTTATTCTTTAGTACTTCCTCTGCATCCAGATATAATAATGTGTCTAAATACATAAACAAAATAAATGAACTAAAAATGTCAAATTGATTTATAATTTAAAATGGAAGGAATATAATAGATATAATAATCTCTAGCTAGAAAGTAACAAACATTTAGTGGCGTGAAATGTTGTTTTTATTTCTTACTCCCTCTATCTCAAAAAAACATGTAACTATGGGAATTGTGTCAGTCAACGTGACTAAAGTTTGACTAAGTTTATAGTAATTAATATTAATATTTATGTCTCAAATAAAAAAATACTTATGAAAATATATTCCGTTACAGATCTATTGATATTAATTGTGTATTATAAGTGTCAATATTCTTTTATATAAATTCAGTCAAAGTTAGAATCTGTTGACTTGAAGCGGAATTGTATGTTTTTCTAGGATGGAGGGAGAGTAGCTAGCAGGGGCGGCACATTACGTGCCGGCGTGTGTGTCGTGATCGTATACCACGGTCGCGATGTCGCTTGGCTAATGTGTGCTACGATGGCCTAGCTCAAGAACAATGACACAGGGATTTATACTGGTTCGGGGCAATCGAGCACCCTAGTCCAGTGAGTGGCACTATCAGAGCTCAAACTGCTCGTATCGGGGCGAATACAAGCGGGCGAGAGAGGGAGATGAGCTCCCAAGTCTCTGTGTTGCGTAAAGTGGAATGGTTCGTATGTGCTTTCTGTGTGTGAGAGAGCTTGTCCTTCCCCGGTGGCCAAGCCCTCCCTTTTATAGTCTCAATGGGAGCTCACAGTTGCCACCGGGCTAGGGACTTAGAATGGGAAGGAATACAAGATCGAGGGGCGAAGAGGGAAAATGTCCGTTGCGGTGTCGGGCACGCCGGGCCGTCTGGCGCGTCTTGGGGCGCCGCCGCCCGCCCTATGGCACGTCGGCCGGTCACCGTAGGGTGGAGTAGAGGCGGCTCCATATCCCGATACAGAGTACGTACGGACGCCGAGCTCGGAGCTCGCTTGGTCGGCGCGGAAGGAAACAATGAGCTCGTCTTGCCGCCGCCGTACTCTCTGCACCCTGCTGTCCGTCAGGCACGCGCCGGTGTCCGCGGTCGAGGTTGTGGAGGCGCCGCCGCGTCTTAAATGCTCGTACTTGGTGTCGCAGGAAAGCGTGTGGCCAGGAGAGTTCGATGGAGGGCTTGACCTCGTCAGCTGAGGTCGTTCTTGTCGGGTAGCGTTCATCCTTTGTGCTTGGCATTACTCGGCGTGGTCTGACAGCCCCTGTGCCGTGCGTGTGCCGCCGATATATGTGAATCCACCGCTGATGCATGTGGATCCACCGCTGATGCATTTGATATCTAGGCCGTGAAGTGATACCACCCATACCCAGGCCAGCTTGATAGTAAGTACTACCATCCATCCATGATCCATCAATGGTGGTCTCAGTTGGTGCAGTGTCGACCATGCATATGCCAGCGTTCCTCCTTGCAAACATTTAGTATGCAGCTCCCCTCACTTTAATATATTTATATATATTGTCTTCGTGTGACTTTTTTAGATAAACTATTTTCCATTTACCCTCTTACTCACTCGCTTGGTCCCAAAGAAAGAACTTATTTTTAGTCAATATCAAACTATCATAAATTTAGCTAAGATCTTGTTAATTTGGATCCCATTATCTACAGTTTAACCATTATAAAGTTTACATCATACAAGTGAGTTAAAATGGTCTAAAGTTAGCGCTAAACTATAACTAAATTTTAGACTATAGAATAAAAAAGACACACCTTAAGTTATAGAGAAAGATACCAAAATTTGACAATGGTTGTCTTCATCGATGATGATGACTACATCCTCTCTAGAGTTCTCATGCATCCACAGGTCGGGGTCCATCGTGGTGCACCCCTGCCCGCATGTCCCAGAGAGCGGATGCGCGGACGGTTTTCGCCAGGTGCAGAGTCGGCGACGATGGCGTCGCGCCTCCTTGTCTCGTCGGCCGGTTCCTAAGGATTTGGTGGGAAAGTGTTTTAACTGCCTTGCCAAGGGTCACGTTCGTGATCAATGCAGACTGCCTCCTCGTTGCTTCGCCTGCCGGGAGATGGGTCACCTTGTGCGTGATTGTGGCTTCCTTCTGGCCGCCGGCCGTAGGGAAGGGAAGCGTGGTTCCTCCTGTGGTCGCATGCCCCGACATGAGCGACGTCGCCGTGCGTCCGCATCAGGCACGGCTTCTGCGCGTCCGGCCTCTATCGAGAGGTGGATCTGCATGCCGCCTACGCCTGACCGCACGCTTACGGCAGGCATGCCGGAGTTCATCTTCGATCATGCGGCGGCCGTGGCGGAGCCAGGCGGGGAGGCTGCGCTGTGCACGCCAAGACAGTCGAACGCCAAAGTTGAAGTTCCAGCCTCGCAGGCCTCCCACGAAGACAGTGACTGCAATGGCTTCCACCCCGGCTCCGGTGGCGGCTGCTCGCGGCCGTCGACGACTTCGTCAGGCGGTGCGAACAAACCACATCGTGGGACCAGCCCCGCGTTCGCGGCGCGGAATCGAGGGTCGTCATCATGGTCGGGGCTATGCGCGCCCTATCGCCGTCGTACGGTGCTAGCAGGTTCCCTGCAGAAAGGTGGACGCGTGTCAAGGAACCCATGGCTGTGCAGGTCGACCGTTCGACTGTACGGCCCGGCTCACCCTCTCCTTTCAAGTTGTTAGTGGCCGACCCAATGGAGGAGGAGGCTGCGCTGTGCACGCCGCGGCAGGGCATCAACGACTCTTACAAAGATTGGGCTCACTCCATCGATGTCCTACCACGTGCTGACCGGCCCTCCGGACCGGTGCACGGCCGTGGGGGCCTCCGGGTCAGAGCCGGGAGACCTTAATGGGCCTTGCGGAACATCCGCTAGTTGGGACCGATGTTGGGCCGGTGGTCGGGTGTCCGGGCAGCCAAGAAGCCTTGCAAAGGGGAGGGTCAAATGGAGGAGGCGCATATGGTTGACACTTGCCTCTTCGGGCTGGATAAGGGGAATTTTGGGCGGGCTCGCCGATGCTCGCCGTGCCTTGGTGTTCGACCGGAGCCGGTCGTGCTCGATCCTTTGGACTCGGCGTCTTCGGCCGCTGGCGGCGTGGAGATGGGTGCTCAGACCGAGGGTCTGGGCACAGTACCGACGCCGCTTGCTCGGGACGAAGGGCGGAGAACCGCAGGTACTTGACATGCTTGCTCAGGTCGAGGGGGCCGCGGCCACTGCCGTCGCGGACGCCAATACGACGCGGGCGGTTCCGGTGGACGATTTCATCGCCATGTTCAAGGCGCCGCTGCCGCAACCTCTCCTGTCGACGCCAAGGTTGAGAACCACAAGGGCGACACGGGTGCAAGAGCTGCATGACGAGGAGTTGGTCCCCAAACGGAGTGCAAGGCTGGCCGCCAAAAGCAAATACCGGAGCCCAAACCGGAGGTGCGGGCAAGAAAAGTGTTGATGAAGAAGCTTGGCATGGATGTAGAGACACGCCCGCCTCGACGAGGCGTCCTTTGACGAGTTCCAAACGGCCTTCAAACCGCCGCTATCGGACGACGCAAGGGAGGCCATGCAGGTCCTTGGAGGGACGGGGGCTGCCTTCGGGCCGTTAGTGACGGCTCTCCAGCCTAGGCCCACCAAGCCGGGTTTTGTTAGTTTTGGTCGCAACATTCAGTGTCTCTGTAATACCTCTAAGAACTTCCAGTAGCTAGGGCCGCGGTTTGTTGTGATGATGGCCACTCGCCACCATCCCCGATCGCTTTGTATCCGGCCTTTCTTTTGGCCACTCCTCTTAATGAAATACGGGTGAAGTCCCGATCGCGAAAAAAAAAAAAAAAAAAAAAGACACGGTAGGTGCAATATTCACTCACCTCCAGCTCCTGTCCTCTCTCCTCTGCTTTGATCTGATCTGAGGTGAGCTGGCTTGTATTTCCGTTATTGGGGTGTTTAGTTGATGAAATATTTTGGGTTCGGGAACTGTAGCACTTTTTGTTTGTATTTGATAATTATTGTCCTATCATAGACTAACTAGACTCAAAAGATTCGTCTCGTACTTTTCAACTAAACTATGTAATTAGTTTTTTTTATTTATCTACGATTAATGCTTCATGTATGCGTTAAGAGATTCGATGTGACGGGGAACTATAGCACTTTTTGAGTGAGTGCATGGCAAGTGAACAGATACGAATTTAACCCCTGCATGAACTCCTGAGCACAAGAATGAATGCATTCTCATCCATGATCGATACACCCACACGCAGCAAAACAACTTGACTCCCCTGCACAACTGCGCATCAGAGGAACGAATATCTTGTCGTACAGTGGCATGAGCAGTATTACCGACATTGTCGTCGAGCTAGCTCTGGAGCATTGCTGGAGGAATCACGAACGTGCTGCCGACCTTGTGGTTCATCAGTATCCCTTGCTCGGTGAAGAAGGTCATTGGCTGCTGGAAAATGACGGCGGAGATCAGCAGCGTTGTCCAGATCGGCAGAAGCCTCGGGATGGCCTTGGTGACACCGAGCCGAAATCGCCGCGTAGCCTGGGAGCGCTCGGTGCGGGACGAGACCGGCTGGGAGAGCCGAGCGCTTGGGTCCAGCAAGGGATAGGCGGGGGTATTTTGGTCATTTTTCCTCTCCAACAGTGGTAACCCTAACCGACTTCCCACCAAATCTAACAGAAGACCATAGAGATAACAAAAAATATTTCTCGGGCCATATAGCTAACGGAAAAAAAAAATCCATAGAGATCGTACTAACTTTGAGAGGGCCATATAGATAATTCTTCTCTAATAGTATCTCTCCTACCCAATCTATGGATCGTATTAAAATCTACATTCTACAGTAAAGCATCGGCCGACGACCCTGACGGTTTTTTAAATTGGTCTTGTATAGTTTAGGATTCAAACCAAACGTCAGATGTAACTCAATCTTCTTTGATGACCTGGGTGACGGTACACAAATGATTTTTATAATCACTTCTTTTTAGGGGCAGTTGATAAAGTAAATCATCTTTTTTTTGACAGGGAAGTCAATCATCTTTTAAAAATGCTGTATCACTCCTAAAATTTGATTTGAGGAGCAGTTGCACTGTACCCTTTTTTAAAACTATAAAGCTTCTTGACCTTAAAAAGAGCAAAATCCTCTTAGACCGCCTCTCAATGGAGAGTTTCACCTCCCGGTTTCAAGATGTGAAATTTTGGTATGAAATAGTCGTCTTCCTCAATGCACAATTTCATAGACTCAAGGGTCTTACAACTTCTCTCTCATTACATGGTTTAATTGCATAGTTTTATGGTGAAACTATATTTCTGTCTCAATGAGGGTTTCACCACGTTTACAACGCATGTGAAACAGTGCCCAAAGGTTTCACCATGGTGAAACTTTTTCCTTCTCTCTCCTAGGAGTTTAATGCAAAAAGTGAAGTTTTGCTGATGTGGCGCAACATTTAATATGCATGAAACACTAATGAAACCCCATTGACACTGGCCTTATGGAGCAGTGGTGCCGTCGTGTATAGATGGAGTAGGAGTTCGACGGTTTTCTGGATCTTCGTGAGATTCTTTTTCTTATGCAGGAGTACCCGGCCGGGTCTGTCTTGGCATCGCAGATCGAGTTTTTCTAGCTTAATCACTTGTAGGTTCTGTGTACTGTTTAACCATGTTAGGAGACGATTGAGGTCGTCTAACTATAAATATGTGGGGAAAATAACCTTTGCTTGATGATCAGTTAATTAAAGTAAGCACGAATGCACGTGCATCATCGATCATTCACCTTGGCAGGACGGTTTATTATTGATCATAGTCATGTGACGGGGTTTAAGTAGGGCTCCAAATTCATAGATGCTAAACTCTTAATCATTGTGCTCTCTAATGTCGGTACACTACTCGGTTTGAATTTAAATTGGATTGGACCATTACCCGTTCTGGACTGCATTTTAAGTCAATGTAATTTGAGGAGGACATTATTGTGGACGTACCATGCATACGTGGCTGTGTCACTGTTTGGGACAGCTATCTATATATAGCTGCAGTGTTTTTGCTTCAGTCCAAATTATAAGCAAAAGAAATAATGAAATATATATAGGTATATTTCGACATTTTTTAATTACGAATAACAAGAAAATAAACATGATATGTACTCTCTCCATCCCAAATTGCAAGTCATTGCAACAATTTTGGAGAGACAAAACTTCTCAAGTTTGATCAACTTTATATGACAAGATAATGATATTCATGATGCCAACTAACTAAGTATAATTAGATTCTTCATTAATATTCTTTTATAATAATATAACTAATTGATGTCACAGATATTTATATTTTTCTCTGTAATTTTAGTCAAACTTGAAATGTTTTGACTCTCCAAGATTTTTGAAATGACTTACCATTTGGAACGAAGGAAGTATTGATTTGTGTGACTGTGTGACTGATCCACTAGATAGTACATATTACGGACAACATACATGCTAATTATGCCTATTATTACGATATCATACATGAAAGAAAACAACCCGAAAATTTTCCAGCTAGGGAGCACCATGTAGAGAGGGACCTTTGTCGAGGCACTGATCGATGGTGATTGGTGATGTACCTATCGGCCAACAAATGAGTTGTTCGATGTAGTCGATCAATTATTCGATGTAGTCTAGAGAAGGATCGATAGGAAGCCGGTCAGTGGCGGAGCTAGGATTTAAGTTAGGGTGGTCCATCATTTTTTTTTTATCGCCAAAAATTTAACATGTCTATACACAAATATATAAATTGTAGACTTAAAATACATACTGTGCAGATCGCAAATGACAATCTGATATTGGAATCCAAGACACTGGTAGCACACGTAGAAAAAGAATCAATCTTACATGAGTACCACAATATCAGTATCTTGTAAATAAATTAGTATGGGGATTAGGGATACATATACACTGAGTCAGGCAATGGTAAGTATGGGGATTAAAAAATCAGAATACCTGCTAGCTGCTAGGCTGTTTCTTGCTATCGTGGAACTGTGGAAGTGACGATCAGCCTGGAGTCCAATGGCCAATGAGGGCTGGTTGGTGCTCACCCGCTGCCGGACGGCAGCAGTTCGGCAGTTGAGGAAACGGAAAACAGGGAGAGTACGACTAGAATCGAAGAGACCACGACAGCCGGACGGACTCGATCGATTAAACGAATACAAACTCTGTATCTGTAGGCCTCCCTTGGGCTGAGCGCAGGGTGGTCCGCGGCCCACCAGGACCACCCTGTAGCTCCGCCACTGAAGCCGGTTACACTGTACTCCCTCCGTATCACTGTTAGGAGACTTTTAGGACAACGATACGGTCTCCAAAGCGTAAATTTGACTTCTCTTTACTATAAAAATATTAATTAAAAAATTATATATGTATATTTTTATGAAAATATTTTTCAAGGCAAATCTATTGATATGATTTTCACATTTCCAAACTCAGCGACTTAAAAGTTATTCACGATTTATGTTCTCAATGTTTGACTCAATCTTTCCCAAAACGTCATCTAATAGTGATATGGAGGGAGTACAGGAAAACCAACGAGCAGTTTGATCTCGCCTTCCATCGAGTACAAGAACGTCGTCGCTCAACAAGAGCGACAACGAGCAGTCGTCAGATGACATACAACGAGCAGTCGTTAGATGACATGCTCTGCACGAAACAATTAATATTATGTGACGCTATAACCAATTGCACACGATTATACCTGAGCATTTTTTGGGCCGGGTCGAAAAAAAAACCCCGTTATTTCGGGCCAAAAAAATCCTACCCATGCCGTCCCACTAGGCAAGTCGGGCCTAGCTTTTTCGGGACAGGCTCGGGCCAGGCCCGGGCTTGGGCGGGCTACCCGCGCATTTTACACTACAAAATTGCTAAAAATGTATTTCGGGCCGAGTTTGGGCCAAGAACAATTTTACCGGGCTTCAAAATCTCTGCCCAGGCCCTATCCAGTAAGGTTCGTGGGCGGGCCAAAACCCGTCGGGCTCGGACCGGGCTAGTTTTGCTCAGGTATACACACGATGCCAAAAAGAACTAATCTACTTTAATTTAGGTTGCAGAAAAAATCAACTTATTTTACCCTTGTAAATTTTAAATACCCATCATCTAAGCTCAGGGCTGGTGGGCCCTCTCTAATCCCTAAGACACAATGCTCACATTTTCCTGGATTTATTCTAGGATTTTCTGGCGTTATGCTTTAAGTAGTAAAGCGACGTTTCCGTCGACAACGAGGCACCAATGGTGACTTCAGGGATTTCTAGATTTTTACCGGCCTAGTCCTTCGAAGGTGCTCATAGGGGTAGGATTTACGTACGTATGTTCATAGGGGTGAGTGTCACTCTTGCATAAAACGATCTTCCGTGGCGGACAAAAAAAAGATTCACGAGGAAAATGGCCGATTTTCCGTGGCGGACAAAATGCCCGCCATGGTTAATAATAAAAAAAATCGAAAAGAAGCGGGCCGGCGGGCCCAGATCGGGCCCCGGGGCCCGGATCGGGCCGTCGCCGGCCGGGCCCGTTAGGGTTTCGGATGCCGCCGTGCTCGGAGCTCATGCCGCCGTGCTCGAGGCCTCCGTCCTCGAGGTGGAGCGCGACGACGGCAGAGCTCGAGGAGGAGGAGGTCGCCGCCGCCGCCGGGCGTGGATCCGAGCTCCATGCCGGCGTGGATGCGTCCATGCCGTGCGCCGGCGCCCGCGGGCTCCATGCCGCCATGCCGGCGGCGCGCGCGTGCGGTGAAGACTCGCGCCTCCGCCCGTGGCCGGATCCGCCGCCTCCGCGCAGCGCGGCCGGCTCATGCGCAGCGCCGACATGCCGACCGCGCCGCCGCGCCCCATGACGAGCGCCGTCGAGGGGAGGGGAGACGCGCCGAGTTGGGGGAAGGGGCCGAAGGCCGGGGGGGGAGGAAGGGGCCGGCGCCGGAGTTGGGGAGGAAGGGGGGACCGGCGTCGGGGGAGGGGAGGAAGGGGCCGGCCTGGGAGGACGTGAAGGGGCCGGCGCCACGCGGGGCCGGTGTACGAGATCCGGCCGCCGCGCGTGAAGTGCTTCGCGAGGGAGAAAAGGGACGGGGTGAGAGATTGTCCGAGAGAGAGAGCCGAGGGAGAGGGTGGATTAGGTAGAAAAATCTTAGACTCGCTATATATACGGAAGTGCTTTGAAATGGGCCTCGATGGGGCATGGGCGGGGCCCGATTTCCCATGGCGGGCTGTTATGAAAACCGCCACGGTTAATATGGATTAACCGTGGCGGTTATTTTACAAAAACCGCCACGAAAAAATCGATTAACCGTGGCGGTTTTTCCCGTGGCCGGGAGGGTGCGGGCCATCTATTTTCCGTGGCGGTTTCTCAAATGCCCGCCCGGGGAAAATCAAAATGAAACACCACGCAAAATCAATCCCGTAGTAGTGTGTGCGTGCGTGTGCGAGCGTCTATTGAGTTTCGGGAGAGCGCGAGGTTTAGGCGACTTCTTCTTCTTCTTCTTCTTCTTCTTCTGAGTTTAGAGGGAGCTTGGGGAGGTAGGTAGGCACGACAGTGGCAGTGGGTTGAGATTCAGAAGAGCACGCGTTCAGGCGACAGATTCTTCTTCCTTCGAGTTTAGAAGGGAGCTAGCTTGGGAGGTAGGTAGCCACGATAGTGGCATTGGGTTGGCCTACGCTTGGGGATCAGCTTTAGAGGAGAGCTTGGGGAGTTAGGTAGGCACGAGAGTGGCAATGGGTTGGCCAGCGCTGATGAGGGGTTAGACAACCGAAGACAAGAGTTAGGGCGGTGGCGACGACAGTGATATTCGGTATTTTCCTTGTATTTAGCATGGCAGGGGTAGCGAGCAGCAACCTAGGCGACTAGGACGTTGATGTGGCTAGAGGAGGCGTGGGCCTTCCAAGAATGGAGGAGGAAGGCAATGACCCGAAAACATGGCAGCGGGGATGTTGCCGGGACTGGAGGAGGTGGGTGATAGGCAAGTGTGTCCAAGAAAGGTCTAGAGGGAGTGGGCAAGAGGCGGGAGTCGGTCTAGAAGACGACCACCATCCGTGGAAGAAAATAAATAGTCATGGGGCGTTGATCCAATGATTGATATCGACTGTCTAAAAAAATCAGGCACCTCAAGGATATATATATAGCGTAAACTTTTTTATCTTGTTGAAGGACCAAAAGGCTACTAGAGGGTTGGGAGTCTCAAATTTTTTTCGAAATATTTGATCGTTGTTCCAACTTCTAACCCAAAGAAGAAAACACAACAATCATGATAACTAACTTCTAACCCAATGAAGAAAACACATCAATCATGATGACTATGCGACTAGAGAAGGGTGGATGTTCTCTTATAACACTACGGGTCACCAAGCAGGACGAAGATCAAGAAAGTGTTGAACCAATAGACTAGAAAAATAAGACTCCACTTCCCAAATCTTGGATAGTCAAGCCAACCGATAACCAGTGCACCTAGATGATGTCTACGGAACCGTAGAAGTCCAACTCAAAAGACAGAAACCAAATCGGAGACCAAACAAGCAAATCAAGCCAAAACTGCACACAGGGCCCGCAGGTTCTGCGATTCAGCCGGAAGGCTCCGCTGTTTGTTTCCAACAGCCACAAACTTCATAAAGATCGACTGATCTTTCTCACCATCCAACGAAATGAGCTCAAATTTTGTAGAGGGTCACAAGATGCATCCTTATCAAGCTATCCCAAAGAGATCATGGCTCAAAATCAACCAAAAGATCGGAATCGAAGAAAATTGGTTTTAGGTCACAAATTTACACAAAAAACAAAAAATGACCTAATCTACGTGGTCAATCCGAATCAGGACAAATCCTTTGGTGCGCATCTTCCTAGGGAGTCATAGCACAAGATCCAACAAATGGATTGTAAAAGGATGCATCGCGAAGAAAGATCAGAAACCATGAAATTGACAACGTGAATAACACAAAAATGTGATTCACAAGAACAAAATCAAGAACTAATCTCAAGAGGACATGGGAAGGGATTAGACCTTCTCTTCACACTCAAAAAATTCAGAAACACATGTACTATTTTTTTTTTTTTTGTTCTTGGACCTCTCTCAAGAGTTAGAATGACAAGAAGAGAAAATGAAAATGGGAGAGGTGAGATGGTTTGGGAGGTGTCATCTGTTATTTATGGACCTGTTACACATTTCCTATTTTCCCCTAGACACATTAGAGCGAACCACCTAGCTTGAGGGCATTATGGTCCAACCTGATTTTTGTAGACGAGACGACCATGCTTCCTGTGCAGATTTGCTTTGCCTCCAACCTCTGTGATTCCGCCACGAGCGACCTTGCTCATTCTCGGAACCTCCACCCGATTTTTGAGGCCCAAACACAGAAACTGTTCGCCGGTGGGTTTGAGGACTAAACCACCAAACCGCTCGCATGAAGCATACTTCATACGCTCTCCCCACTACTCGACACGTGGCACTCCAGTTCTCGACCGTCCGGCCGCCAAGTCTTCTAGAGCTTCCCGCTCGACTTGCACATATGTTCTCTTGACTCGGTCAACATGGTCACTCCTCCATGTACACTTGCACTTGTCTATGTCACAGGTGACAACCCGCGTTGCTAATCACCCGACCGTTGATCCGGATCCGGCACACCCGTCCTTCATCGCTTCGTTCCGGTCTGTTGGTCCGGCACGTCCCTACTAGACTTTCACATCGCCGTCGACCACCATCTCTATACTCCACATGTGCGCATCACAAGCCAAGAGACGTATTGCACAACACACTCACGCCACGGTTTAGTCCACACACTCAAAACCCCGAAGAGAGGCACAAGCTCACAATCACTCATCACAAATTTGAACCACAAGTGACGACCTTCTGTTCCCACTTGTTTGCTTTTGCCATGTGTGACTTGTCATCTTGTTTGGGCGATCAATTTGCCGGTTGCTTTCCACTTGTGTGCCCGCCCGGGCTTGCCTGCCCCCATTGTTGTCCGCTGTTTCGTTCGTTTCGTGTGACTCGCAGTTTTTCTTGGCACCTAGAAGAGTATACGAGTACACACCACTCTATGGGTCGTGTGACTTGCGTCATGTCATGCATGTCCGTCCGGACCATCCGTATGTTTGCATGTATGTATTGCTGTATAAATAACGCGTGTACATACGCAACGGCGGTGCTTACCTGTTCGGATGTGGCGCTTAATGAGGTGGCATGGCATGTGGGGCGTAGTAGCATAGCTAGAGTACACGGCCGGCCGGAGGACCGACGAGCTGTCGTCTGCCCGTCCCTCCCTGCAACCCCGCCTGATTCGAAGAAAAAAAGAGCGGCAGTGCAGACTATCAAGGCCGCGCGGCCGGCCATAAATGCGCGCCTCCTCCGATCCGGATCCTCCCAACCGAACCATCTACCATCCATCATCGCTTTCCTCCACCTCCAGTCCAGCCCGTCGTCTCTCTCTCCGGCCGGCCACGGCCGCCATTAATGCCTGACCAACCCACCTCCTCCTATCTTCTGCCCTGATCCCCTCCCCTATATCACTCGCCCACCTCCCTCCACCCGGCTTCTCACTCACCAGTCACCACAGCACACTCACACTACACACTACCAATCAGCAGAGCATCAATGGCCCCCTTCGCCGACGAGTCGGCAGCGGCGTCGCCGGTGACCCTGACGGGCACCCACACCGTTCCACCCTCCAAGAACCGCTGCACTCTAGCCACCTTCGACCTTCCCTACATCACCTTCTACTACAACCAGAAGCTTCTCCTGTACCGCACCACCGCGCCAGGCTCTCCGGACTTCCCGGACGCCGTGGCAAGCATGACGGCCGCGCTCGCCGACGCGCTCCGCGTCTTCTACCCCCTGGCCGGCCGTATCCGCCAGCAGGACGACGCCGACGGCGGCGCGCTCGTCGTCGAGGGCGACGACGGCGCCGAGGTGGTCGAGGCTGAGGCCCTCGCCGTCGCCGTCGATGACCTCGCTGGGTCAGGGGACTGTGCCGACGAGGCCGTCGACAAGGTCATGCAGCAACTCGTGCCGTACACTGGCGTCATGAACCTTGAGGGTCTCCGCCGCCCGCTGCTCGCCGTCCAGGTCAGTACTACGTGCAGCATGCCATTTCCGAGATCTCTCTCGATCTCGGCGGTCGGTCGCTACAGATCATATTTGCGTGCGTCACGTTTATGCATGCATCAAAGATCCAAACGTGTAAATCCGTCCATTCATTCATGATGTCACGTTAAAAAAGCAAACAAGATAAACTTAATAACCGTCTTAGAAAATCTAGATGTACACGTCTCCAAAAACAAACAAGAGGTGATACCTCGGTCTAAAAAAAACAATTTTCGACAAATATTATGAGCCGCCGATCTCCAATAATCTCCACAATAAATGAGTCTTGAATGTCAATTGCACTTCTACCTACCCCTCTGTACACTGGCAGATGGAGAAGTAATGCATGGCAGCCATTGCTGGTACGGGGGGGCTCCAACAGCATTGGCCAAGCATGGGCTGTTGTACTGCTGTAAACATACAGTAATCTTTGTTATTACAGCGATGCATATGTAATCTTTTTATGTTAATTGGCTGGTAGTGACGGTAGCAATGTGGCACGGTACTGTAACGTTTGGACTTTTACTTTTACAGCTGTGAGAATTTATTTATTTTCTATACAAAAATAAAAAGAAAACAAAAATCTACTGCAGTTCACCAAGCTCAAGGACGGTCTGGCGGTGGGGTGCGCTTTCAACCACGCCGTGCTGGACGGCACGTCCACGTGGCACTTCATGTCCTCCTGGGCCGAGCTCTGCCGCGGCGCCACCGTATCTGTCCAGCCCATCCACGACCGTTCCCTGGCCCGGTCCGTGCGCGTCCGCCTCGAGCTCCCCTTGTCCGCGGAGGCCCACGAGAAGACGGACCCGAACGGGCCCAAGAAGGCGCTGGTGGCGCGCGTCTTCTCCTTCCCGGAGCCCACGGTGGCGCGCATCAAGGCGGCCGCCAACGCGGCGCTCCCGCCGGGCGCCAAGCCCTTCTCCACGTTCCAGTCCCTCGGCGCGCACATCTGGCGCGCCGTCTCCCGCGCCCGCGGGCTGGGTCCCGCCGACATCACCGCCTTCGCCGTCTTCGCCGACTGCCGTTCCCGCCTCGACCCGCCGCTGCCGCCGGCCTACTTCGGCAACCTCATCCAGGCCGTGTTCACGGGCGTGCCCGCCGGGATGCTCCTGGGCGGTCCACCTGAGCTCGCCGCGGGCCTGCTGCAGAAGGCCATCGGCGAGCACGACGCGGCCGCCGTGGTCAGGAGGTTGGAGGAGTACGAGGCGGCGCCAAGCTGTTCCACTACAGTGACGCTGGGCCCAACTGCGTCGCCGTCGGTAGCTCGCCCAGGTTCAAGGTCTACGACGTCGACTTCGGATTCGGCCGGCCCGAGCGCGTCCGCAGCGGCGGGAATAACAAGTTCGACGGCATGGTGTACCTGTACCCGGGCCGTGGTGGTGATGGCGGCATCGACGTCGAGCTCGCGCTGCAGCCGGAGCCCATGCAGAGGCTGGAGAAGGACGACGACTTCCTCCTGCGCCACGCGGCAGCCTAGCTAGCTGTCGATCGATCTACCATGCGTGAGAATTTGGGATGCTTGCTATTGCTATACGATACGAGGGATTGATTGGTTGCTGCTGCTGCTGCTCTCTGTCAGTGTTCACCCATCCAGTTCGTTGATCGTGCTTTATTAATTAGTATTGTGTTGCTTGCTATATAGTATACCGCTGTGTTTTATTACTTGTTAGTTCCTTGATTGTACGAGCTAGGCGTGTTGTTGGATTTGTACTGTATTTGCTGGACTGGAGCTGAATAAGGATGGATCAGGCTTTTGAGATTAGTTTGTAGTAATGGTTCTGTCGTTTGTAAGTAATGTAATGTAATCTTTGTTACTATTATATATGTACTTCCACTTGTACCATACCACTGGATTCAATCAATCAATGCAAGAATGGATCCTATGTCTGAATGTCCTGATGCTTGCGCTGCACCTAATACTGAATTATATTATTATATATATTCTCTACATCTCGTTTTTTATGTTTTTTTTGCTATGTTAATTATTTTTTCTATTCAAACTTGAGATTCTTTTTAACTCCTCGAGAAATGAGATCTGCGTTCTTTTTTTTTTTGGGTAGACAGAGTAGTTGGGTTTTTTTTTTTTTTTTAAATTGTTTGTGGGCCAAAACATTCAATACAATATATGGAAACAAGTTAAAACAAGAGAGGATACAAGCCTACAAAGCCTTGTTTTGATGCAAGTGTATTCATCTCAATCCACATGTGTTGGAGTGGATTGGAGGGTAATTATTAATTACCCTCTAATTCACTCCAACTCATGTTAAGACGATCCTGCTATGCAGGACCAAGACTTGTTCTGGGTAGTTTAATGCCCCCCACCCCCAACCCCCGTCGCGCCTCCACCACGCCCATCCCTTTCTCCGGCGACGAGCTCCTCCGATCGTCCTCGCTGTGGTTCATGGCGGGCCTCTCGGATCTTTGATTCGATTCGGGGACTGGCATTGGAGCTTTCGGTGTCAGAAAACCTCAAGAAGCTGATTTGTCTCCCTCAAGGTTCCTCCAACAATGCTTTCTTCTTGGTTGCGAGTTTCGGAAGATTGGCCATTCGGTTGAATGTGGAATCTGTAAGTCTCATCCTCCAATCTTGCCTTGGTGGCTCTGCTCCCGATTTGAGTCTCCCATCTCTCAGAATGGATGTTCAAATTCTCAGTCTCTTGCAAGCAAGTTGGGATTCTAATTTATAAACAAAGAAGTTTTTCTTGCATAGCTTTCTCTATTTTCTTCTCATTATGGGGAAATGGTGGGCCTAATTGGAAATTAGAATTTGATCGTTGGAATTAGCTTGAGGCTGACTCCTGGACAACAGTTGGCTCTACCCAACAGGAAGAAAATGAATGACTCCTCTATGAAGAAATCTTTCGCTGATGTGGTCAAATCTGGAAATTCTGAAAAAAAATCGGAGTGTTTTCTCTAGACTTCGTTACCCCGCTGATTATTATGATCATTTTACGAAAACCCATCATCTTCCATCTGAATTCGAGTCGGAATCATGTTTATCATCAGGATTGCGATCGTAGATCCGCTTCTCATTCTTCCCAACGGCCGGTTTTGGATGATCCACATTCGAAGGCGTCTTCTTCGGGAATTTTGACTGGTGCCAATGCCATACCGTTTCAAATTTGAATTTTCGCTCTGGTTCTCGGCCTTCTAAGCCTGTTGGGCCTTCGGATACAGTCTGCTCCAATTGCTTGGCCCATGGTCACGTTAGGAAGGCCTGCACCTCCTCAATCAGATGTCTCGTGCTACAATTACGGGCATGTCTCGTGCCACAATTACGGGCATAAGGGAGCCCAATGCCGCAGGCGATCCCGGACTTATCAGAAGGTTTCTGTTTCAGTTAAGGAAAAAGTCCAGATTTCCTCCCTCAACTATCACGAAAGTTCACTTTTCCTCCCTCAACGTCAAAACCGGACAAATCACATCCCTCAACTTTTCAAACCATGCAAATTACCTCCTTCGAGCGGTTTTGAGGGCGGTATTGCTACAATAACAACGGTTTGTCTTTTTCCTTTTTAAAAAAATTTGGGTTGAATCTTTAAAAAATCATAGTAAATCACGAGAAAAATCATAAAATAGAAAATTCAAGTTTGTTAGACTCCACATGAGTAGATCTACACATTGAATATATAATATGGTATGCTTTAGTCCAAAAAATAATTATAGAAGTTGCAATAATTATTTCAATAAATTACACAAAAGTATAGATCTAAAGCTACAAATAAAAATTTTGTACTTGAAGCATATCATATTATATATTATTTTGTGTAGTCATGCACATGTGGAGTATAAAAAAATTGATTTTCTATTTTATGATTTTTTTGTGATTTACTATGATTTTTTAAAGATTCACCAAATAAATATAAAAGAAAAAGAAAACAAAAGCTTTGTACTAAATGATATCATATTATATATTCAATGTGTAGATCTAATCATGTGGAGTCTAACAAAATTAGATTTTTCATTTTATGATTTTTTTCTGTGATTTACTATAATTTTTTAAAGATTCAACCAGAATTTTTTTAAAAAAGAAAAGGCAAACATTTGTTATTGTAGCAATACCGCCCTCAAAACCGCTCGACGGAGGTAATTTGCATGGTTTGAAAAGTTGAGGGAGGTGACTTGTCGGTTTTGGCGTTAAGGCGTGAAAAGTGAACTTTCGTGATAGTTGGGGAGGAATTGAGACTTTTCCTTCAGTTAATGCAGTAATGTAATCTTGTTATTACTATGTACTTCCACTTGTACCATACCACTGGATTCAATCAATCAATGCAAGAATGGATCCTGCTCCGTATGTCTAAATTTCCTGATGCTTGCACCGCACCTAATACTGAATTATATTATTATTATATATTCTCTACATCTCTTTTTTGATGTTTTTTGCTATGTTATTAATATTTTTTTCTATTCAAACTTGAGATTCTTTAACTCCTCGACAAATGAGATCTGCGTTCTTTCTATTTTTTTAGGGGTAGAGAGAGTAGTTGGGTTTTTCCTTCAAAATTGTTTGTGGGCCAAAGCATTCAATACAATATGGAAACAAGTTAATACAAGAGAGGATAGAAGCCTACAATATTGATCATGTTTTGATGCAACTGTATTCAACTCAATCCACATGTTTTGAAGTGGAACTTAATTTAATTACCCTCCAATCTACTCTAATACATGTGGACTGAGATGAATACTCTTGCCAGAAATATGTCCTAAGTTAGGATCAATATATAAACCACACATGCGAACAATAAGTCATAAATTCATAATAACATGACTTACGATGACTTCACCGGTGTGATTCTCTTCTAATTAAATACATTTTTTTTTTGCTATTTCCATGACCT